>OY730193.1:84472452-84523189 GCA_963422505.1 Pseudognaphalium luteoalbum
AGTCCAAATAAATTGTCGGTTCATGTCGGAGTTCACCAAAAGGTTTTTATAAAAGTCCCAAAACTACAAGATTTCATATTTTCGACTTTTGTCGGTTTGTTTCGCCATGGGTCCTACTAACTTATGGTCCAAACCAAGTCTCACAATTTATAACAACTGGTCTTCTATGTGTTTAATTTCCAACATATGTTTTCTAAGAGTTTTAAGTCCCATCTTCATAGAGAAACAAAATAGATAGTAATGCATAGCTCAGTTTTTGATTTCACCCAGACCAGTCCAACAAATTGACTTATAGACAAAAATACGTTCGGATCTGGTGAAAAACGTAAAACATGAAAGTTGTAGATCTTTTCAATACGCAAATTTAAAAAAAAAATGAATCTTCTAACTCTTTCTAGAACTCAAGATATGACGTTTTTAGTAAGCTGTGATTTTCTGGACAGATTGTGTGCTCTTTGTATATAATTCATAAAAACGTATTTTGAGCTTAAATTTGGACATAATATTGTTAGATGAGCTTTTATAACATGTAATTAAACAATATGAAAGTAAGAAAGAGTTTCCTTACAAAGATTTTGATGGAAATGAGATGAGGAGAAAGAGTAGTTGTTGTTGAGCTAATTTTCTTTGTAAAATAGTGACTTTGATGGTGGTGGTGCTATGGTGGTTTAGGGTGGACTTGGTGGTGGTTTGAGGGTGGAGAAAAGGGCTGAGTTTTTCTAGAACTTGAGAGAGAGAGAATAGAGAGAAAACTAGTTGAAGTGTTTGAATGGAAATGGAAGAATGCATGGTCTTGCATGTTACATGTATGGAGGTGTAAGTGAGTGGAATGCATGAGAAATTAGAGGAGGAAAAGACGAGGTGGCACATGGGGGGCATGGGGGGGCCGGCCTAGGGGGCCCACACAAGGGTATTTTGGTTATTTTCTTGTTCCCAATTTAATTTGTGACGTTTTAGGTTCGTTTACTCGTTCGGTTTGGTGTTAAACGTTTAATATGCGTTTTTAAGTAACGATTTACATTTCAATATTTTCACTTGAAGTATTCATTCCAAATTCTTGAAAATCATTTATAAAAAAATGATTCGTTAATTTAGTGATCTCGATTTGCGCGTTCGTTGTACGGATTCTAAATCGTGTAACTGTTGTTTGTACGATACGAATTTGAGTTAAAATATTACATAAATAATATTTTGGATAAAATTGAGTTATTAAATAGTACCGTATTATTTAGTTAAGTTGTTCACCAACGTCCGTATTTAATTGAACCGAAATACATTCGATTTGAAACTTGTACGATTTAATCAAATCGCATAATTGTATATATTCAATAATATATATATATGTATATATATATATATATCGGTACATTAATTAGCCTAGCACAGAACTAATTACATGTATTAATAATTGATTAGATACACCAATTACTAGTCCTAATTTGACGGGTATCACATTCTCCCCCTGTTAGGAGATTTTCGTCCCGAAATTTAGTTCGAAGTCGTGTTTGAAGTAGGTTCAGCAAATAACTGAGGATACTTGAGTCGCATCTGGTCCTCCCGCTCCCAGGTGAATTCCGGCCCACGCTGTGAATTCCACCTGAATTTGACAATGGGGATACGACTTTGTTTGAGTTGTTTGACCTCACGGTCCATGATTTCGGCGGGTTCTTCAACAAAATGAAGCTTGTTGTCAACACGAATTTCATCGAGTGGAATGATAAGTGTCTCATCAGACAGACACTTCTTTAAATTTGAAATGTGAAAAGTGGGATGCACACTGCTGAGCTCGGATGGCAGTTGCAATCGATATGCCACTGGACCTATCCTCTCGAGGATCTCAAATGGTCCAATGTATCTTGGGTTCAGTTTACCGCATTTGCCGAAATGAATGACACCTTTCCAAGGTGAAACTTTGAGTAGTACTCGATCCCCAACCTGGAATTCGAGTGGTTTGCGTCTCACGTCAGCATAACTCTTCTGACGATCACGTGCGGCTTTGAGTTTGTTTTGAATCTCGAAGATTTTCTCGGTTGTTTCGTGAATGAGTTCAGGACCAGTGAGTTGACTGTCTCCCACTTCGGTCCAACAGATAGGTGATCGGCACTTACGACCGTACAGTGCCTCGAAAGGTGCAGCCTTAATGCTGGTGTGATAGCTGTTGTTGTACGATACGAATTTGAGTTAAAATATTACATAAATAATATTTTGGATAAAATTGAGTTATTAAATAGTATCGTATTATTTAGTTAAGTTGTTCACCAACGTCCGTATTTAATTGAACCGAAATACATTCGATTTGAAACTTGTACGATTTAATCAAATCGCATAATTGTATTAATTAGCCTAGCACAGAACTAATTACATGTATTAATAATTGATTAGGCACCAATTACTAGTCCTAATTTGACGGGTATCACATTATTATATCGGCCAACATCTGATACATTAATACGGACGTTGGTGAACTCAAAATATTAAATAATATGAAATTATTTAATAAACATAGTAAATTTTCTGAATGTTATTCCGATAATAGTTCATAAGTATTTCGTATCGTACCGCTTAAGTTATGCGACCAAAACGCGCGAAACGCGCCTGACAATCGAACGAAAGTTAAAATATATTTTATAAATTTAAAATATACTATTTTGATGGAAAATATTAATTTGAAATATCAAATATTAAAATCGGTAACCAAAATGTTTAGTTTAAACGTCACACGATTTATTAATCGTAACACGACTCCGCGAACCACTACCGACACATCACACTAACATTTTAATAAGTGTTACCAAGTATTATTAAGTAATATTTCAATTTAAACTTTTCTCCAAAAATGTCAAGTTTTAAATCGTTACCGAATTATATCATACGTTTATACGTACGAATTAACGTCTAAACGATCGGATAAACAAACACGGATATAATACCAAGTTTGGGGACAAGATTTAACAAGTTTGAAACTCTTTTTTTGACCACCAACAACCGGCCCAACATGATCCCCAAATTAGGGATCATGTTCTTGACCTTAAGACCTAACCACACTCCCTATTTCACTCATTCATGTATCCCACCTCTCTCTACTTTATCTCACTAAAACACACACTCCACACCCTCTTTTCCCTCCTCTCATTCATTCATCATCAGCCACCATATTCTTGAAGAAAACACCAAGAAAGGAAGCAAGAAGAAGAAGCTAGCACCATCTCGCCTCTCATCTCTCTCTCTAGAACTCGATTTTGGTAAGAAACCCTAACTTTCTCTCACTATATTTTCAATTAATACTTAGATCTACATGTTAGTAAGCTCATACAACAATATCATGTCCAAATCAAAGCTTAAAATACATTTTTTGTAACACCCGCCAAATTAGGATTAGTAATTAGTGCCTAATCCCCTGTTAATACATGTAATTAGTTCTGTGTTAGGCTAATTAATGTATCAAATAATATATTGTTGAAATACTACAATTACGCGATTTGGCTAAATCGTACGCGTTTCAATCAAAAGCAATTTGATTCAGTTAATACGGACGTTGGTGAACACTTTTATTAAATAATATAACATTATTTAATAACGCTATTACATCTAAAAAAAAATAAATATAATAAAATATCATTTTATAACATTTCAAGGTAAACTCGTATAGTACAAATGACAATTTAGATAATTAAATGTAAGATCACACGATAAAACAAAACCAGAAAACATTAAATTTAATAATTCAATTATTAAGTATTTTAATGAAATACTTCGACCAAATTATCGGGAATTTATTTGGTAATTTAAAACGTATATTTAAAAGTAATTAATATTAGTTTAGCGTTTAAACGATCGGGGAAACGAACACCGCACGGAGCGCGAATGCACGGAGCTAAAAAGTGGAGACCCACACATTGGTGGGCCCCCACCAAAAATCTGCCATTAGGGGTGAGATCACCACCTCCCCACCCCATTATCCACATAACTCTTTCTCTCTCTTTTCCTTCCTTCTTTCCTTTCTCTCTAAACTCCAACACCACCACCACCACAAAACCACCAAAAGCACCATCCAAACGCCCTCACCTCATCTCGTCCGTTTGAAGAAAAAGATTCACCGCGACGCGATCTACATTTCCACCTTTCCGGATTCTCCGCGCGACGACTCGTAAGTTTCCGACAAAAACCCGAAACCTTTTGATTTTAAGTTTTAGTTGTTTCTTTAAGCTTAGAATGTCCTTATAAGGGTTGGGTAAAAGAATCAGACCAAACGGAAACCCGAAAACTCGTTTTTGGCTCAAAAACTCGTTAACAGCTTTAAGTGTCGCAAAGACGTGCAGACATGCGACACTTCGTGCGACACTTAAGTGACGCATAGAGTGTCGCTAAAAGCCCTAACCCTGCGACACTTGTTTAAGTGTCGCATAAAGCCCCTTTTTACCGACACTTTTAGCGACACTTACCCTGGACTCTACTTAGCGACACTTCCAGCGACACTTGCCTAAGTGTCGCATACAATCGGACCGACACTTGTCCAGCGACACTCGCTTAAGTATCGCCTATACTTGAAGCGACACTTGCCTAAGTGTCGCCTAAAACAGAAAGTTTACAAATCCATTTTTACACTAAGTTTTGAGGCCCAAATTTGACGCCCCATTTCACCCAAATTCAAGTCCAGGTGCGTTTTTCACCAAAGCAATATAGTAGAAATAAAAATTTTCCAAGCTCGACCCCAGCCAGGGGCTCTGCCCCTTGGACCCCGCCAGGGGCTGCCGCCCCTTGGACCCCGCTACCAGGGGCGCTGCCCCCGGACCCCCGTCATTAACGGGCTTCGCCCTTACCCTAGAGTCACGAGTAACAGTGTTACATCTAAACCTTCACACAAAGTGTTAAACTTGTATAACATCAAACACGAATGCGACATGACTTCTAAAACACTTTGGAACACGTTTTTCAAGAATAATGATAATATTATTATTACCAACAATCACCAACGGGCCGTACACATTTTCAAACACTTAAACAATCAACCAAATTGTAATCATTTGGACATTCTAGTTGGGCAAACAACTACAAGGTAGTCTTATTAGATGCCTTCACATATTTATAACCATCGCGTGTCGTGGACACCCTCAGGTTACAAGTCTTTGGACTTCGATTATTGGCTAATCAATCTCAGTTTATTAAGATAAACTCTCCAGGCTCAGGTGAGTCTCATGGCCCCTCTTTTTACTGTTTTAATAGGGGTGTGATACATTGCTCTGTTTTTAACGCATGAACGCGAGTACATATTTCAATATACTACATGAGTTGTTTTCAACTAATCAAACCAAAGTCCTCCGTCAGTATAGTCTGGTAATACGAAAGTAGCGTGAATATTAGTATATGGTACCATATAGGATTGACCATCCTCGTCCGGGTTAGTAAGCACTAACCGGGTAAACGGACGTACTAATATTTGGGAAAACGAGTGTGGATTAGGCACTCGTGGAGGCACCTCGCTCGGAATTCTCTATATGGGACCCGACCCTCGAGTTAAGCTCAGACTATGCGCTCATGGTTGTATACATTATCTATAACTTTATTTGCTGGATGCAAATCAATACTTAAATCTTGCGGTTCATAGAATATTATTTGATACTCAAACCTGTGAGCTCACCAGCGTTAGCTGACCCATTTTAGCATGTATCACAGGTACTCAGCAGTAGATTTGGACTGCCCATCAGGATGCACCTTAGCTCGAGTCTTCATGCAAACTTCAGAGATTTCATTGCATTATTAGATTTTGTATAACTAATTATGTACTTAAATCTCTCATATTACGAACACGAGCTATGTATGAGTTCAAAACTGTTGTAAACCTTTTAGTATTAATATATTTTGTTAAAACGACGCATATAGAGTCGTTTGCTATATATCTGTGTGCTTTGATTATTGATTAGTAACACCCAAAGTATGCTTCCGCGAATCATTAAATTTGGGGGTGTTACATTTTTCATGTGTATGTATAAAAGACAAATTCCGTCTCTTAAAAACCGACTCATCAAAACACCTATATCTCGAAATCTAGGAAGAACCAACTCGTGACATATAAACGAAAACTGTTCACTAGGATACTAGCTACAACTTTCGTTTATGGCTCTCAGATCATGGTGAGAAAGGTAGATCTTTGAGTGTAACCCATTTTCGAACCAAACCCGACCACTTCTCATGTTTATTTTTGTTAAAAATAGTAAAAGAACATAAAAAATTACAATAAAGTGCAGAAATGGACTAGGTTCATAATTGAACATGCATGATTTGTTTTGAGACCTAGATCGGCTTGAAAAGTAGTGAAATCGAGTGGTTTATCGAGTTCAAAATATGGAAAATGTAAACATAAGAGTTGTTTTGGTCATTTTGCAAAAATGACACTTCGAAAGACCCACGAAATGTAACGACAACTTTTATAAACTTATTTTGACATATTAGAACTTATCTAAAAGTTTCAGGTTAAACGGTGGTCGTTGACCACGTTTTTGACATAGACTAAAACTGATCCGACCTAAGTGTCGCATAGGCCAAGGGCTTTATGCGACACTTCACCAAGTGACGCCCCTTAGTGATGCCATAGTAATCCGACACTCCCTAGCGACACTCCATTGAAGTGACGCCTATTTCCATAACAGTACCCATACCTTATGCGACACTTCAACCAGTGACGCCAATAATACAATCTTGACATTTTATGCGGCACTTAGCTAGTGTCGCCAACAATTAACAAGTGACGCATCAGAGTGTCGCCTAAAACAGAATACATGAAACCCCATCTTACACTAAGTGTCGAACATGCGCAACCTCAAACACTTATACGATACGACTTAAACTTATATGAAACATACTTTATAAGTACATTATTACAACAATCCTAATAATTATACTTTGGAATAATTATTACTATAACACCCGCCAAATTAGGACTAGCAATTAATGCCTAATTCTCCGTTAATGCATGTAATTAGTTATGTGTTAGGCTAATTAATGTATCGATATATATATTGTTGAATATATACGAATATGCGATTTGATTGAATCGTACAAGTTTCAAACCGAATGTAATTCGGTTCAGGTAAATACGGACGTTGGTGAATATTTTTTTATTATTAAATAGTATAACATTATTTAATGACGCTACTATATCCAAAATATTATTTTGATAATATTTCAATTACATTTTTGTATCGTATAATAAACGTCTACACGACTTATACATTTAACACACAGACAAACGAAACCATTTAAGTTATTAAGTATTGGGTAAAATCCTTCAACAAAAATATTAAGTAAACAATTGTATTTTAAAACTTATAATTAAACGTATAAGATAGTTACTTAACGTTTAAACAATCGGGGAAAACGAACACCGCAGGGAGCGCTAACGCGGGGACTAAAAGTTAGGAGAAAACCCTTCCCCCTCTCCCCCAAAAATCTTCCCAAGTTCCCTTCCCCCTCCCCATTCTCCTCACTTCCCTTCTCTCTCTCCATTTCTTTCATTCCCTTTTCTCTCAAACAAAACCAAAACCACCATCACCTTAAATCTACGAAAATCACCACCAAACTTTCTCCAATCGACTTACTCATTTGGAAGAAAAGAACCACCGCGTCACGATCTACACTCCTACCTTCCCGGAATCTTGATTCATTAACTTGTAAGTTTCCGATGAAAACTCGAAACCTCTCGGATTTAAGTGTTTTTAAGTTTTAGTTGTTTCTTTAAGCTTAGAATGTCCTTATAAGGGTTGGGTAAAAGAATCAGACCAAACGGAAACCCGAAAACTCATTTTTGGCTCAAAAATTCGTTAACAGCCTTAAGTGTCGCAACGAAGGTGCAGTATAGCGTCACTTCATGCGTCACTTAAGTGACGCATTGAGTGTCGCTAAAAGCCCTAATCATGCGTCACTTGCATAAGTGCCGCATAAAACCCCTTTTTCCCGACACTTACCTCCGTCACTTGTTTAGTGACGCCTAGAAGCCTTAACCGACACTCATACCCGACACTAATGGAGTGACGCCACCTTATGCGTCACTTACCTAAGTGACGCCCTAAACTCAGAATTTCCAATTTTATGCGACACTTCCTAAGTGTCACCCAAGCTACCTTAGTGACGCCTCAGTATGCGTCACTTCCGTTAGGGACGCCCTCACTCAGATTCTGCCTTTTCATGCGTCACTTCCTAAGTGACGCCTAAGCCCTCTAGTGATGCTATAAGTGTCGCATGAAACAGAACCCAGATTTTTCACTAAGGGTCGAGACCTGAAATTTTATCACTTGATTTTACCCAAATTCAAATCTTAGATGCGTTTTTCCCTATAACGATATAGTAGAAATAAAAATTTTCCAAGCTGACCTGGCAGCTCGACCCCAGCCAGGGGCTGCCGCCCCTTGGACCCCGCTACCAGGGGCGCTACCCCCGGACCCCCGTCATTAACGGGCTTCGCCCTTACCCTACGTTCACGAGTAACGGTGTTACATCTAAATTTTCACACAAAGTGTTAAACTTGTATAACATCAAACATGAATGCGACACAACTTCTAAAACACATTGGAACTTAGTTTTAGGTATAACACTTCAAAATCATCAAAATAATAATGTGGGATTATTATTACAAACAATCACCAACGGGCCGTACACATTTTCAAACACTTAAACAAACAACCAAATCGTGGTAATTTGGACATTCTAGTTGAACAAACAACTACAAGGGTGATCTTTGAGATACTCAATCATGTCATAACGATCGCGTGTCGTGGACACCCTCAGGTTACAAGTCGTTGGACTTTGATTCTTGGCTAATCAATCTAAGTTTAATAAGATAAACTCTTCAGGCTCAGGTGAGTCTCATGGCCCCTCTTTTTACTGTTTTACTAGGGGTGTGATACATTGCTCTGTTTTTAATGCATGAATGCGAGTACATATTTCAATATACTACATGAGTTGTTTTCAACTAATCAAATCAAAGTCCTCCGTCAGTATAGTCTGGTAATACGAAAGTAGCGTGAATATTAGTATATGGTACCATATAGGATTGACCCTCCTCGTCCGGGTTAGCAAGCACTAACCGGGTAAACGGACGTACTAATATTTGGTAAGACGAGAGTAGATTAGGCTCTCGTGGAGGCACCTCGCTCGGAATTCTCTATATGGGACCCGACCCCTCGAGTTAAGCTCAGACTATGCGCTCATGGCTGTATACATAACTATTATCATTTGCTGGATGCAAATCAACGATTAAATCTTGCGGTTCACACTAAATTTATTTGATATCTAAACCTGTGAGCTCACTAGCGTTAGCTGACCCATTTTAGCATGTATCACAGGTACACAGCAGTAGAACTGGACTGCCCAACAGGATGCATATTAGCTCGAGTCTTCATGCAAGCATTCAAGAGATTTTACTTCATTATTAGATTTTGTACAACTAATTATGTATTCAAATCTCTTCATACTACGAACACGAGCTATGTGTAGGATGATTATTGTAAACATTTTAATATTAATATTTTTTGTCAAAACGACGCATATATGGTCGTTTACTATTAATGTGTGTGCTTTGTTATTGATTAGTGACACCCAAATCTTGCTTCCGCAAAACATTAAATTTGGGGGTGTTACAATTATAAACCACACCAACGGGCCGTACATATTTACAAAATACAAACAATCCAAAACTAATCATTTGGACATTAGTAGTTGAATGAGCAACTAGCATAGATGGTCTGTTAAGACATCTAATCATTATTATAACCTTGCGCGTTTAGGACGCCCGACAGGTTACAGTCGTTGGGACGACATCATTATCTTGTGCATCATCATTACTACTTGTTTTGTAAGTCATCAGACTCAGGTGAGTCTCATAGCCCCTCATTTTACTGTTTTTAACCCAGGAGTGGGAATACATGCTTGTTTTGTTTTACATGTGAACGCAAGTATCAAAATATCGCTATAGATTGCATGAGTTGTTTTCTCTAATCGTTTTAAGTCCTCTAGCATAGTTTGGTAATACTTTTGTAGCGTGAATGTTAGTGTATGGTACCATATGGGATTGACAATCCCCGTCCGGGTCAGCAAGCACTGACTGGTCAAACGGACGCATTATCATTTGTTCATACGTGTTGTAACACCCCCAAATTTACTGTTTGGCGGAAGCATAATTTGGGTGTTACTAATCGATAATCAAAGCACACAGATATATAGCAAACGACTCTATATGCGTCGTTTTAACAAAATATATTGATATTAAAATGTTTACAACAGTTGAACCCGTACATAGCTCGTGTTCGATTTAATGAGATTTCAATACATAAATACTTGTACAAAATATATTAATGAGAGAAAATCTCTATTGTCTGCATGCTGACTCGAGCTATAGTAATCCTGAGGGCAGTCCAGATCTACTGCTGAGTAACTGTGATACATGCTAAAATGGGTCAGCTAACGCTAGTGAGCTCATAGGTTTGAGTATCAAATAATATTGTATGAACCGCAAGATTTAAGTATTGATTTGCATCCAGTAAATAAAGTTACAGATAATGTATACAACCATGAGCACATAGTCTGAGCTTAACTCGAGGGGTCAGGATCACAATCAGTGCCTGAGCGAGGTGCCTCCACGAGTGCCTAATCAACACTCGTCTGAACAAATATTAGTACATCCGTTTACCCAGTTAGTGCATGCTAACCCGGACGAGGAGGGTCAATCCTATATGATATCATATACTAATATTCACGCTACAACGTATTACCAAACTATGCTGACGGATGACTTTGAAATGATTAGTTGTGTGAAACTCATGTAGTATATGAAAACGTTTGTATATGCGTTCACATGTTAAAAATAAGCAATGAATCACACCCCTGAGTAAAAACAGTAAAAGAGGGGCCATGAGACTCACCTGAGTCTTAATGCGTTAAATCAATTAACGTGAGTTGATTAGCCGATTAGTGATTGTTCGAAGACTCGTAACCTGAGGGTGTCCACGACACGCGATGGTTATTAATTGATTAGGTATCTTAAAAGATTACCTTTGTAGTTGCTCGTCCAACTAGAATGTCCAAATGACTACAATTTGGTTGATTTATCTTGAGTTTTGAAAATGTGTACGACAGGTTGGTGATTTGTTTGTAATAATAATCCCACATTATTATTTTGATTTTCGAAAGGTGTTATACTTAAAAGTATTTATAAACTTTAGGTGACGGGGGTCCGGAGGCAGCGCCCCTGGTTAGCGGTGTCCCAGGGGTGGCAACCCCTGGCGAGGTCCAAGGGGCTGGCCCTTGGTTGGGGTCGGATGCCAAGTCAGCTCAAATTTTTTTTATTTCTATTATATTGCTTTGGTGAAAAACGCACATGGACTTGAATTTGGGTGAAATCAAGTGATAAAAATTTAGGTCTCGACACTTAGTAACATCTGTGTTTTCTTAGTTCTGTTTCATGCGACACTATGTGCGACATAAGGCTTGTGTCGCTAGGTGCGACATAGTCTATTGTGTCGCAAATCATATATGCGACATAAGGGCTTGTGTCACTAAGTGCGACATCCGCAATTTATGCGACATAAAATATTGTGTCGCTATATGCGACGGAAAATGAGTTCTGCGACATAGTGTTTTGTGTCGCTAAATGCGACATCCGAAGGGTTTGCGACATAGTCACTTGTGTCGCTATATGCGACATAAGTGGGGGTTTAGCGACATAAGGGCTTGTGTCGCAGGTGGCCTGGAGCCTCTGCGACACAACGAGCTGTTGGCCGGAATTTGAGCCAAAAACATGTTTTCCGGTGACCGTTTGGTCCGATTCTTTTACCCAACCCATATTTGGACATTTTAAGCTTAAATAACCCATAAACAAGTGAAAATGAGTAAAATCGGAGAGTTTGGAGTTTTGTCAAAAACTTACGACTTCGCGCGAGGGGAATCTGGAAAGATAGAAATGTAGATCGTTGCGAGGTGGTCACTTTTCTCCAAACGAGCTTGACGATCCGGGCTCGTTTCGTGGTGTTTTTAGTGGGTTTAATGGTGATGGTGGTGGTGAGTTTTGAGAGAAAAAGAGAGGAAGAGAGAGAGAGGTACATGATGAAATGAGAAGAAGGAAGGAAGGAGGAGGGAAAGAAGGGGGAAGGGGGGGGGGGCTGATGGGGTCCACCGGGTGTGGGCTTCACCAGTTTTTCGTTCTCCTGCGTACACACTCCGTGCGGAATTCGTTTTCTCGTTCGTTTAAACTTTTAAATAATTATTTTACGTGTTCAAACACAAGTTTTAAAATACAAGTATTTCTTTAATATTTTCGAGGAAGTATTTTACCAAATACTTAATTATCGTGTTATAAAATGTAACAAATTTTGTTTCGATTTGTTTGCGCGTTAAATGGTTCGGTCGCGTAGACATTTATCATACGATACAAAATGTAATTGGAATATTATCAAAACAACATTTTGGGGAATAATATCGTTATTAAATAATGTTTTTCTTATTTAATCAAATTGTTCACCAACGTCCGTATTTAATTGAATCGAAGTCCATTCGATTTAGAGATGTGTACGATTTAATTAAATCGCATATTCGTATATATTCAACAATATATATTAAGATACATTAATTATCCTAATCTAAGGACTAATTACATGTATTAACAACTGATTAGGTACTAATCACTAGTCCTAATTTGGCGGGTGTTACACGTGTGTTGATTAGGCACACGCATAGAGGCACCCTCGCTCAGGCACTTAATTGTGATCCTGACACCTCAGTTAAGCTCATACTATGTGCTCATGGCAGTTATATACATCATTTATCATTTACTAATTTGTTTAATTACAAATTATCATACTTAAATCTTACGGTTCATACAATACACTTTATCATTAAACCTGTGAGCTCACCAGCTTTTAGCTGACCATTTTAGCGTGTATTCTCAGGTTCACAGCAGCAGTAGGTCTACTCACTCAGGATGCCCATTAGCTCGAGTCGCATACAGACATCAGGAGATTTCCTTGCATTTCTATATTTTGTATAATTAGATATGCCCTAGAATCTCTATCATTTGGCTTACGAGCTTTTGTAAACTATATTATAACAATGTAAGACTTTTATAATATCAATGTATAACTTGATGGCACCCGTCAGCGGCTGTATGATGACAACGCCGGTGGGCGATTGTGTTTGTTTAAATTTATATTTGCTGGGGTCTAAGTATGACTTACTAATACTGAACCAAGGGCTAGTAGATGGTAAGTATGACCTAGAGTCGTTCTTAAAGAGAAACTGAATTGAAACAGAGGTGATCCAATCAATCTTTCTTTTCTAGTAAAGGGGTTTTAAAAGAGTGCGTTGGGAGTTTGGTTCAGTTAACTAAGTAAAGTAAATGAAGAGAATAAAATATAACAATAAATCAAATAATAGAAAGTAGTATTTGTTGTGAGTTCATTAGCTAATAATATGGGATGATGACTTTCACGGGAAAATGATTAACTAAATTAGAATTGTTTGCAAAATTTAATAACTTATGGTATAACCAATAGATTTCATATTAGTCGGTTATCAACTAATATGTCACGAGGAACTAAGGTGTCATGATTCTGGTCAGACAGACGATGTTCAACTCTCCACACTCTCCTGTGAGGGAGTCAGTGGCCCATATTATTGAACGCATTTGCTCGTGCGCGAAGGAATAGAGTAGCAAGTCCATAACACGTCTAACCGTTCTTAATACCATAAAGATTATGAGTCTTATTAACAACTAACTTAGGGTTTATGTTCGGACTTATTTACCAATTCCTATTAGTAAAACTTAAGAGTGATAAGCGAGGGAATACGTTTAGGTTTCTTGCGTACCTTACTTTAGGGTTTCACAGGTTAGGAAAGAGTATCATTTTAGATTGGATTTTAAACTTGCCTTTCTTGATACAATTAACAAATCCCTAGGTTTTCGTGAATGGTTATTTAGCCTATAGCCTACCTACTCTAATCTTAATCTAAACTAACTAATCTAATTAAAATGCTGACGGCTTTTTGCAGAAAGTTAAACCCAGACTATGTCAGAAAATGCTATGATAGTTCACAATGTATTTAATCATTTACCGATATTTCCGTTGTGAATTTAATTGCTTCGTGATGTTTACATGATAATTACATTGTGATTGGAAGTGTACTATACTCATGGTAATTCCATGTAATCACATTGCATTTTATGATGCTTGCATGACGTTACAATTAAACCATAGTTTTGACGCAGATAATTATTGACCAAGTATTAAGGTTCGCGACTCCTCTTTACAAGGTTACAATCACGTTTGTTAATCGAAAGGTGAATGTAAGTTTTAGGTTTAAGATCACATGATAAGTCCGTTCATAAAGTTTCCATTTTTATAACGTCGATCCATAATACAACTACCTTCTGCCATTTACCGGCTTCTATACGTTTGTACTTTGCTTAAAAGCATTTCCAGCACTATACCAAATAAACAGTTGAATAGGGGCCGCCATATTGTTTCACGACGTATTTAAAGTCATCCCATAATTATTTATGCTAACTACATCACAACAAATACATTAGTAATCTACTCGCTAATCATGACACAAACTAATTCTAGCATAATTAAAGCATACATATTTAATTAAGATAGAATAGGAAAGACGATGTTCAACTCTCCACACTCTCCTGTGAGGGAGTCAGTGGCCCATATTATTGAACGCATTTGCTCGTGCGCGAAGGAATAGAGTAGCAAGTCCATAACACGTCTAACCGTTCTTAATACCATAAAGATTATGAGTCTTATTAACAACTAACTTAGGGTTTATGTTCGGACTTATTTACCAATTCCTATTAGTAAAACTTAAGAGTGATAAGCGAGGGAATACGTTTAGGTTTCTTGCGTACTTACTTTAGGGTTTCACAGGTTAGGAAAGAGTATCATTTTAGATTGGATTTTAAACTTGCCTTTCTTGATACAATTAACAAATCCCTAGGTTTTCGTGAATGGTTATTTAGCCTATAGCCTACCTACTCTAATCTTAATCTAAACTAACTAATCTAATTAAAATGCTGACGGCTTTTTGCAGAAAGTTAAACCCAGACTATGTCAGAAAATGCTATGATAGTTCACAATGTATTTAATCATTTACCGATATTTCCGTTGTGAATTTAATTGCTTCATGATGTTTACATGATAATTACATTGTGATTGGAAGTGTACTATACTCATGGTAATTCCATGTAATCACATTGCATTTTATGATGCTTGCATGACGTTACAATTAAACCATAGTTTTGACGCAGATAATTATTGACCAAGTATTAAGGTTCGCGACTCCTCTTTACAAGGTTACAATCACGTTTGTTAATCGAAAGGTGAATGTAAGTTTTAGGTTTAAGATCACATGATAAGTCCGTTCATAAAGTTTCCATTTTTATAACGTCGATCCATAATACAACTACCTTCTGCCATTTACCGGCTTCTATACGTTTGTACTTTGCTTAAAAGCATTTCCAGCACTATACCAAATAAACAGTTGAATAGGGGCCGCCATATTGTTTCACGACGTATTTAAAGTCATCCCATAATTATTATGCTAACTACATCACAACAAATACATTAGTAATCTACTCGCTAATCATGACACAAACTAATTCTAGCATAATTAAAGCATACATATTTAATTAAGATAGAATAGGAAAGAAAGAACCCGGATTAGAATTCGAGAAGGAATAGACTTGAATTAATAAGCATAACTCCAAGCGTACACCAAAGATTACAAGATGTTCCTTGCTTTTGTTCTACCCTAAACAAGCTTCTTAAGTAGCCTAATACTAATTTTGAAGTAAGAAAATAGAATGAGAAAGTATGAAAGTAATATGACTAATGCATATGGTGTGTGTTGAAATGAAGCCTTATGCCTCCTATTTATAGGTGAAATTCGGATCACGTTAGCAACTTGAGGAGCACTTTAGCAAAAGGTGGAAAAGGTGGTGCACCAGGTACGTACAATCGCGTAAAGGTGTGACACCGGGTACGTACAATTGCGTAAAGGTGTGGCACCGGGTACAAGCAAGAACCAAAAAGCGGAAATGGGACGGGAGACAGGCGGCAGGCGCCGCCCACCAGCTGGCCGGCGGCGGCTGGTGGCTGGCCGGCGGCTGCCACCCGCCCCGGTTCACCGTCTTTTGTCTCGTTTCTTAGTTTGTGCGTATTTTCTTCGTTATGCGTGTGTTTACGTTGATTCTTTTTCCATTGGATTCGTAATTCAAAAACAAATATTTTGATATAAAGAAATCCCCGAGATGAGTTTTCTATCTCCAGATATTGCGTACGAATCATTTGAATCTTTCGGCGGGCGTAGAATCTTCATTCTTTATCCGTTTTTGTTGATTCTTCTTTTGTTAGACTCGTATTTTGAAAACGAACATCATGGATAAGATGGATGTTGATGATGGGTACTTTAATCTTTAAATCTTGTTTTGATGCCTTGAATCTTCAAACGTGCGTGGAATCTTCGTTTTTCATCCGTTTTTCTTGATTTTTATCGTGCAACCTTGTTTTGACCATCTCAGCATAATATTATTGATTTGAACCGTATTTGAGTTGAATATGCCAAGAATCATTCCAGAAAGAGAGAAATATCGGTAGTAAAAACGTGACTTTTTACGCGATATCAAGTATCCCATACTTAGAACTTTGCTTATCCTCCAGCAAACTCGAATTTCAACATGGTTAAAGATAAGCAGATAATGAAATATTTTGAGGCAGAACTTTTTACTAAAGGGGGTTTTGGAAAAAAATGAAATATTTGTTCTTTGAAAAACAAGGTTGTAATCTTTGAGAGCTTACTTTTGATCTTTGATCTTGGATACATGACTAAGCGATCCTCTCAAGGTGGTCACTGCAATCACTCAAAGTGTTTAGGGTTTCCTATTCTAGTATTATTAATCACTCTGAACGCCAATCATGTACCGTTTATCGTCATAGGCTTGATCGAGGATCAAATCGTTACCTTTTTGGTGAGCGCGAAGTCGATCTAGTCACAATCATTCTAAGGGAAGTGATGTAGGGTTTCTGGGGTGAAGTGTTGGTGATGTGAGAGGGGGTTTTGTTGGTTTTTCATTGGTTTCTTTTTGGTGAAGTTGGAATTTTTTTTTGGGAGGATTGACGCCCTTTTCCTTTGGTGTTTGCAGAAGGAGTGTTTTTCTCCAATTGATTTTCTTTTCTTCGAATTTTCTTTCTTGGGTTTTCTTCTTTGACGTCATATCCTTGTAGCTTCTTTTCTTTCATCTTCGGGACTTACTATGAAGTTTGAGGGATGCTCTCGAGAAGGTAGGGATAACGTGTTTATTTATGGGTATATGGATGGGTTTAAGAATGAAGTGATTCGATCTCCTCTTTACTCACCAATTCGGATTTGAAATGCATCACAGGAGCAAGTTCTGATTCTAAACGCATACATCAGCACACTCAAGAATCGAAAAAGTGAAGCATTAAAAGTGAATGCTCTTTATATAGCTTAAGATACCTCACGAATCGAAAGTTGATTTATTGTGTGCCTAGTCATGCGATGCTCTTCATGGGATTACTAAACTAATTTCTCAAAAGAATTTGTATTTTATTTGTCATTCTTCCCCAAAGTAAATCATTCTTCATCTAAAATTTTCATTTTCAACATATTTTTAACTCAATTTTGATTTCTTTTTTAAATTTTCGAGTTACTTTTTGGAGAAGCAGGGTCTAAGGAGCAACGATTTTAGAATCAAGCATATACCATTATCCATTTCACTGTAGTGCAACTACTGCTATCCCACACTTAAAGGAACATCATCCTCGATGTTATTCTAAGCTCTGTCCGGGGTTAAAATCCCACACTTAGGAGTTGAAACATCTAAGACATATTCTTTAGCGGTGTGTGTTGGGTTTGAATCCCACACTTAATGATAAGCATAGTGGATATGGTATATTTATAATGAGTGAAAGTGACGGTATTGAAGTACTCCCCGGTTGTTGCAGTATTCCTTTGCTTGCATCTGCCGGACTTCGTTTTCATAGGTGCATTCTTGATCAAGTCTTCTTGTGATTGGTCTCGTAGGTGTGAACACGTCGGATATACAATTCTTCGGGTGTTGATACTTTCTTGCAGGCTGGGGCATATATGATCCGTGTGTGAAAGATAGTCGGAGATTTCATCACTTCTTGGAAAGTAAAATTTGCAGAAATTTAAAAACACGGGTAGCCTCCCGAGAAGCGCTCTTTTAAAGCCGAGAGCTCATCTTAGTCCTTTCTTCTTCAGATGATGCTGGATGCGTCCCTAGTGCTGGAGTGGTCACTGTGGATTCTAGGTAGGGCGTATCTTGGAGGAAAGTATTGGAGGAATTGCTCTATCATGTCGGCAATAAGAGTTGGTGGGTTGGTGGATTCCATTCTTAAGCTTTTGAAGTGGTCAGTGGCCAATCTGTCGAGGATTGCCATCCCGTAGCTGATGTATCTAACTGACTGTGTAACTGGTCCGTTAGGGTCAATTCTGGTGCAGGTGTAAGTTCGGACAACCTCACGCTGGGGGTGGTTTTGACCTATCGAGGCGATTAAAGCCATAAACTCAGTTCTTACTTCTTCAAAGTCACTAGCCAAAGGATCTCCTCCAAAGGATTTTGTTGCTTGGCATACTTGTCTGATGATTTGATGTTGTTCACGGTTGAAGGGAAAATCCGAGTCTGTGAAGATGTAGATTATCTTGCTAAATATTTCGCGATATCTGTTTTGGTCAAAAATTACACTAAGCAATTATGTGATCAAATTTAGAAAAGTAAGGTTGGGTGCTATAAATTACTTTTAAGATAATTACGCCTTTACACGATTATCTATATGAGTAAACAATAAATTTTAATGGAAAATTAAGCCTTAAATCCTTTGATTCGTGGATCCTTGTTCAAAACGTATTTAACAATGAAAACAAATGTTTGTAAATAGGATTATTCCAAAAGTTTAAGTAAAATACAAAGTATTTTCAGGATAATGCTAGTTATGCGATAAAAATATGATTACGATCAACAAAAATGCATAAAACAGAATGATAATGCAATAATTGTGATTAGAAGCAAAATAAGTATGTATATTTGTGATAAATGTAAAATAAAATCAGGATAATGCAGGTTTTATGATCAACAGATCAGTAACATGCAAATTAAATGATGAAAATATAAAGTGAATGCAATCGACACGAGGATATATGAGGAAAGCCCTTAATCAAGGTTGATCGCCGGCACAAAACCTCGGCAAGGATCAAATGATCCTTGCCTTTGTTAATCTTATTAAAAATAAAAGTAATTGATTACAAACTAAGAGCACAAGGATGATCGGCTATGTGATTATCTAAGAAATTGACTAAGTGTTGGTGAATGTGTTTGAGAATAAATGAGAGCAGAGTATAAGTGTTTTAGCTAGTGTAAATAATGATTCTTCCCCTTCTTTTCTAATCAATCATCCATGCCTCATTTAAATACTAGAAGCGTATAACAATATTTCCGAGGATCTCGGGATCCTCCGATGACGGATGAAGACCATCAACGTCTCTTTTGACTTCATCTAACATGTGCAGTGGACTTCGTCTCCATAGAATCGTATCAAAGCTTTCTCATTTAATCCGGAGCGTATCTCTTTAACGCGTTCCATGTATGACCTAGTCAATACTCAAAGAAAATAAACACGTTAAACAACGCATGATCCTGAACTAATATAGGTCCAGGATCCTAAGCTTTGCTTACTCCAGAATAAACATAGGATCCTCACTTTGAGGATCTCCCTTATCCAGTATCTTGCACAATTATGTTAGATAAATAGACCTTGAATAGGATCCTTAAAGATAAATAATAAGAGTATTTCCAGGATCCCTAAATATGACTGTGATCCTGAAAGTATACTCACAAACTATCATTATCCTGATATGCGAGTACCAAATATAAATGATTTTCATACCTGTGAGATGAATATATGATGCTAATCAGGATCCTACAACGTTAGTTAAAAATCTACCCACAACAATTGCCCTCGAAGTTATAACGTTTTTCAGGATCCTTAAACGTTATAACTTCTCAGGATAAGTGCCTAAACCGTGTTAGGTAGTTGTATCAATTATCGTGTCCGAGTACTTGTAGTGGTTCTGATGCATACCTTTCCTTCTTCATCTTCTAGTTCATCCCTTCACCGACTCACTTACAGGTATCATCTTTTCCTTTCTTTCTTTTTTATTTTCTATTTTAATTCTTCGCCGAATATGTCTTTAATCGTTGTCGAAGATGATATCAATCATCCTGAATTCACCAAGCAGGGTTTGATTTCAAATCCTTAACCTTGCACTTTCACCGATCTCGACATCGATGGATTGAAAATTAAGGGTTCATTTCCTTCAAACACTACTTTTAGACCCTTTGATCCTTCATCTTTGGCCGATTTCTCTTCCGACAAATGGATTTTCTTTCCAGAGTATCCTTTTACTCTAGGTTTAAAATTCCCTTTTCCACCTTTAATTACGGAGTTCTTTGCTACCACCAAACTTTGTTATGCTCAAGCTATGCCAATGATTTGGCGTACTCTTTCCGTAATCCAGACCGTAGTTGATTTTCATGTCTTGGAATTAGGACTTCCAGAATTAGCTCAGACTTACCACCTTAGGACCCATGGCTCACACTACTTTCTATTCAAAGTTAAACCTAACCATTCCCATCTCATGATAGGAGCCACACAAAATGATTCAAATTGGAAAAGCAGGTTCTTCTTCTTTGATCGTAACTCTCTATCTGATTGCAGTCAAATCCCATCCTCCTGGTTACTCAAGGGTAGGAGACAATTTTTCTTCAGGGTTTCGACAAAATACAAAACCTCAACTCTAACTTGATTTTGATTGTTTCAGCTGATTTCACGGTTCTAGCACCTCCTCATTTGGATACCGAAGGAAATTTAAGAGCATTTTTAGAAATTTCAGAAGACGAAATGACCTTCAAATATCCTGAACAGGCTGATAGCACAGGATCCCAGAGCACTTTCATGTCTGGTAAGCTTAATTAAGCCCAATATCTTCTATTTAGATCATCCATTCCTAATTTATTTTATTTTTCGTGGAAATTTAGCCTCTTACATCAGCCTACTTGACATTGACAACAATTCTTCTGAGGATAAGGTAGAAAAATCAACTCCAGCTACAGCAAGATCCATAATGCCTAACCTTCGTTCCAAATCCTTAAAGAAAAGGAAACCTGATGATGTCTTTGACCCTGCCAATCTTGACTCCGAATTTGCCAAGGTAACAAAAATCCTTATTCTATTTTTTATCTGTTTTAAAAATAATCGACAACTCCTCATATATGTTGATCTTGTATAGACCATCGAGCATCTTTCCAAATGCTACAATGAGAAAGCCTGCATGTTTAATGATTTGTGCAAGCTATCCTCAGTTGTGAAAAATGCACATGATAAAGATGCTGCTGAACTTGCAAAATTGAAGAAGGAGAACAAGGATCTTAAAGCTTATATACTGAAGATAACCGCTGAAGCTGATGCCAAGACTGAAGAGATCACGTGGGAGTTGACAACAAAGATAAAGAGGGATGCTACTGTTGCCATTTTTGAGGCTCGGATGAAAATGGTTGCCGAAGCCTCCAGCAAAGGTTTCGACACTTCATTCTGGCCTGTGGATACCTGGGCAACCAAGCTTGCCAAAGCTAAAGGTGAAAGTCCAGGAATAGCACCTACACCAGCATCCAAGACCCCAAAAGCTACAGAAACGGTCTCCGCTAATCAAGAAGACTCAGACACGGATAAATTTGCTTCAGTTTCAGAGGTTCTTCAAAGCATGGCAACAGTGGGAGATGGCAACACATTGGGCGAGGAAGGCAAATGAATACCCAGAGCCCAATCTTTGTTTCATTTTATCATACTTTATATTTTATGGTTTGTGGTGTAAACAAAACAGTTGATTTGGGGTGAGGTTGACTTGGTACAGTCAACCATGGTGGTGTTAAATGTGGTTTATGTTGGCCACAAAACAATTTTATTTTCTGCACTCTTGAGCTTTGATTCAGGATGAATAATCCTGAAATCTTTTGGTATGAATGATATTAAGATATCATCTATATCTTGTGTCTTTAGGATACTGAGGAGATTCCCTCAATATACATATATCTGCTTGATAGTTGTTTAAAAACAGGATCATGAGGAGATTCCCCCAAGATACTTCTAGGATAATGAGAAGATTCTCTCAATATCCATTCTGCACTACAAGTTTCAAGGATTCTTAAATGGATCTAAGATAATCCTGAGTTTAGGATCCTAAGATTTCAGGATCCTAAAATATTTTGTTGATAGTGATAAATCCCAATAGATATTTCCTGTTAACATGAAAATGTCAACAATTTATAAATTGATTGTGAAAACAATTTCATTTAATTTCGAAATATGTTTATGATCTTTGAAAATATATTTTATGATACTCAGATCAAAATAATTTTGATAATTTCGAAAACATTTGAGCTAATAAAGTTATTTATTAGACTTAACCAATGAAAACTTTTAATAATGTGAAAACATTATAATCATTAGATAGTTTAAACAAACTATAATAGTGACATGTAAATGTCAATTCATTGGGTATTGTGAAAACATTACAAACGTTTGATTCTTGGGCTAAGCCATTTGAGGCATGAAAATGTCTAACTAATTGGGTAATTTGAAAACATTACAAACCTTAGAGTGATGTGAAAATGAAACAAACCTTAGATCGATACATTTAGTGCACATCAGTATCGACATTCATTAGCGTTTGATCTATAGGCCAATGGAAATGAAGTTGTCGGGTACCAGAGGCATCACCGATTCCCTAACCGTGGCACTATAATCAAACATCGTGCGCAACTGGCGGGGTGTATAAACCCTAGAGGTGTTTATCCATTCGAAAACCTCTAAACCTTAGAGGATCGCTGGGATTCTTAACTGAGGAGAGGTAGCTAGCCTCTAATCTTCAATCCATGATCCTCAAATGCATTAACTGCAACAAATACAAGATCTTGGGCAAAGGTGGGTGTTAGTTTGTCTAACACCCCTCCGATGCTTAAATCAGTACATTATTCATTAATAATAGTAATTATGAAAAATTTTCATGCATATATCAATAAATAATTATAATATATACACACATATATATATTAAAGTGTAATAAAATCAATGAAAAGTTAAGGATCATAGAAGTACCTTTTTATGTTGAATATAAATATTCAACTTACACATGATAGAGCTTCAAATGAATAGCATTCCAGGATCTTGGAAGTAGGTCTCCATCCATATTAGCCAACCAGTATGCCCCCTTTCCAGCATCTGAATCTATTAAATATGGACCTTCCCACTTTGGTGCTAGCTTTCCTTCCGTAGGATTCTTAGTATTTTGAAATACTTTCCTTAATACCAAATCTCCTACTTGAAACCTTTTTATCCTAACACTTTTGTTATAGGATCTTGAAATCCTTTGTTGGTATGTGGCAATCCTGAATTTAGCACGATCCCTTAATTCATCCACAGTGTCTAGATCCTGAATCAATGCTTCTTTGTTTGCTTTCGAAGTCTGCATCTGGGATCTTGCCGTTGGGACTACCATTTCCGTTGGGATCATAGCTTCGGATCCAAACACCAAAGCAAAAGGGGTTTGCTTAGTTGCCTCCTTTTCTGTAGTCCTATTAGCCCATTAAACAAAAGGCATTTCTTCAGCCCATCTTCCTTTCTTAGCATCCGGCCTCTTCTTAAGGTTGTTGATTATGATCTTGTTGCTGGATTCTGCCTGACCATTAGCTTGAGGATGAACTGGTGTTGAAGTTATCATCTTGATTCCCAACTTTCACAAAACTTAGTTGTTCTTTTTCCAATAAATTGAGATCCATTATCACATCCTTTTCTTTTACTTGAACAAATGCCTCGGCTTCTATCCATTTGGAAAAATAATCTGTCATTGCTAACATAAAGACCTTTCCACCAGGAGCTGTAGGTAATTTTCCCACAATATCTATTCCCCACTTCATAAACGGCCATGGTGAGATAATCGGATGCATCGGATCTATTGGTTGATGATGGATGTTCCCATGTCTTTGACAGGCATCACATTTGCGAGCAAAATCCATGGAATCCTTCTTCATAGTAGGCCAAAAGTATCCCGTCCTTAAACTTTTTAAAATAATGCTCTGCCCCCAGAATGATTTCCACAGTCCCCTTCATGTATATCTTTAAGTACTACTTGTGCTTCAGGATCCTCAAGGCATCGCAATAATGGTCATGCAAGTGATTTTCTATACAATATACCATTTTCAATAGTAAAGCGGGATACCTTTAATCTGAAGGCTTTAGGATTGTTTTCATCCTTAGGGATCATATTGTGTTGTATATATTCCATGATCGGCTGCATCCATGATCCCGACTTACCCCCAGAACCTGATACATTCGAATTATCTCCAGATTGATGATCCTCAACATCACATACTTGTTCTTCATTGTTATCCTTGTCAGCAATAGCAGGTGTTGCAATATGTATAATTGGTATCTTTACATCTGGTGGTATCTTTAAGCTTGATCCCAAATTAGCCAGAGCATCTGCTTCAGTATTATCCTTACATGGTACCTGTTGAATGTCGAAGATCTCGAAGCTACCTGCAAGATCCTTAACAATCTCCATATACAAAGCTAATCTATCTACTTTTATAGT
The DNA here is from genome assembly GCA_963422505.1 of Pseudognaphalium luteoalbum. Taxonomy (NCBI): domain Eukaryota; kingdom Viridiplantae; phylum Streptophyta; class Magnoliopsida; order Asterales; family Asteraceae; genus Pseudognaphalium; species Pseudognaphalium luteoalbum. The sequence goes on from OY730193.1 coordinate 84,497,188, forward strand.
ATATGTTACATTATAATGATTTGCAATTAACAATGAATCAACATACACATTTAAATACTTTATACCAATATTCTTAGCCAACTGTAATCCTGCAATTAATGCTTCATATTCTGCCTCATTATTTGTAGCCTGAAATTCACATCTTATAGCTTGAGGCATAATATCACCTTGAGGTGATTTTAATACAATTCCTAGTCCAATTACTTTTATATTAGAAGCGCCGTCAGTATATAGTGTCCACTTTTCACTTATTTGATTTAATTTGTGCACTTCTAAATCTACTTCATTTTGAAGGTCACTGGTAAAATCAGCGATAAAGTCTGCTAAGGCTTGGGATTTAATTGCATTCCTAGGTTCATAAATCAAATTATAAGCACTTAACTTAACAGACCATTTAGCTAGGCGTCCTGACATTTCTGGTGTTCTTAATACATTTTTAATAGGATAATTAGTTTTTACATGAATCAATTGTGTTTCAAAATAATGCCTAACTTTGGTGGATGCCATAACTAATGCAAGTATAAGTTTTTCGAGATGAGAATACCTGGTTTCAGCATCTAGTAGGCTTTTACTTACATAATAGACTGGATGTTGTTGTCCTTCATGATCCTTCACAAGTACCGCACTTATGCCACTTCTGGATACTGAAAGGTACAAGAATGGTGGCTCGCCATTCTCAGTCTTCATCAATAAAGGATCTGATGATAAATATATCTTCAATTCTTGAAATGCAGCCTCGTGTTTTTCTCCCCGTTCGAACTTTTTGTTCTTCTTTAGGATATCATAGAATTCCTTGCATCTATCTGATGATCTTGAAATGAAACGATTTAAAGCTGCTATTCTCCCCGTCAATCTTTGTATATCCTTAGGGATTGATGGGGATTTTAAATCTAGAATAGCTTTGATCTGCTCCGGACTAGCTTCTATTCCTCTCTTGGTTACCATGTATCCTAGGAATTTTCTTGCGCCCACTCCAAAGTGGCATTTCGCAGGATTAAGCTTCATGTTGTATTGATCCAGGATGTCGAAGGCCACCTTAAGATCTTGAAGATGATCCTCAGTTTTCTTTGACTTTACTACCATATCATCGATGTACACTTCCATTATGCTTCCCAATTGGTCTTTGAACATCATATTGACCAGCCTTTGATACGTTGCACCTGCATTTTTAAGACCAAAAGGCATTGCATTATAATAATATATACCTGTGGGAGTTATGAAGGCCGTGTCTTCCTGATCTGATGGTTCCATCTGAATTTGTTGAAATCCTGATGAAGCATCCATGAAAGTTAGGATCTCGTGTCCAGCTGTAGCATCTACCATTGAATCTATATGAGGCAATGGAAAAGGATCCTTGGGGCAGGCTTTGTTGAGATCCGTATAATCCACACACACACACACACTCCATTTCCCATTCTTCTTTTGTACCACCACCACGTTTGCCAACCATCTTGGAAACTTTACTTCCCTTATCATGCCAGCATCAAGTAGTCTTTCAACATCTGCCTGGATAATAGCATTTCTTTCCGGCGCAAATTTTCTTCTCTTTTGTTGAATCGGCCTAAACCTTTATCAATTCCAAGTTTATGGGTTATAATATCCTTAGATATACCTGTCATATCTTCTGGCTTCCAGGGAAAAGTTGATTTCCTCTCATTGAAGAACTTCATCTGATCCTGTTTGAGATCCTCTAGAATCCCCGAGCCTATAAGCAACTTTTCTTCAGGATCCTTTGAGTCCAGCGGCAGTTCTTTGACGTCTTGTTCCTTTGTATCTAGGACATCCCACACCTTATTCTTTAATTGCTATGCTGACGAAGGCTTGGCAGTAGACTTCATTGACGTTGTATAGCAATCCTTCGCTTTTTGTTGATCACTGCTTATCTTGACCACCCCTATGGAGTTGGTAGTTTGACGCATTGATGATACGTTGATGGTACCGCTTTCATATTGTGCAACCATGGTCTTCCCAGGATAATGTTATAGCTTGACAAACAATCCATAACACAAAATTTTTGAATGGAATTTACCCCTTCAATGTAAATCAGCAACTTGATATCACCAACCGTATTTTTTGCTTCTCCACTGAATCCTACCAATACAGTAGATCTAGAGGCGATCTCTGATTCTGGGATCCCCATTCTTTTTAAGGTTTCCAAACGAATGATGTTAACAGAACTTCCTGCATCGATTGGGATCCTGCGCACAAAATGATTGGCAACATAGAGAGTAATAACCAAACCATCGTGGTGAGGATCCTGAGCATCTTCCAAATCATCCTCATCAAACGCTATAACTTTCTCATCCTTTTTCATGGAAGTCCTTGTTGGCTTATATTGCTTTTCTGATTTGGATTCCTTGGCATGCCTTTTTGCTGCAGAATAAGAAGTACCACATATATCAGAGCCACCAGAAATAAAACTAATTACCTTGGCATCCGAAGGTGGGGATCCTGCTCTGGTAGGGATCCTGTGATTATCCTGAGCTTCAGGATCCTGAACTCTATCCTGATTCTTCCCGCGATCCTTCCTTTTTCCAATTAGATCCTTTAGGTATCCTTTGTTGAGCAGGTGGCTGATCTCTTTTCCGAGGGCTATGCAATTTTCAGTTATATGACCAAAATCCTCATGGTATGCACACCACTTAGATTTATCCTTCCAGACATAAGGTTTATCTTTCTTCTTTGGCCATCTTGCTTTATCTCCGAGATCCTGCATGGCACACAATATACCAATCGTATCTATAGAAAAATTATAATCAGTTACTTTAGGGTACTCTTCATCATCCTCATCAATAGTGTTCACACGACGATCCTCATTTCTGGTATAAGGTTTTCTTCTATTTAATATGAATGAGGATGAATCTGATTTCCTATTGGGCCTATCATATGCTGATTGAGTATCCACCCTCTTCTGTATCATTGCATCTTCTTCCAGACTGATAAATCTTAGAGCTCTATTTCTGACTTCGTCAAGGTTCCTGCAAGGGTTTATGAACGCCAAAATGTGCTATTTTATAGTGCTAATTATCCCTTTATTCAATACATTTCTTATGCATTTCATGTGAATAAGATACTCAATTCGTTCATATTTGCATTTAGGAATTATTTGGACCATGAATTGGAAAAGAAGCAGAAAACGAGTCATTATTGAAGAAAAGGAGGTGAAAATATTAAAGTTGAAGAATGGAGGTCGTTTTGGTGAAAAGTTATATTTTTCAATCCATACGGCGTATGGATTGAGTGAGCCGGGCCGCCAGAGTACGCTGGTTAGATCCATGGGCTTTTCAATCCATACGGCGGATGGATTGATTCGGCAGAAACCCTAAAAAGCCGAAATCATTTCATTTTGAAGGGGGATCACACACTTTTCTTCACAGTCGATTTTTACTTCTCAAAACCCTTAATCTGGAGCATTTGGATGATCAAGAAGCAAGAAGAATTGAAGGCCATCAATTGCTAATTCATTTATTTCGATTTCTCGGTTCGAAAACATTTCTTTCTTTCATTTGATTATGATTTCGGTTATGATAATGAATCTGAGTTTCTGTGATAATATGATTGGCTAATTCTTTATTGTATTTGCTTGGATAATGATAATTAGATTACGGATTGATTATTGATTTGCGGATTTAATTGGATTTATTGAAAGTTTATGTGTTTATTTAAAGAACCTTGGTTATTGAATGATTGTTAGTGATTACCTAACGTGGTTTTATGATTAATTGAGATTGATTTCCTTTTAATTATAAGATTATTGATAATTGTTAATTACAATTGACGATTGTTGCTGAATATGCTGAGTTTGACAGGTTAGGGTTAATAATTGATAATGGTCATTAATGAACGAGATAACTTTAATTAGTTATAAACTTTGTTGATTCAAGTCAATAGAATAAATCACATGAACGGTGTTAGTTTAATCTAGAATACAATTTGGTGGGCAACATTAAATTGAACTGTTAGTGTGTTGAAATCAACGTTGTGTCTTTCTTGATTGTGTTTATATCAATTTGTCTTGTAAGGAAGATTGGTTATATTTGTCAAAGCACCAAAAAATCCATATGTTAGTAATTTAATAAGATGATTTCCGAAATCTAAGGAAAGTAATCCAAGCAAATGCATTTCTTTTATCATTTGAATTAAGTATTATGTTTAAGTAATTATTTTATCATTTCTTTATTACCTAATTAAGTTTTATTTAATAAATCAATTTTCATAATTGTTTGCCAATTGTTCGATCGGAACTAAAACGCCCTTCTCTTTTATTTGTTTTTCTTATTTGTATAAATTTCCATTTTATTTGAATTAATATCCGTTCCCTGTGTTCGACTCGTACTTACCATACTATACTATTACACGATCAGGTATTCTTGCCTGTTTTGTGTATAGTAAGAAGGTATTTCTATTTATAATTTTGACTCTGTTTACACAGCATCAAGTTTTTGGCGCCGCTGCCGGGGAGCGGTTTGTTTTAATTCAATAAAATGGAGTTTGTTTAGTTGTTACTGGTTTATTTTTTTAGTAGTTATTAACTTTGTTACAACTTTTATCTATTAGGGTATTTTTGTGAATATTAAATTGAGTTGTTCTGTTAGGGTTGTCAGATTGCTTGTTCTGCTGACTTTATAAGTTAATTGCAGGTAGTTTATGACCCGAACAACGCAACCCGAACTTACCGACCCTTTTGAAGAACCCGAACGCGTATTTTATCAAAGAAGACGTGTTGCTTCCACACCTCCTAATTCGCCGTTAATTAACACTTTTCTTGTCAACGATTTCGAGGTTTTTACCAATAACCTTTTCACCCCACGAACCCGAAACTACCATTCGTATTTAGAAAGCGATTTCGGGGAGTATTTACAATTCCTTTTTAGCGATCAACCAGAACCAGATAACCTAATGGCAGACGATATCGCTAACATGACTTTAGAGCAGTACTCTAGCAGGATGCGCACAGATCTTGGGCCAGGAGGTGTGAGGCCAACTGTTGCGCGAGAAGTGGAGTTCGAAATCAAGGGACAGTTTCTCAAGGAGCTTAGGGAGACTCCCTTTAGAGGAGAAGATTCAGAAGACGCTAACGAGCACGTTGAGAAGATACTGGAGATCGCCGATATGTTTAATGTTCCCAACGTTACACGCGACTAAGTCATGCTTCGAGTGTTTCCGATAACACTTAAGGGAACTGCAAAAGGATGGATTTCAACTGAACCTGCAGGATCCATCACCACTTGGGAAGATCTTCGCACAAAGTTCCTCAAGATCTATTGCCCACCTTCCAAGACGTCAAAGATGATCGACGACATTCGAAATTTTAAGCAAGATATTGATGAGTCGCCTCATCAAGCATGGGAAAGGTACAAGGACTTGATGCATAAATGTCAACAACACGACCTAAACGACCAACAAATCGTTATGGTATTCTACAAAGGAGTGGATCGTGCTACGAGACAGCAACTTGATGCTCAAGGATCTATTCCAAAGAAGATTCCTAGGGAAGCTTTGGAGGCCATTCGTGATCAAGCCAAGCATTCTCAACTTTGGGATGATGGCACCTCTAGGAGAAAGAGGTCAGCAAGCAATGATGATGGTCTTGCCACCATTACTGCTAAGCTTGACAGCATGGGAAGAGACATAAGGAAGGTAACAGAGACAGTTCATGCAATCCAAGTAGGGTGCGACAACTGTGGAGGAACGCATCTAGTCAGGGATTGTCTCGAGATTGAATCCGGAGAAGCAAAGGAAGAAGTAAAGTTTGGCGAAGGTCAAGGAAACTACCGCCAAGGCGGAGGAACTATTTTCCGACGACCTTATCAGGAAGGAAACCGCCCGTTTCGCCAAACTCAGCCAGGACTTTACACCAAGGAGAAACCTACAACACTTTTTCCCGAGAAGAAGACCAACCTTGAAGAAATTATGGGAAGGCTCTTGACCACTAATGAGCAGTTTATTGCTAATGCTGGACAACGTATCGACACGACTGAAGCATTAGTGAGAAATCAAGGTGCTGCAATTAAGCAGATTGAGGGAAATATTTCCAACATATCTAAGGTTCTCCAAGAGAGGTTTCCTGGAACTCTCCCAGGATTCACCGAAACTAACCCAAGTGATCAGGCTAAAGCAGTTATTACCCGAAGTGGAAAGGTTCATGAAGATCCACTTATAACGAAGAAGCCTGTATCTCAACCTCTTCCTGAAAAGGAGAAGGAAGTAGAAGTTGTCGGAAGCCCGAAGAGGAGTGCTAAGGATGATCAAAGTGCTAGGGATAAGCAATACGCTAAGGATCATGCACCGGCACCTCCCTATCCAGCAGCTTTAAGAAGAGGGAAGGATGAAGCTCATTATCACAAATTTCTCGAGAATTTAAAGCAACTCCACATTAACATTCCGTTTGTGGAAGCCATTGCTCAAATGCCTAAGTATGCGAAATACTTGAAGGAGCTTTTGACTAATAAAAGAAAGTTAGCTGAAGCGACCACGGTAACGATGAATGAGAGATGCTCAGCGGTGATGCAAAATAAACTACCACCAAAAATGAAAGACCCATGGAGTATTACTCTCCCTTGTCTTATCGGAAGTTTAGACGTCACCAATGCACTGGCCGACTTGGGAGCAAGTATATCAATCATGCTTTACACTATGTATGCTAGACTCAAATTAGGGGAACCAAAGCCAATCAGAATGTGCATCGAGTTAGCCGATCGTTCGGTTCAATATCCAAAAGGGATGATCGAGAATGTACTGGTAAAGGTTGATAAGTTTGTTTTCCCGTGTGATTTTGTGATTCTCGACATGGTTGAAGATTCGAGGGTGCCTATCATTTTGGGATGACCTTTTCTAGCCACTGCAAGGGCGTTGATTGATGTTTTTGATCGAAAGATCACGTTGAGAGTTGGAGATGACAAAGTAGTGTTTGATATTAACAAGTCAATGCAATATCCTGTTGCAGTTGATGACACTTGTTACTTTGTTAGTACTAGAGAAATGTCCGATGATGAGGAATTTCTACAAAGTCTCATGGAAGATGAAGATCTTGATCCCATGATTCTTGATGGATGGACAGGAAGCTTAGAAGCAATACGAGACATCAAAGAATTAGATAAATTGCTAGAGAATATAGAGACCTCGTGTGATGAGGAGTTGGAGAATAAAGAACATAAGTTGATAGAGAGCGAAGATTCGGAGTTGATTGATGGAATTTTAATCAAGAAGGAAACTCGCATTACTATGCATGGGGTTCCTTGCTCGAGAAAAGAAGTGTTGGCGGTAAAATCCTCAATTGAAGAACCACCAAGGTTAGAATTGAAAGATTTACCGACCCATTTGGAATATGCATACTTGCAAGGAGAGTCGGATCTACCGGTAATCATTTCATCTCAGTTGTCGGCCTATGAGAAAGAAAGTTTATTGACGGTTTTGAAGGAGCACAAGAAGGATATAGCTTGGACGATTAGTGATATCAAGGGAATAAGTCCTTCTTACTGCACTCACAAAATCCTGATGGAATCTGACTTTAAGCCGGTAGTGCAACCGTTGAGGTGATTGAATCTCAAGGTGACGGATGTGGTACGAAAAGAAATAATCAAGTTGTTGGTCTCTGGATTGATATATCCAATTTCGATAGCCCCTGGGTCAGCCCCATACATGTTGTACCTAAGAAGGGAGGTATGACAGTGGTTGCTAACGAGAAGAATGAACTGATTCCTACTAGAACTGTTACTGGATGGAGGGTCTGTATTGATTATAGGAAGTTGAATGATGCTACACGCAAGGATCACTTTCCTTTGCCCTTCATCGATCAAATGCTCGAGCGTTTAGCCGGAAAAGAATACTATTGCTTTTTAGATGGATTTTTTGGTTACTTCCAAATTCCGATAGATGCACATGATCAAGATAAGACCACGTTCACATGCCCATTCGGGACTTTTGCTTATCGAAGAATGATCAGTTCGCTGGAAAAGAGAGAATGGTCCAGCTAAATGAGTTGGATGAGTTAAGGGTGAATGCCTATGACAATTCACGACTGTTTAAGGATCGAACAAAGAAATGGCATGATGCTCATCTTAAGTCGAATCATACATTTGAGAAAGGTGATAAAGTTCTCTTATACAGTTCACGCTTGCATTTGTTTCCTGGTAAGTTAAAGACACGCTGGACAGGACCTTTTGTAGTTGAAAGAGTTTATCCCTTTGGAGCGGTTGATCTGTTAGGTTATTCTGGAAAGACGTTCAAGGTAAATGGAAGTCGGTTGAAGAAACACTATGGTAATGCAAGGGACTCCAAGCGTGATTTGGAGATGAATTTGAGTCAAGTTACGAAGTAAAATGTCGAGCTTACTGACGTGATAAATAAAAGCGCTTACGGGATACAACCCGTTATTTTTATTATTTTGTTTTCTTGTTTTTGTTTGTAGGTTTGAACTTTGTGGGTGTGTTCCTTGGAAACCCTCACGAGACTACAACTCGTCCATTCAGGATACTGAAGGGTTTAAAGGCTTGTTGCATGCGCTAAATGCAATTGTGTAGCCTACGGAAGTGTGCTGATGTATATTTTTCTTATATGGACCGCCTTCTAATTTTTCTTCTTGATCAGGGGAGTTTTTCTGTTTCACTTCTTTTCTATTCCCTATATTATTGTTTTCTTTTGCAATGAGGACATTGCATACTCTTAAGTGGGGGATGGGGGAAAAGAAGCTTATTTGTCCTTAAGATACGAATGGTAAATATTGAGTTGAAGGGCATTCTATGTTAGTCATTTTTCAGCGGCCAAATTTTTCATTTTAAAATTTTATTCTGCGTAAAGTTTAGCGAATCTTGTAACATATTTTGGGAATTCAATGAATGAAATTAATCTAATTTTTAAATTATTAGATAGTTCATTATGTGATGTATCGATAGACAATCTATTAGAAGGTTATTGAGCTATTAAGAAATATAATACTTAAGGTAGGGATTTATCTTAAGAGGATCTTTAGCAAGGTATGACTTTAGTCCTAATTCTTATATGATAGCGTGTTATAATCCAAAATTTTGAAATCCTAATTATCTTCATTTGGGAATATACTGGGTGTTGACTCCTCTGTTGTACGTAAGTACAGACCTGGTTTCCGTCAGTATATTTGATAAAAAATAAGAAAGAAAAGAGTACGAAAGACTCATGAATTGAAAAACCAAAACCAAGTTATGTCGCTCTGTTGTACTGAGGTACAGACCTGTCACCAATGTCTTGGTTTGAAAAATGATTGATTTATTTAGATGTTCATTATTTGGAAAATTGTGACACGTTATTTATATGAGAGTATCTTGCTATTGAGAATCAAGGGTAAAGCCTGCTAGAATAATAAAAGTTGAGCTCAATTTCTGAAATTTAGATTGTTTAAGTGGTCAACAAAATCGATAATCGAAGTGAATTGTCTTTTATGTCTAATAATAATAATGTATTAGAAGTTGTTTCCCTTAGAGAGTTTCTTGATTGCTAAGCTTTAAGATAGAATCGATTTTAAGATAGGAATTTGGTTTGGCGAGTGCTGTGTAGTATGTAAGTCCTTTTGCATTTTTGTTTGCCATTCATATTTAAAGTTTTGAATATTTTGAATCAATAGTCTACTTGAGGAAAAGTAGGATTCAAGTGGGGGATGTTTGATGAACGCCAAAATGTGCTATTTTATAGTGCTAATTATCCCTTTATTCAATACATTTCTTATGCATTTCATGTGAATAAGATACTTAATTCGTTCATCTTTGCATTTAGGAATTATTTGGACCTTGAATTGGAAAAGAAGCAGAAAATGAGTCATTATTGAAGAAAAGGAGGTGAAAATATTAAAGTTGAAGAATGGAGGTCGTTTTGGTGAAAAGTTATATTTTTCAATCCATACGGCGTATGGATGTCCATACGGCGTATGGATTGAGTGAGCCGGGCCGCCAGAGTACGCGGGTTAGATCCATGGGCTTTTCAATCCATACGGCGTATGGATGTCCATACGGCGTATGGATTGATTCGGCAGAAACCCTAAAAAGCCAAAATCATTTCATTTTGAAGGGGGATCACACACTTTTCTTCACAGCCGATTTTTACTTCTCAAAACCCTTAATCTGGAGCATTTGGATGATCAAGAAGCAAGAAGAATTGAAGGCCATCAATTGCTAATTCATTTATTTCGATTTCTCGGTTCGAAAACATTTCTTTCTTTCATTTGATTATGATTTCGGTTATGATAATGAATCTGAGTTTCTGTGATAATATGATTGGCTAATTCTTTATTGTATTTGCTTGGATAATGATACTTAGATTACGGATTGATTATTGATTTGCGGATTTAATTGGATTTATTGAAAGTTTATGTGTTTATTTAAAGAACCTTGGTTATTGAATGATTGTTAGTGATTACCTAACGTGGTTTTATGATTAATTGAGATTGATTTCCTTTTAATTATAAGATTATTGATAATTGTTAATTACAATTGACGATTGTTGCTGAATATGCTGAGTTTGACAGGTTAGGGTTAATAATTGATAATGGTCATTAATGAACGAGATAACTTTAATTAGTTATAGACTTTGTTGATTCAAGTCAAGAGAATAAATCACATGAACGGTGTTAGTTTAATCTAGAATACAATTTGGTGGGCAACGTTAAATTGAACTTTAAGTGTGTTGAAATCAACGTTGTGTCTTTCTTGATTGTGTTTATATCAATTTGTCTTGTAAGGAAGATTGGTTATATTTTGTCAAAGCACCAATAAATCCATATGTTAGTAATTTAATAAGATGATTTCCGAAATCTAAGGAAAGTAATCCAAGCAAATGCAATTCTTTTATCATTTGAATTAAGTATTATGTTTAAGTAATTATTTTATCATTTCTTTATTACCTAATTAAGTTTTATTTAATAAATCAATTTTCATAATTGTTTGCCAATTGTTCGATCGGAACTAAAACGCCCTTCTCTTTTATTTGTTTTTCTTATTTGTATAAATTTCCATTTTATTTGAATTAATATCCGTTCCCTGTGTTCGACTCGTACTTACCATACTATACTATTACACGATTAGGTATTCTTGCTTGTTTTGTGTATAGTAAGAAGGTATTTCTATTTATAATTTTGACTCTGTTTACACAGCATCAAGTTTTTGGCGCTGCTGCCGGGGAGCGGTTTGTTTTAATTCAATAAATTGGAGTTTGTTTAGTTGTTACTGGTTTATTTATTTAGTAGTTATTAACTTTGTTACAACTTTTATCTATTAGGGTATTTTTGTGAATATTAAATTGAGTTGTTCTGTTAGGGTTGTCAGATTGCTTGTTCTGCTGACTTTATAAGTTAATTGCAGGTAGTTTATGACCCGAACAACGCAACCCGAACTTACCGACCCTTTTGAAGAACCCGAACGTGTATTTTATCAAAGAAGACGTGTTGCTTCCACACCTCCTAACTCGCTGTTAATTAACACTTTTCTTGTCAACGATTTCGAGGTTTTTACCAATAACCTTTTCACCCCACGAACCCAAAACTACCATTCGTATTTAGAAAGCGATTTCGGGGAGTATTTACAATTCCTTTTTAGCAATCAACCAGAACCAAATAACCTAATGGCAGACGATATCGCTAACATGACTTTAGAGCAGTACTCTAGCAGGATGCGCACAGATCTTGGGCCAGGAGGTGTGAGGCCAACTGTTGCGCGAGAAGTGGAGTTCGAAATCAAGGGACAGTTTCTCAAGGAGCTTAGGGAGACTCCCTTTAGAGGAGAAGATTCAGAAGACGCTAACGAGCACGTTGAGAAGATACTGGAGATCGCCGATATGTTTAATGTTCCCAACGTTACACGCGACCAAGTCATGCTTCGAGTGTTTCCGATAACACTTAAGGGAACTGCAAAAGGATGGATTTCAACTGAACCTGCAGGATCCATCACCACTTGGGAAGATCTTCGCACAAAGTTCCTCAAGATCTATTGCCCACCTTCCAAGACGTCAAAGATGATCGACGACATTCGAAATTTTAAGCAAGATATTGATGAGTCGCTTCATCAAGCATGGGAAAGGTACAAGGACTTGATGCATAAATGTCAACAACACGACCTAAACGACCAACAAATCGTTATGGTATTCTACAAAGGAGTGGATCGTGCTACGAGACAGCAACTTGATGCTCAAGGATCTATTCCAAAGAAGATTCCTAGGGAAGCTTTGGAGGCCATTCGTGATCAAGCCAAGCATTCTCAACTTTGGGATGATGGCACCTCTAGGAGAAAGAGGTCAGCAAGCAATGATGATGGTCTAGCCGCCATTACTGCTAAGCTTGACAGCATGGGAAAAGACATAAGGAAGGTAACAGAGACAGTTCATGCAATCCAAGTAGGGTGCGACAACTGTGGAGGAACGCATCTAGTCAGGGATTGTCTCGAGATTGAATCCGGAGAAGCAAAGGAAGAAGTAAAGTTTGGCGAAGGTCAAGGAAACTACCGCCAAGGCGGAGGAACTATTTTCCGACGACCTTATCAGGAAGGAAACCGCCCGTTTCGCCAAACTCAGCCAGGACTTTACACCAAGGAGAAACCTACAACACTTTTTCCCGAGAAGAAGACCAACCTTGAAGAAATTATGGGAAGGCTCTTGACCACTAATGAGCAGTTTATTGCTAATGCTGGACAACGTATCGACACGACTGAAGCATTAGTGAGAAATCAAGGTGCTGCAATTAAGCAGATTGAGGGAAATATTTCCAACATATCTAAGGTTCTCCAAGAGAGGTTTCCTGGAACTCTCCCAGGATTCACCGAAACTAACCCAAGTGATCAGGCTAAAGCAGTTATTACCCGAAGTGGAAAGGTTCATGAAGATCCACTTATAACGAAGAAGCCTGTATCTCAACCTCTTCCTGAAAAGGAGAAGGAAGTAGAAGTTGTCGGAAGCCCGAAGAGGAGTGCTAAGGATGATCAAAGTGCTAGGGATAAGCAATACGCTAAGGATCATGCACCGGCACCTCCCTATCCAGCAGCTTTAAGAAGAGGGAAGGATGAAGCTCATTATCACAAATTTCTCGAGAATTTAAAGCAACTCCACATTAACATTCCGTTTGTGGAAGCCATTGCTCAAATGCCTAAGTATGCGAAATACTTGAAGGAGCTTTTGACTAATAAAAGAAAGTTAGCTGAAGCGACCACGGTAACGATGAATGAGAGATGCTCAGCGGTGATGCAAAATAAACTACCACCAAAAATGAAAGACCCATGGAGTATTACTCTCCCTTGTCTTATCGGAAGTTTAGACGTCACCAATGCACTGGCCGACTTGGGAGCAAGTATATCAATCATGCTTTACACTATGTATGCTAGACTCAAATTAGGGGAACCAAAGCCAATCAGAATGTGCATCGAGTTAGCCGATCGTTCGGTTCAATATCCAAAAGGGATGATCGAGAATGTACTGGTAAAGGTTGATAAGTTTGTTTTCCCGTGTGATTTTGTGATTCTCGACATGGTTGAAGATTCGAGGGTGCCTATCATTTTGGGATGACCTTTTCTAGCCACTGCAAGGGCGTTGATTGATGTTTTTGATCGAAAGATCACGTTGAGAGTTGGAGATGACAAAGTAGTGTTTGATATTAACAAGTCAATGCAATATCCTGTTGCAGTTGATGACACTTGTTACTTTGTTAGTACTAGAGAAATGTCCGATGATGAGGAATTTCTACAAAGTCTCATGGAAGATGAAGATCTTGATCCCATGATTCTTGATGGATGGACAGGAAGCTTAGAAGCAATACGAGACATCAAAGAATTAGATAAATTGCTAGAGAATATAGAGACCTCGTGTGATGAGGAGTTGGAGAATAAAGAACATAAGTTGATAGAGAGCGAAGATTCGGAGTTGATTGATGGAATTTTAATCAAGAAGGAAACTCGCATTACTATGCATGGGGTTCCTTGCTCGAGAAAAGAAGTGTTGGCGGTAAAATCCTCAATTGAAGAACCACCAAGGTTAGAATTGAAAGATTTACCGACCCATTTGGAATATGCATACTTGCAAGGAGAGTCGGATCTACCGGTAATCATTTCATCTCAGTTGTCGGCCTATGAGAAAGAAAGTTTATTGACGGTTTTGAAGGAGCACAAGAAGGATATAGCTTGGACGATTAGTGATATCAAGGGAATAAGTCCTTCTTACTGCACTCACAAAATCCTGATGGAATCTGACTTTAAGCCGGTAGTGCAACCGTTGAGGTGATTGAATCTCAAGGTGACGGATGTGGTACGAAAAGAAATAATCAAGTTGTTGGTCTCTGGATTGATATATCCAATTTCGATAGCCCCTGGGTCAGCCCCATACATGTTGTACCTAAGAAGGGAGGTATGACAGTGGTTGCTAACGAGAAGAATGAACTGATTCCTACTAGAACTGTTACTGGATGGAGGGTCTGTATTGATTATAGGAAGTTGAATGATGCTACACGCAAGGATCACTTTCCTTTTGTAACAACCGTCAAAAAATCTCAGGTCATTACCGCACTTGAATCTTAAATTTACAGCATTCCTTAAATCCTAGTGAAAACTCTAGGTTATGACTCCTTAAATTGTTAAAGCTGTAGAACGTCTTAGAGATTGCTTAGTGAACCATAAGTTCATTCAGACATGCTAAATTAAGTTATGAAGTGCCATGAAAAACAAAAGAATCAAGTCTCATGAATTATCACAAAAATACTATCTTGTCGCACAACCAAGGTTTGCTAAAATTCCGTAAATCGGTAAATGAAACTCGAATATAACAAATTAACACTCTAATACCTATTATAAGCAATTCAATTATAAATTAAAGTACTTTTATAAACTAAAGAACATAAACTTTTATAACTCAAATATTAATCACCAAAACATCACAAAATAAACCTTATACTTTACAATATACTTACACATCTTTAATACAAACTTAATACACCTTTTAAACTTTATATTTATAATAAAAATAAAGGGAAAATGACCCTAGATACCCTAAAAAACGTTCAGCCCCTTTATTCCCATGCATTCCATTCATTTCTCACACATTTCATAATTAAACTCATTTTCCCAAGACACACACACACACTCTTCACTTTTCTCTCTCAAAAACACTCACAAACCCTCTCCAAATCCTCTCTAATTCTCAGCCATTTTCAAAGATAAATCCAAGTGTTTGAAGGTCTTAATCCATCAAACAAATCCTAAAAGGTAAGCAACATCATTTACATATGTTAGGCTACTACTTTCTTGCTTATTTTCTTCAAAAATTCGGATTTTATGCCTCTCTCATGGCTAAAATCCTCATGCAAACCTTGATGTTTGTAGATTAACTCTTTTCACATCTTTATGTGTTAAAAGAAAGAGTAATCCATGATCAAACCGAAAATCAAGTGAAAAATCATGTTATTACTTGTAAACTAGTTAGATCTTGTTCATCTTGTGTAAAAAGCTTGTTTATATGTTAATAATCATCTCTAACACATCAAGGATGTATGTCAACACCATGCATGTGTTAGAACATAGATTTAAATGTCAAAAGATCAAAATTTCATTTATTTCCATGGTGGTGTTCTTGTTTAAGCTCAAACATTCATCATGGACTTTCAAATATTCTGTACAGAAACTTTCATCTACTTCAACGATTTTTTTAAAACTCATTTTTTCATGAAAATGGATATTTTTATAGTCTAGAATCAAGTTCTGGAAGTTACCTTTCCAACCACATAAGCCTCATATTTTTATGAGTTCATTTGATAGTTTTTATAATTTTTGTGAATAAAGATGTATAATCTGTTAGATTAAGTCAGAAACTTTTCTCTCAATGTTTTAATCATAACTGGAGCATTACAACTCCAAATGACTTGAAACCAATGCCAAAAGTTTAAAAATTTCATTGGCTACAACTTTCAAGAGGACCATTTTTATTGGTTCCATTTACATTTTGCCCAAAAATAGTGATTGCATGCATGTGTTCAGATCTGACCTCAGATGGTAAAAGTAAAAATAATAAATACTTGGACTTCTCTATAATCCCTGGAAATATTACAGTACATCGATAACATATTGAAGATGATCTTTGATTTTTGCATCATTTTATTTCGGACCATAAGTATTTTTATAAATTCAACAAACTGATGTAATTTTCTAGATATAAGAATGTGGACTAATTTTTGGTAAAAGTTGGAAACTGACACTTGCGGATTTGTTATTTAAGGAAAGACTAACTCCTTATGACTCATGAACATGTTTAAGGTTTGGGTAAAAGTTTCGGGTCAAACCGAGAAGGTTTGACTGAGTCAACAATAATCGGTCTCGATTTCGAAAACACGAAACTTACTATTTTTGAAATGAATGATAACCAAAAGGGGTTCGGGTGTCTTATGATGTATTTATCAATTTGTGTGTTGTTAATCATAATTTGGGAGGAACCAAAGTTCCAACACTCAAAACACTATGAAATTTGGACATAAACAATTGCGAGACATTATATACTTGTATATTCATTATTATACTCAACGCGATTACTGGACATTAACAAACTTCATAGCAAACAAACCATTTTGGCACTTTGTAATCTAAATATTTAGCTAAGCAATCCTATCAAACCTAAATTACCAAGAAACTAATTAGAAACCTCATGTTCATAGGTCTTGGATAGGAGTCATACCCGACAAGCACGCGCGCTACATTCATCGTTTACTCTTACGCTCAATTGTGAGTTTTCACAGCCCCTTTTTACTTGTTTATTATTTTGGGGTGAAAAGCATGATCTCGAACTTTAACTAAATTGGTTGTACTCTTTATGAACTTGTTGAACTTTTGTTATACTATTTATGCGAATTGGTATATACTATTGTTATGCTTGAGTACTATCGTGCTAAAGTCCCCGGAAATACAGTTTACACTACTTATTAACTCGTCCGAGAGCCAGACGAGCCGTTGATATTTATGGATAGCGCTATTAAGGGGGAAACCACTCCTCACTCACACTGTTCGTGAGTGCATAGTATCACCTTACTCATGTTAGCGATAGAACATGGAGCTTGGGGCATGTGTCGGTTGAATCGGTTTAGTAGTGGCCTCAATTGCATTAACACTCTTGTATATTACCTTTCATATTTGCAACAATTACAACCAATCATTTTTATTCATGTCTTTATGGACAAAAGCTTTTAGTTCATTTATGTGTAACATTAAACCTGTGAACTCACCAACTATGTCCATAGTTGACCAGCTGTTTTATCATGCTTTTCAGGAGAACGACAGTAAGATGCACTCTAGGAGTACATTAGCATGGATGCATGTTCACACGCGTTTGCTTTATTTTGAAACTATGACTATCTTTTGGAAACTTTAAGAGCTTATTATAATTTCTTTTCGAACTGTGGTTGAAACTTGTAGTAATGTGTAATATTTTCTTTAAATTATGTATGGTGTTGCTACTATATCTTATGCATTGTTACCCAGTGCTGTTACATCTCGTGTTTCCGCTTTAGCGGGGTGTGACACCTTTGCCCTTCATCGATCAAATGCTCGAGCGTTTACCCGGAAAAGAATACTATTGCTTTTTTAGATGGATTTTTTGGTTACTTCCAAATTCCGATAGATGCACATGATCAAGATAAGACCACGTTCACATGCCCATTCGGGACTTTTGCTTATCGAAGAATGCCATTCGGTTTGTGCAATGCGCCAGCTACATTTCAGAGGTACATGATGGCGATTTTTGATGACATGGTGGAGGATAGCATGGAGATATTCATGGATGATTTCTCCGTTTTCGGAGATTCTTTTGACAAGTGTTTAGAAAATCTGAAAAAGAAGTTGCAAAGGTGCGAGAGTTCAAATCTTGTTCTAAACTGGGAGAAGTGTCACTTTATGGTTCGTGAAGGAATCGTATTAGGACACAAGATTTCAAGTGTTGGATTGAAGTAGACCAAGCCAAAATCGAGGCAATAGCAAAACTGCCACCCCCAACAAATGTCAAAGGTATACGAAGTTTCTTAGGACATGTGGGATTTTATCGCCGTTTTATCAAGGATTTTTCTAAGATAGCTCGTCCTATGAATAAACTGTTGGAGAAAGAGGAAAAGTTTGAATTTTCCAAGGATTGTCTTGATGCATTCAATCTTTTGAGAGAGAAGTTAGTATCTGCACACATCATGATTAGTCCAAATTGGGATCTTCCCTTTGAACTAATGTGCGATGCTAGTGATTATGCTGTTGGGGCGGTGTCAGGTCAGAGGGTTGATAAGAAGTTTCAACCTATTTATTACGCCAGCAAGACTTTGACAAACACACAGGAAAATTACACTACGACTGAGAAGGAATTGCTCGCTGTTGTTTTCGCGTTTGATAAATTTCATTCTTACTTGATCTTGTCGAAGACGGTAGTGTTTACCGATCATTCAGCGTTAAGATATTTGTTTAGCAAGCAAGATGCGAAGCCAAGGTTGTTGCGATGGATTTTGTTGCTGCAAGAGTTTGATATAGAGATTCGAGACAAGAAAGGAGCCGAAAATTTGGCAGTTGACCATTTGTCACGATTAGAAAATCCTGAGCTGGATAAGTTAGATGAATCGGAAATTCAGGATAACTTTCCTGATGAAAGTTTGTTGAAGGCAATTTTGAATGAATTTCCATGGTTCGCCGATATTGCAAACTTCCTAGTTACGAATACTCTTCTGTATGGATTGGACTTCAACCAAAGAAAGAGATTTTTCTCATCTTTACGGTATTACTTCTGGGAAGACCCGTACTTGTTCAGACAGTGTGCCGATGG
This sequence comes from Pseudognaphalium luteoalbum, assembly GCA_963422505.1. Lineage (NCBI taxonomy): Eukaryota > Viridiplantae > Streptophyta > Magnoliopsida > Asterales > Asteraceae > Pseudognaphalium > Pseudognaphalium luteoalbum. The sequence goes on from OY730193.1 coordinate 84,515,965, forward strand.
AATAGTCCGAAGGTGCGTAGCTGGAGAGGAATGCGACATAATTTTAGAGTACTGTCATGATGGTCCGGCTGGAGGACATCATGGTCCTAATTTTACTGCAAGAAAGGTATTAGAGGCAGGTTTTTACTGGCCAACAATTTATAAGGACGCATTCAAGTATGTGAAGGAGTGTGATGCCTGCCAACGCACTGGAAAAATTTCTAAGAGAGATGAGATGCTGCAAAATCCAATAATGGTGAGTGAAAATTTTGATATCTGGGGAATAGATTTCATGGGCCCATTTCCACCTAGCAATGGAAATAAATACATTATTGTGGCTGTTGATTATGTCTCTAAATGGGCTGAAGCGAAGGCACTACCAATGAATGATGCGAGGGTAGTGGTGAAATTTCTCAAGCAGTTGTTCTCACGTTTTGGAGCACCGAAAGCTTTAATTAGTGATCGGGGGACGCATTTTACAAATGCTCAATTGGAAAAAGTGTTGCGGAAGTATGGAGTAAACCACAAGTTCTTGACTGCGTATCATCCACAAACAAGTGGTCAAGTGGAAGTAACAATAGGGGATTAAAGCGTATTTTTGAACATTCAATTGAAGGAAATCCTAAGAATTGGCCGTTTAAGTTGGATGATGCATTATGGGCGGCACGAACAGCTTTTAAGTCATCAATTGGAACAACACCTTATCGTCTTGTTTATGGGAAGGCTTGTCACTTACCTTTCGAATTGGAGCACAAGGCATACTGGGATCTAAAGCAGTGCAATCTTGATGATCAGTTCGCTGGAAAAGAGAGAATGGTCCAGCTAAATGAGTTGGATGAGTTAAGGGTGAATGCCTATGACAATTCACGACTGTTTAAGGATCGAACAAAGAAATGGCATGATGCTCGTCTTAAGTCGAATCATACATTTGAGAAAGGTGATAAAGTTCTCTTATACAGTTCACGCTTGCATTTGTTTCCTGGTAAGTTAAAGACACGCTGGACAGGACCTTTTGTAGTTGAAAGAGTTTATCCCTTTGGAGCGGTTGATCTGTTAGGTTATTCTGGAAAGACGTTCAAGGTAAATGGAAGTCGGTTGAAGAAACACTATGGTAATGCAAGGGACTCCAAGCGTGATTTGGAGATGAATTTGAGTCAAGTTACGAAGTAAAATGTCGAGCTTACTGACGTGATAAATAAAAGCGCTTACGGGATACAACCCGTTATTTTTATTATTTTGTTTTCTTGTTTTTGTTTGTAGGTTTGAACTTTGTGGGTGTGTTCCTTGGAAACCCTCACGAGACTACAACTCGTCCATTCAGGATACTGAAGGGTTTAAAGGCTTGTTGCATGCGCTAAATGCAATTGTGTAGCCTACGGACGTGTGCTGATGTATATTTTTCTTATATGGACTGCCTTCTAATTTTTCTTCTTGATCAGGGGAGTTTTTCTGTTTCACTTCTTTTCTATTCCCTATATTATTGTTTTCTTTTGCAATGAGGACATTGCATACTCTTAAGTGGGGGATGGGGGAAAAGAAGCTTATTTGTCCTTAAGATACGAATGGTAAATATTGAGTTGAAGGGCATTCTATGTTAGTCATTTTTCAGCGGTCAAATTTTTCATTTTAAAATTTTATTCTGCGTAAAGTTTAGCGAATCTTGTAACATATTTTGGGAATTCAATGAATGAAATTAATCTAATTTTTAAATTATTAGATAGTTCATTATGTGATGTATCGATAGACAATCTATTAGAAGGTTATTGAGCTATTAAGAAATTTAATACTTAAGGTAGGGATTTATCTTAAGAGGATCTTTAGCAAGGTATGACTTTAGTCCTAATTCTTATATGATAGCATGTTATAAACCAAAATTTTGAAATCCTAATTATCTTTATTTGGGAATATACTGGGTGTTGACTCCTCTGTTGTACGTAAGTACAGACCTGGTTTCCGTCAGTATATTTGATAAAAAAATAAGAAAGAAAAGAGTACGAAAGACTCATGAATTGAAAAACCAAAACCAAGTTATGTCGCTCTGTTGTACTGAGGTACAGACCTGTCACCAATGTCTTGGTTTGAAAAATGATTGATTTATTTAGATGTTCATTATTTGGAAAATTGTGACACGTTATTTATATGAGAGTATCTTGCTATTGAGAATCAAGGGTAAAGCCTGCTAGAATAATAAAAGTTGAGCTCAATTTCTGAAATTTAGATTGTTTAAGTGGTCAACAAAATCGATAATCGAAGTGAATTGTCTTTTATGTCTAATAATAATAATGTATTAGAAGTTGTTTCCCTTAGAGAGTTTCTTGATTGCTAAGCTTTAAGATAGAATCGATTTTAAGATAGGAATTTGGTTTGGCGAGTGTTGTGTAGTATGTAAGTCCTTTTGCATTTTTGTTTGCCATTCATATTTAAAGTTTTGAATATTTTGAATCAATAGTCTACTTGAGGACAAGTAGGATTCAAGTGGGGGATGTTTGATGAACGCCAAAATGTGCTATTTTATAGTGCTAATTATCCCTTTATTCAATACATTTCTTATGCATTTCATGTGAATAAGATACTTAATTCGTTCATCTTTGCATTTAGGAATTATTTGGACCTTGAATTGGAAAAGAAGTAGAAAATGAGTCATTATTGAAGAAAAGGTGGTGAAAAATATTAAAGTTGAAGAATGGAGGTCGTTTTGGTGAAAAGTTATATTTTTCAATCCATACGGCGTATGGATGTCCATACGGCGTATGGATTGAGTGAGCCGGGCCGCCAGAGTACGCGGGTTAGATCCATGGGCTTTTCAATCCATACGGCGTATGGATGTCCATACGGCGTATGGATTGATTCGGCAGAAACCCTAAAAAGCCAAAATCATTTCATTTTGAAGGGGGATCACACACTTTTCTTCACAGCCGATTTTTACTTCTCAAAACCCTTAATCTGGAGCATTTGGATGATCAAGAAGCAAGAAGAATTGAAGGCCATCAATTGCTAATTCATTTATTTCGATTTCTCGGTTCGAAAACATTTCTTTCTTTCATTTGATTATGATTTCGGTTATGATAATGAATCTGAGTTTCTGTGATAATATGATTGGCTAATTCTTTATTGTATTTGCTTGGATAATGATACTTAGATTACGGATTGATTATTGATTTGCGGATTTAATTGGATTTATTGAAAGTTTATGTGTTTATTTAAAGAACCTTGGTTATTGAATGATTGTTAGTGATTACCTAACGTGGTTTTATGATTAATTGAGATTGATTTCCTTTTAATTATAAGATTATTGATAATTGTTAATTACAATTGACGATTGTTGCTGAATATGCTGAGTTTGACAGGTTAGGGTTAATAATTGATAATGGTCATTAATGAACGAGATAACTTTAATTAGTTATAGACTTTGTTGATTCAAGTCAAGAGAATAAATCACATGAACGGTGTTAGTTTAATCTAGAATACAATTTGGTGGGCAACGTTAAATTGAACTGTTAGTGTGTTGAAATCAACGTTGTGTCTTTCTTGATTGTGTTTATATCAATTTGTCTTCAAAGGAAGATTGGTTATATTTGTCAAAGCACCAATAAATCCATATGTTAGTAATTTAATAAGATGATTTCCGAAATCTAAGGAAAGTAATCCAAGCAAATGCAATTCTTTTATCATTTGAATTAAGTATTATGTTTAAGTAATTATTTTATCATTTTCTTATTACCTAATTAAGTTTTATTTAATAAATCAATTTTCATAATTGTTTGCCAATTGTTTGATCGGAACTAAAACGCCCTTCTCTTTTATTTGTTTTTCTTATTTGTATAAATTTCCATTTTATTTGAATTAATATCCGTTCCCTGTGTTTGACTCGTACTTATCATACTATACTATTACACGATCAGGTATTCTTGCCTGTTTTGTGTATAGTAAGAAGGTATTTCTATTTATAATTTTGACTCTGTTTACACAGCATCAAGTTTTTGGCGCCTCGGGATCTGTTGTTCCATCATATAACTTCATATTTGGTGTTTGAAATCTTTTCGGGTTCTCAGCATCACAAATAGGTGGTGCAAATCTCGAGACTCTATAGGCTATTGGGGCAACTTCGGGAATTGGTTGCACAACTCCAGGGACACTCGATATCATATCCTTCAACTTTTGTATTTCCCTTGCCATCATAGGGCTAACTCCAGGATCCTGAAAATTGTTAGTCCCAACAGTATTATTAGAAGTATAATTACTATACATGTTACCACCGTCCGGAGTCCTATATAAGGATCCTAGATTAGATTGTTGACCCCTCGACGTAGAAACTCCTGTAGCAAATGTCGGATCTGGGATCCTAGTGCTCCCTTACATGGATACAAAATCTCCTTGATGTTCCGTAATTGGAGGAGTGCCAAAATCAAGGATCCTGCTTCAGATAGGGGTAGTGACTTGAGTACCAGGAGTACTGTCTCTTTCCCTCAAATTCTCCATATCCTTCCTCAGGATTTCATTGCTTCTCTCCACTCGTTGAAGCTGCTCCTTAACCTGCATGAACATAGACACAATATCCCAGTTAGCAATCATAACGGGGTCCGGATCTGAAAAGAATCTGACCCCTGTAGAAGTGGATCCAACCGATGATAGTCTAGCATAGACATTTTGTGGCTGTTGTTGAGATGATGTGAGAGGTGGAGCAGGAGGAAGAGTGGTTCTCGCAGATGATGATGTTGGCACGGTGGATGATGTAGATGGTCCTTGGCTCGACATTCTTAGCAAAATTTTTTGAAAAAGATGACTCAACAAGGATTTTAACTAAAAGTTTGATTAAGTAAAACACCATTTGCCCCACGGTGGGCGCCAAATTGTTTAAGTCAAAAATTTGTCGCACCCCCCCCAAAACACGTGGCAGCGGAAGTGGTAGGTGTTACGGGGGCGCCAACCAAATCAAATATCATCAACACAAAGATCAAGCAAACGACCTCTATATGAGACGTTTGAAAATATTACATTACCATAATTCAATTGTTTACAAAATAATTCTGGAGTTCGCATAAACCGTTTAGAGATTTCTAATACATTACTGAATTTACAAAATACAGCTATATGCAATCTAATCTCCTGATGTTTTGAAAACAATGCGACTCGAGCTAAGCTTTCCAAAAGCTTCCTACTACAGTGGGTTACCTGAGAAATACATACTAAAAGGTCAACATAAAGTTGGTGAGTTCATAGGTTTATTAAGTAATCAGTTGCTAAAATGATCCACAAGATTTCCAAGTTTGCATCATTCGTCAATGATATGTAAAAGTATCGTTATCCAACGACAAGTAAAAGTATTGCATACAACAATATAAGTATACCATTTGCATGAGTCTCATAGTCAAGCTTAACGTTGTTTGCCTCCTGTAAGTGTACTAATCCGATACACTTCTAAATCACAAGTAATACTGCGCCCGTGGGTTGGCTAGCGCGACTAGCCCGGACGAGGTTTGTCAAACCCTGATGGTACCACCCAATAATACTCACGCACAAATTTTAATGACTATGATAAGTAGAGGACTTTAGTGGATTATTCAGGTCTCATGCAATCCGTACAAAAAGTTGTTTCCAGTACTTGTGATCATAACGCAGTTTATAAAACAGTTGTATGTATTCTCACCCAAGTGAAAAAAACAGTAAAAAGGGGCTATGAAACTCACCAGAGTTAAGCAGGTAGCAAGCAATATCAAATATTAGCAAGTAGTGGGTGTTCTCGTTCCCGTGTGCAACCTCCTAACGCCCTAAACGTATGAGGTTGTATAAGTAGATGTCTCAAAAGACCATCTATAGTGATTGTATAAGTGGGGGTTAATGTCCACTTAAGCCAATCGGGTAGGTGGGGGTTTTATGTCCACCTAAAGCTAGTTCATCAACTAGTATGTCCAAATAAGTTGTTCAAGTTCGTTTATCGAAAACGCGTACGACCCGTTGGTGAAAGATTGTAATAATAATTCGTTAAGACATTATCATTATGATGTTGTATCGTGTGCTTACAAAGCATGTTTTATGTGTTACCGAGTTATATCGTATAAGTTTAGATGTTACATAAAGTTCAACACTTAGTGTGAAATCTAGTTTTAAAGTTTCTGTTTTAGGCGTCACTTGGGGCGTCACTCTGTGCGTCACTTAGGGGCGTCACTCAAGTAAGTGTTGATATAGATGACACTCGGTTGGTTAGCGGCACTAGGTCAAGTGACGTTAAATGTGATTTTTAACTTGGCAGCGTCACTTGGGGTAGTGACGCTATAGGCGACACTTGGTTCAGGCGGCACTAAGGGTAAGTGACGCTATAGGCGTCACTTGGGTAAGTGTCGCTGGTAGGGCGGCACTTGTGCCTGATCAGATTTTTAATTTTTAGTCCAAGTGTTCTAAGTGTCAGTTTTTCATTCGGGAAACCTTCCAAAATTAGTTTTTGGTCCAAGTTACTAACTAAGTCACCCAAACCCATTTTTGTTACCATTTTTCAAATATAGTAAGTTTTTCGAAATCGAGCCAGTTTTGTTGACTTGGTCAAACTTACTAGGTTTGACCCGAAACTTTCACCCAACCCAAATATCAGTTTATAGAGTCCAAATATATTGTCGGTTCATGTCCTAATTCACCAAAAGTGTCGGTTCTTATAAAAGTCCCAATTCTTCAAGATTTCACATTTCGACTTTTTGTCGGTTTGTTTCACTATGTGTCTTACATATTTCTGGTCCAAATCAAGTCTCACAAATTTTACCAACTGATCTTCTATGTGTTTAGTGTCTAACATATGTTTCCTAAGAGTTTTAAGTTCCATTATCATAGAGAAATAAAATAAATGGCCATGCATAGCCTAGATTCTGTTTTTCACCCAGACCAGACCCACAAATCGATCAGTAGAGAAAAACGTGTACGTTTCTGGAAAAGGTGTAAAACATAAAAGTTTTAGATCTTTTCAATACACAAATTTTTTTAAAAAATGCATCTTCTAACTCTTCCTAGAACTCAAGATATGACGTTTTTAGTGAGCTGTGATTTTCTGGACAGATTGTGTACTCTTTGTATATAATTCATAAAAACGTATTTTGAGCTTAAATTTGGACATAATCTTGTTAGATGAGCTTTATAACATGTAATTAAACAATATGAAAGTAAGAAAGAGTTTCCTTACTATAATTTTGATGGAGATGAGATGGAGAGAAAGAGTAGTTATTGTTGAGCTAATTTTCCTTGTAAAATAGTGACTTGATGG
>OY730193.1:84523389-85015889 GCA_963422505.1 Pseudognaphalium luteoalbum
TTTTCACCCAGACCAGACCCACAAATCGATCAGTAGAGAAAAACGTGTACGTTTCTGGAAAAGGTGTAAAACACAAAAGTTTTAGATCTTTTCAATACGCAATTTTTTTAAAAAGATGCATCTTCTAAATCTTCCTAGAACTCAAGATATGACGTTTTTAGTGAGCTGTGATTTTCTGGACAGATTGTGTACTCTTTGTATATAATTCATAAAAACGTATTTTGAGCTTAAATTTGGAGATAATCTTGTTAGATGAGCTTTATAACATGTAATTAAACAATATGAAAGTAAGAAAGAGTTTCCTTACTATAATTTTGATGGAGATGAGATGGAGAGAAAGAGTAGTTATTGTTGAGCTAATTTTCCTTGTAAAATAGTGACTTGATGTGGTGGTGCTATGGTGGTTTAGGGTGGACTTGTGGTGGTTTGAAGGTGGAGAAAGGGGCTGAGTTTTTCTGGAACTTGAGAGAGAGAGAGAATAGAGAGAAAACTAGTTGAAGTGTATTGAATGGAAATGGAAGAATGTATGGTCTTGCATGTTACATGTATGGAAGTGTAAGTAAGTGGAGTGCATGAAAAATTAGAGGAGGAAAAAGAGAGGTGGGCATGTGGCACATGGGGGGCATGGGAGGGGGGGCGGCTTAGGGGGCCCACATAAGGTTATTTTGGTCATTTTTCTTATTTACCATTTAATTTGTTATGTTTCCCGTTCGTTTACCCGATTGTTTCGATGTTTATTCGTACGTAAAACGTTAATTGTACGTGTTTAATCAATGATTTAAATTTTGATATTCTTAATTGATATAAAAGTTTAAGTACTTAGAACATTTATAAAAATGTCCCGTTAATTTATCGGTCTCGATTGTCGGGCGCGTTTCTGCGCGTTTTTCGTTGCGTTTGAGACGTTTTAATCGAAACGTCTAGGTTTTTCGGGTATTATTATATTAAAATAATAATATGTGATAAATAACTTCTAAAAATAGATTCAAATTATTTATAGAAATGTTTTCACCAACGTCGTATTTTAAGCAGTGTCAGACTTCGTCCGGTTATTTTGCACAATTTCACCAAATTGCGTAAGCGTAATTACAAATAATTACGTAGCGTAATATAAATCAATTACGGGGGTGTATATTCACATAAAAGTATACAAATAGTTACAAGTAATTACAAGTATTTAGCCTAATACTAAACTAAACACACGTAATTAGGGTTTTTAGAGGGTTAATCAGTAACCCTAAATCCTTGGGTGTCACAAAATTACACTAAGCAATTATGTGATCAAATTTAGAAAAGTGAGGTTGGGTGCTATAAATTACTTTCAAGATAGTTACGCCTTTAAACGATTATCTATATGAGTAATCAATAATTTTTAATGGAAAATTAAGCCTTAAATCCTTTGATTCGTGAATCCTTGTTCAAAACGTAATTAACAATGAAAACAAATGTTTGTAAATAGGATTATTCCAAAAGTGTAAGTAAAATGCAAAGTATTTTCAGGATAATGCAAGTTATGCGATAAAAATATGATTACGATCAACAAAACTGCATGAAACAGAATGATAATGCAATAATTGTGATTAGAAGCAAAATAAGTATGTATATTTGTGATAAATGTAAAATAAAATCAGGATAATGCAGGTTTTATGATCAACAGATCAGTAACATCCAAATTAAACGATGAAAATATAAAGTGAATGCAATCGACACGAGGATATACGAGGAAAGCCCTTGATCAAGGTTGATCGCCGGCACAAAACCTCGGGAAGGATCAAATGATCCTTTCCTTTGTTAATCTTATTAAAAATAGAAGTAATTGATTACAAACTAAGAGCAGAAGGATGATCGGCTATGTGATTATCTAAGAAATTGACTAAGTGTTGGTGAATGTGTTTGAGAATAAATGAGAGCAGAGTATAAGTGTTTTAGCAGGTGTAAATAATGATTCTTCCCCTTCTTTTCTAATCGATCATCCATGCCTCATTTAAATACTAGAAGCGTATAACAATATTTCCGAGGATCTCGGGATCCTCCGATGAAGGATGAAGACCATCAACGTCTCTTTTGACTTCATCTATCACGTGCAGTGGACTTCGTCTCCATAGAATCGTATCAAAGCTTCCTCCTTTAATCCAGAGCATATCTCTTTAACGCGTTTCATGTATGACCTTGTCAATACTCAAAGAAAATAAACACGTTAAATAGCGCATGATCTTGTACTAATATAGGTCCAGGATCCTAAGCTATGCTTACTCCAGAATAAACATAGGATCCTCACTTTGAGGATCTCCCTTATCCAGTATCTTGCATAATTATGTTAGATAAATAGACCTCGAATAGGATCCTTCAAGAAAATTAATAAGAGTATTTCCAGGATCCCTAAATATGACTGTGATCCTGAAAGTATACTCACAAACTATCATTATCCTGATATGCGAGTACCAAATATAAATGACTTTCATACCTGTGAGATGAATATATGATGCTAATCAGGATCCCACAACGTTAGTTAAAAATCTACCCACAACAATATCCATTTCGGTAAACGTCAAGTTCTACGTCTTCTTCTTGGTACATTCCGCACAGTCGAGTCGTCACATAGGTTGCTAGGTTGATTTGCGACATGTGTGGAATGAATCTTGGTACCTCACGAGTTTCTTCTTCATACGTTGACTCCTTCAGCTCATCAATTATTAGTTCAACGTGATGACCAATGGTGGAGTGAATGAAGATCCTGTAGTTTTCCGAGGCTGTGAGATGTTCTCCAGTTTCGATGAGATCTAGAAGGGTTCTAAGATCTCCCACCATTCTGATGTCGGCATAATTTCGTGGGTTTCCAGTAGCTCTTTCAAGATTGATTCTCATTGATGCAAGTATAGCCTTCTGACTTGAAGAGTAGGGAAAAGCGGATCCGGCCAAGGCACAATACACTTTTGGTATATTTGCCTTTGGTTGTTGTAGAACTCAACTTCTCCTATCGGGTAGTGGGGTCTTTCTGGCTGTTGAGCTTCTCTGGTGATTTGTGCTTGAAGGGAATTGGAGAATTCTTGAATATATCTTCGAAGAGCGCGGGGTTCTGGTTCTCCATAATTGGCGAGGTATGAATCGTATTCTCGTTCCTCCCTTATCAGGTGCCTTTGAGTGGTGGTGTAGTCATTGGTTGATTCTCTGATAGCTTCTACGATGATGCGAACATCATCATTTTCATTAATCAAGTCAATTATCTCTTGGTGGGTATCTAAGAGAGGGATTTCCAATATCTCGGTTGTGGTGATGGGAGAATTTGCTGGAGCGGGGGGAATAGAGCGTTCGTCGCAGGGAATGTTGACATATCCGTTGTCACATTCGCTATTATATTCGGAATCCTTGTCACATGAGTCTGGGAATTGGTGGAATTCTTCATCTGAGGGGGCATTATTGAAAGGTTGGGGACTGTCAACTTCGATGGTCCTAACTTCCGTAGTTGTGTCTTGAAGGTTTCCTTCATAAAAGCCACACCTTTGCCTTGCCTTATATGCAGCAATTCTTTGATAGAGTGTAGCATATAGGTCCGGGTGCTTCGATGATCGGAGTTCTTCTTTAAACGTATCTATATCTCGGAGTCAGGTTCGGGTGAAAGGTTTCGACGGGTCGAGATAAGAGTCAAGAATGTTTCCCATTCTTCTGATATGAGTGAACTTTAGTTCTTGACGGAGGGTTTCATAATCAACGGATTCTTCTGATGAAGAGTAATCTTCACAGTTTTGTATCCTCTTGACTTTAGCCATTTCTGGCGAGTCAACATGATCTTCATCGTCCTCCATTTCTTCGTTCATTTCTTCCTCTTCCTCAGTCTCTTCTTCTTCCTCTTCCTCAGGTTCTTCGTCTTCAGATTCAACTTCTTCCTCTGCTTCTTGAAATTCTTCTTCCTCTTCTGGTTCATACTCAAAGTCAGAGATAAAAACTGACGACCGAGTGAAATGTTCTTCTTCCTCTGGCTCTGATTCGTCATCGGAACAAATTCTGCCTGTTGATATAGCATAGCAATCTTCTTGCTCTGGTGTGCATTCTGGTTGGTCGATCTTGTAAGTGATGCTTTCACCGTGTGATCGTAAAACAATCGTGTGGTTATACATATCAATTACTGCTCTAGCGGTGCTCATGAATGGTCTTCCAAGGATAATCGAGATGTTTATGTCCTCGTGGATGTCCATTACCATGAAATCCGTCGGAAAGAAGAATTTGTCAACTTGAACTAGGACATTCTCAACTATTCCTTTTGGGTATCTAACGGATTGGTCAGCTAGTTGGACGGTCATCTTAGTGGGTTTCAAGTTTTCAACTTCTAGCCTCTTAAACAGTGAGTAGGGCATGAGGTTAATGCTAGCTCTTAGGTCGGCTAAGGCGCTTATTTCTCCAGATTGGTAAATAGAACAAGGGAGTGTAAATCTACCGGCGTCTCCTAGTTTTTCGGGAAGGCTATTCTTAAGTAAGGCTGATGTTTCAGAACTAAGGGGAATGTTGTTTACTTCGGGCAGTTTATTCTTAGTGGATAGCAATTTTCTGATGTACTTATTACGACCAGGAACTCTAGACATGGTATCAAGGAATTTTCCGTCTAACTTACAAGATGATAATTTCTTAGGTTCGGCCTTAAGTCTAGCGGGGTAAGGGATTCTAACCTCTTTGTTTATGGTTGGAGTGGTTTCCACAGCTGGTGTCTTGACCTTTGGTTCTTCCTTTACTGGGACAGCAGTCGGTGGTGGAGTTGCTGCTTCCTTGGTGGTGGTAACTTGCTTTACCTCCTCAACATGTGGGTTGGGAACCGTGTTGCCAGGCAAACTTCCTCTGGGTCTGTTCTCAAGACGTTGTGCCTATTGTCCAATTTGAGCTTCCAAGTTCTTCAGTATGGCTAATTGATTTCTCATGAAGAGATCGGCTTGGTCTTGCCTAGCGGATGTCTTTTGGTTGAGTATGTGTTGGCCTTGCATGAACTGGGTAAAGGCGTCTTCTGAACTCGAAGCTGGGGCATTTGTCTTGTTGGGTTGTTCGGTGGTTTGGTTTGTGTCGGAAGTGGGTCCAGGAAGTGCGAGGGGTTGGTTGTAGGCAAGTTGTTGTTGTTGTGGGTAAGGTGGGTATCTAGGTGGGTATCGGGGTTGGAAAGGTTGGATGTTTCTTTGTGGGAATGGAGGTCCTCTAGGTTGGTTGTTGTTTTGGTTGAAACCGGGTGGAAAATTTTGTGGTCGAGCAGGATATTGAGGATAGTAAACGGTTCTGTCTGTCTCTTCATATTCAACTTGATATTCACCGAGTGGTTGCGAGTTGGTGCAGTTTTGACAGGCTTGCACTTGGTGTACTTGGTGTGTCCATCTTCTCTGTTAATACCTTAATTGCTTCGACTGGAATTGGATTTGATGCACCGAGAAATGGTGAAGATGTTGAGTGATCTCCAGAGTTCCAATCATGGTGATGCATAGTCATATTTTTTATAAGGTCCCATCCTTCTTCGACTGTCTTCGTCATAAAGCTTCCTTGTGCGGCAGCGTTGATGAACGCCAAAATGTACTAGATTATAGTACTAATTAACCCTTTGTTCAATAGATTTCTTATGCATTTTATTTGAATACGATACTTATTTTGTTTATATTTTCAAATAGGAGTTTGAAGAAGAAAGTCGAATGGTTGAAAAGTTGAATTTTTGAATCCATACGGCGTATGGATTGATTTGACAGAATACTTAAAAAAACTCTAATTCACTTCATTTGAGGGTTATCATTTCATATTTCTCTCCATCCGATTTTCATACACTCCAACACCATTTTAGAGCAATTTTCGAAGGTAGATGCAAGAAGAATCGAAGCCTCTTTCGATTGTTCAATCATTATTTCGGTTTCTCGGTTTGAATACTTTAATCCTTTTCATTTGATTATGATTTCGGTTATGTTTATGGATCTGAGTTTCTGTAACAATATGATTGGCTAAGTCTTTTATGTATTTACTTGGATGATGATACTTAGATGATGGTTTGATTATTGATTTGCGAAAACTATCGGATTTTATGAATGTTTATGTGTTTACTTGTTAATCCTTGATTTTTGATTTATTATTAGTGGTTACCTAACGTGGTTTATGGGTCAATTGAGATTGAGTTCCTTTTGATTAATAGATTATTGATGATTGTTGATTTTGGTTAGCAATTATTGCTGAATATATTGAATTTGACAGGTTAGGGTTAATAATCGGTATTAATCATTAATGAACAAGATAACTATTATTGGTTATAGACTTTGTTGATTCAAGTCACAAAAGTAAATCACATAAACGGCGTAGGTTTAATATATAATACAATTCGGTGGGCAACGTTACTTGAATGTTAACGTGTTGAAAACAACTTTGTGTCTTTCTTAATTGTATTAGATTAACTTACCTCGGAAAGGGAGTTGTCTTATTTGTCATGTCGCAATAAAATCCATTGTTTGAGCAAATCAATAAAGTGATAACCGGATTCTAAAAAAGTAATCTAAGTGAATACATTTCTTTTATCATTTGAATTAAGAATTATTATTTGATTAATTGTTTTATAATTTATTTTAGTTATTTAAATTAAAGTTGTATTCACATCTCATAATTGTTAGTCAATTGTTCATTCGGAACTAAAGCGCTCCCCCATTATTTACTGTTTTTATTTTCGACAATTTCTATTTTATTTAATATTGACATCCGTTCCTCGTGTTCGACTCGGACTTATCAGACTATACTATATTACGACCAGGTATTCTTGCTTGTGTTGTGTATAGTAAGAAGGTATTTCTATTTATAAAACTTAACTCTGTATACACAGCATCAAGTTTTTAGCGTCGCTGCCGGGGAGCGGTTTGATTCAATTCAGTAATTTGGAAATTGTTTTAGTTATATAGTTGTGATTTACTTTTAGTTTCTCGGTTTTAAGGTGTGCTTTTGTTTAAAATTTTGTCTGTTCATACTTTTTCTTTTAACTAAGTCGGGATAGTTAGTATTACGTTGTGTTACCTAAGTAACATGTTCTACTGACTTGGTAAGTTTAATTGCAGGATGTTTATGACCCGAACATCGGATCCCAATCCTGCCGTTCCATTTGAAGAACCCGAACACACGTTTCATCAAAGAATACGCACGCATTCCGCACCGCCCCATTCACCAATAATCAACCCATTCCTGAACGAAGCGGACGGGATATTAGACTGCATTCTTCACACACCACTGGTCTCCAACTACAAGTCGGATTTTGAGGACGATACGGAGAGTATCGCGAAAGACCACCAACCGAGTATCCCAACGATCAATCAGAACCAGACCACGACATGGCGGATGACATTGCCAACATGACTCTAGAGCAATATTCAAGCCGAATGCGCACCGATCTTGGGCCCGGAGTAGTAAGGCCCACCATTGCGAGAAGTGGAGTTCGAAATCAAGGGACAGTTCCTCAAGGAGCTTAGAGAGAACCCTTTCGTTGGCGAAGAAAAGGAGGATGCTAACGAGCACGTCGAGAAGATCCTGGAAATCGCCGATATGTTCAACATTCCCAACGTTACGCGCGATCAAGTCATGCTCCGAGTATTCCCAATAACACTAAAGGGAGCCGCTAAGAGATGGATTTCAAACGAACCAGCTGGATCCATCACCACGTGGGAAGATCTACGCACGAAATTCTTGAAGATGTATTGCCCACCATCCAAAACATCGAAGATGATCGATGAGATTAGGAATTTCAAGTAGGATATCGACGAATCACTTCACCAAGTGTGGGAAAGATACAAGGATTTGATGCATAGGTGCCCACAGCATGACCTAAATGATCAACAAATAGTGATGGTGTTCTACAAAGGAGTGGATCGTGCAACAAGACAGCAGCTGGATGCTCAAGGATCTCTACCGAAAAAAGTTCCAAGAGAAGATTTAGAGGCAATTCGTGACCAAGGAAAACATTCTCAGCTTTGGGACGATGGAACCAGTTGGAGAAAAAGGTCGGTTAGCAATGAGGATGGACTCGACGCCATCACTGCTAAGCTTGACAGCATGGGAAGAGATCAAAAGAAGGTAACTGAAACTGTTCATGCAATCCAAGTCGGATATGATAACTGTGGAGGATCGCATCTAGTCAAGGATTGCCCTGAAATTGAATCTGGAGAAGCGAAAGAAGAAGTCAAGTTTGGCGAAGCTCAGGGAAACTACCGCCAAGGCGGAGGGACCTTTTTCCGACGACCTTATCATGAAAGAAATCGCCCGTTTCGCCAAGCTCAGCCGGGACTTTACACCAAGGAGCAACCTGCATCACCTTTTCCCGAGAAGAAGACCAACCTTGAAGAAATGATGGGAAAGTTCTTGACCACTAATGAGCAATTTATTGCTAGTTATGGACAACGTATGGACACTACTGAAGCATTAGTGAGAAATCAAGGTGCTGCTATTAAGCAAATTGAAGGAAGTATCTCAAACATTGCTAAAGTTCTCCAAGAGAGATTTCCTGGAACTCTTCCCGGATTCACCGAAACCAATCCACGTGATCAGGCTAAAGCTGTGATTACCAGAAGTGGAAAGGTTCATGAAGATCCAATTGTAAAGAAGAAGCATGTATCTCAACCTCTGCCTGAAAAAAAGAAGGAGGTAGAAGTTGTTGGAAGCCCGAAGGTGGACACTAAGGATGATCAAGGTGCTAGGGATAAGCAATATGCGAAGGATCATGCTCCTCCACCACCTTATCCAGCGGCTTTGAGAAAAGGAAAGGATGAAGCTCATTATCACTAGTTTCTTGAGAACTTGAAGCAACTCCACATCAATATTCCGTTTGTGGAGGCCATTGCTCAAATGCCTAAATATGCAAAATACTTGAAGGAATTGTTAACCAACAAGAGCAAGCTGATGGAGGCAACCACGGTGACAATGAACGAGAGATGCTCAACGATGATGCAAAATAAACTACCACCGAAGATGAAAGACCCTGGGAGTATTACCCTTCCTTGTCATATTGGAAGTTTAGACATCACTAATGTGTTGGCTGACTTGGGAGCAAGCATATCGATAATGCCTTACACTATGTATGCTAGACTCAAGTTAGGAGAGCCTAAACCAATCAGAATGTGCATTGAGTTAGCAGATCGTTCAATTCAATATCCTAAGGGTGTGATCGAAAATGTTTTGGTTAAAGTAGATAAGTTTGTCTTCCCGTGCGATTTTGTGATTCTTGACATGGTAGAAGATTCAAAAGTACCTATCATTTTGGGAAGACCTTTTCTAGCCACTACAAGGGCATTGATTGATGTTTTTGACCGAAGGATCACATTAAGGGTATGCGGTGAAGAAGTAGTATTTGATATTAACAAATCAATGCAGTACCCTGCATCAGTAGATGATACCTGTTAGTTTGTGAGTGCCAAAGAAATGACAGATGATGAGGAATTTCTACAAGGTCTCATGGAAGATGAAGATATTGATCCAATGATTCTGGAAGGTTGGACAGGAAGTCTTGAAGCTATTCCAGAGATTGAGGAGCTCGATAAATTGCTCGAGGAAGAGTGTGAGACAACATGCGAAAATGAATTAGAGACCGAGGGAGTCAAACTGAAGGAGAGTAAAAAGTCCATTTTGGAAAATGGAGTGTCGATCATCACAGAGACACGAATTGCTATGTATGGTATTCCTTGTTCGAGGGAAGATGTGCCGATGGTTAAATCTTCATTCGAAGAACCACCGAAGTTAGAATGGAAAGATTTACCGAACCATTTGGAATATGCATACTTGCAAGAAAAGTCAGACCTACCAGTAATTATTTCATCTCGGTTATCAGCCAACGAGAAAGAAAGTTTATTGAAGGTTCTTAAGGAGCACAAGCATGCTATCGCTTGGACGATTAGTGATATCAAGGGAATAAGCCCCTCTTACTGCATGCACAAGATCCTCATGGAATCTGACTTCAAACATGTGGTGCAACCGTTCAGGTGTTTAAATCCTAAAGTGACTGATGTTGTAAGGAAGGAGATCATTAAGTTACTTGACGCTGGGTTAATTTACCCAATTTCCGATAGCCCCTGGATAAGCCCCATACATGTTGTGCCAAAGAAGGGAGGAATGACGGTGGTAGCTAATGAGAAGAATGAATTAATCC
The DNA here is from genome assembly GCA_963422505.1 of Pseudognaphalium luteoalbum. Taxonomy (NCBI): domain Eukaryota; kingdom Viridiplantae; phylum Streptophyta; class Magnoliopsida; order Asterales; family Asteraceae; genus Pseudognaphalium; species Pseudognaphalium luteoalbum. The sequence continues at coordinate 84,533,513 of OY730193.1, forward strand.
CCATGAGAACTGTCACCGGATGGAGAGTTTGCATCGACTATAGGAAATTGAATGATGCTACGCGCAAGGATCATTTTCCTTTGCCGTTCATCAATCAAATGCTCGAACGTTTAGCCGGAAAAGAATACTATTGCATTCTGGATGGTTTTTCTGGTTGCTTCCAAATTCCGATAGATGCACATGATCAAGATAAGACCACGTTCACATGCCCATTCGGGACTTTTGCTTATCGAAGAATGCTATTCGGTTTGTGCAATGCGCCAGCTACATTTCAGAGGTACATGATGGCGATTTTTGATGACACGATGGAGGATAGCATGGAGATATTCATGGATGATTTCTCCGTTTTCGGAAATTCTTTTGACAAGTGTTTAGCAAATCTGAAGAAAATGTTGCAAAGGTGCGAGAGTTCGAATCTTGTTCTAAATTGGGAGAAGTGCCATTTTATGGTACGTGAAGGAATCGTATTAGGACACAAGATTTCAAGTGTTGGGATTGAAGTAGACCAAGCCAAAATTGAGGCAATAGCAAAGCTGCCACCCCCAACAAATGTCAAGGGAATACGTAGTTTCTTAGGGCATGCTGGGTTCTACAGACGATTCATTAAGGATTTTTCCAAGATAGCTCTTCCGATGAACAAACTATTGGAGAAAGATGCTAAGTTTGAGTTTTCCAAAGAATGTCTTGATGCATTCAATCTTTTGAGAGAAAAGTTAGTATCAGCACACATCATGATTAGTCCAAATTGGGATCTCCCATTTGAACTAATGTGCGGTGTTAGTGATTATGCTGTAGGAGCAGTGTTAGGGCAAAGGATTGATAAGAAGTGTCAATCAATTTATTATGCTAGTAAAACCTTGACAAACGCGCAAGAGAATTACACTACAACCGAAAAGGAATTGCTTGCAGTTGTGTTTGCTTTTGATAAGTTTCGGTCTTATTTGATTCTATCAAGGACTGTAGTGTTTACCGATCATTCGGCGTTGAGGTATTTATTTAGCAAGCAAGATGCGAAACCAAGATTGTTAAGATGGATTCTGCTACTACAAGAATTCGATATCGAGATTCGTGATAAGAAGGGAGCTGAGAATTTAGCCGCTGATCACCTTTCAAGGTTGGAAAATCCCGAGTTAGATAAATTGGATGAAGCGGAAATTAAGGATACATTTCCTGATGAGAGTTTACTGAAGGTTATTATGAGTGGACTGCCATGGTTTGCTGATTACGCCAACTTTCTAGTTACAAAAAATCTTCCCACCGAGAAGAAGTACAATGAAAGGAATAGATTTTTCTCGGCCTTGCGATATTACTTTTGGGAAGACCCGTTTTTGTTTAGGGAATGTGCGGATGGTATGGTAAGGAGGTGCGTTCATGGAGAAGAATGCATAAAGATTCTAAGTCAGTGTCACAACGGTCCTACATGAGGACATCATGGGCCATCATACACAGCTAGGAAGGTGTTTGAGGCAGGATTTTATTGGCCAACTGTCTACAAGGATGCATATGAGTTTCTGAAAGAATGTGATGCTTGCCAACGAACTGGAAGGATCTCTAAAAGAGATGAGATGCCGCAAAATCCTATTATGGTAAGTGAGATTTTCGATGTCTGGGGAATCGACTTTATGGGACCATTTCCACCGAGCAACGGAAATAACTATATAGTTGTGGCTGTCGATTATGTTTCAAAGTGGGCTGAAGCAAAAACATTACTGACTAATGATGCAAGAGTGGTGATTAAGTTCCTTAAGAAGTTGTTTTCGCGATTTGGAACTCCTAAGGCATTGATTAGTGATCGTGGAACACATTTTGCTAATGCTCAATTGCAGAAAGTTTTGAAGAAATATGGAGTCAATCAAAAGTTCTCTACTGCTTATCACCCACAAACTAGTGGACAAGTAGAAGTGACCAATCGCGGTTTGAAGCGCATTTTAGAATGTTCAATTGATGGAAATCCGAAAGATTGGTCGAATAAACTGGATGATGCATTATGGGCCGCAAGGACTGCTTTTAAAACGTCCATTGGAACCACGCCGTACCGACTCATTTATGGGAAAGCTTGTCACCTACCGTTTGAGTTGGAACACAAAGCGTATTGGGCATTGAAGCAATGCAATCTCGATGATGATGCAGCTGGGAAAGAGCGACTGGCTCAGTTACAGGAACTAGAAGAGTTAAGGATAAATGCATATGTAATGCTCGACTGTATAAGGAACGCACCAAGAAATGGCATGATGCATGTCTTAGATCAAATAAATCATTTGAGCAAGGTGACAAAGTGCTCTTGTACAGTTCTCGTTTGCATTTGTTTCCTGGGAAGTTGAAGACTCGTTGGACAGGACCTTTCGTAGTTGAAAAGGTTTATCCATTTGGTGCTGTTGATTTCAAAGGTCATTCTGATACGACATTCAAGGTAAATGGAAGTCGTTTGAAGAAGTATTATGGTGATGTGAGAGACTCCAAACATGATTTGGAGATGAATTTCAATTAAGTTATGGAGCAAGTTGTCGAGCTTACTGACGTGATAAACAAAAGCGCTTTTGGGAGACAACCCGTTGTTTTTCTTAATTATTTATTTATTTTGTTTTGTTTGGTGTTAAATAAGCTTATGGAAGAGGATGCTGGTTGTTAGAAGGCTTCAGTTTAGCTTGTATATTGAAGATAGCTCAGGGAAGTTTCTGTTCACTTCTTTTCTATTCCCTATATTATTGTTTCTTTTTGCAATGAGGACATTGCATATTTTTAAAGTGGGGGATGGGGGAAAAGAAATTTGTTTGTCCTTAAGATATGAATGGTAAATATTGGCAAATTTCAAGTTAAAGGGCATTCTATGTTAGTCATTTTTCAAGCCCAAATTTTTCTTTTAAAAATTGTATTCTTTGTAAAGTTTAGCAAATCTTGTAACACATTTTGGGAATTCAATGGATGAAATGAACTTAATTTTAAATATTAGATAGTTCATCATATGATGTATCGATAGGCAATCTATATGAATGTTATTGAGCTTTTAAGAAATTTAATGCATAAAGTAGGATTTTTCCTAAGAAAATCTCTTAGCAAGGTATGACATTAGTCTTAATTCTTATATGATAGCGTGTTATAATCCATAATTTTGGGATCCTGATTATCATCACTTGGGAATATACTGGGTGTTGTCTCCTCTGTTGTACGAAAGTACAGACCTGGTTTCCGTCAGTATATTTGATATATAAAAAAATATAGATAAAAAGAAAAGAGTACAAAGGACTCATGAACTGAAAAACTAAAGCCAAGTTATGTCGCTCTGTTGTACTGAGGTACAGACCTGTCACCAATGTCTTGGTTTGAAAAATTATTGATTTAATTGGATATTCACTATGTGGAGAATTGTGGCACGTTAGTTGTATGAGGGTATTTTGCTATTGAAAATCAAAGGAAAAACCTGCTAGAAGAATAATAAGTTGAGCTCAATTTCTGAATTATAGATTGTTTAGGTGGACAACAATATCGATAATCATTGTGAGTTATCTTTTACGCCTAATAATAATATATTAGAAATTATTTTTCTAGAAGAGTTTCTTGATTTCTAAGCTGTATAGTAGAAGCAATTTTAGGATAAGAATTTGGTTTGTGAAATGCTAGGTAGTATGTAAGTCCTTTTGTACTTTTATTTACCGTTCATATTGAAAGTTTTTGAAAGTCTTAATCGATAATCTACTTGAGGTTAAGTAGGATTCAAGTGGGGGATGTTTGATGAACGCCAAAATGTACTAGATTATAGTACTAATTACCCCTTTGTTCAATAGATTTCTTATGCATTTTATTTGAATACGATACTTATTTTGTTCATATTTGCAAATAGGAGTTTATTGGAGCTTGAATTGGAAAAGGAATGGTGTCGCACCCCCAAAACACGTGGCAGCGGAAGTGGGAGGTGTCACGGGGGCGCCGACCAAATCAATAATCATAACACAAGGATTAAAGCAAACGACCTCTATATGAGACGTTTGAAAATATTACATTACCATAATTCAAATGTTTACAAAATAATTCTGTAGTTCGCATGAACCGTTTAGAGATTTCTAATACATTACTGAATTTACAAAATACAGCTACATGCAGTCTAATCTCTTGATATTTTGAAAACAATGCGACTCGAGCTAAGCTTTCCAAAAGCTTCCTACTGCGGCGGGTTACCTGAGAAATACATACTAAAAGGTCAACATAAAGTTGGTGAGTTCATAGGTTTGATAAGTAATCAGTTGCTAAAATGATCCACAAGATTTCATAAGTATATATCATTCATCAATGATAAGTAAAAAGTATCGTTATCAAACGATAAGTAAACGTATTGCTGCCTGCAATATAGGTATACCATTGCCATGAGTCTCATAGTCAAGCTTAACGTTGTTTGCCTCCGGTAAGTGTACTAATCCGATACACTTCTAATTCACAAGTAATACTGCGCTCGTGGGTTGGCTAGCGCGACTAGCCCGGACGAGGTTTGTCAAACCCTGATGGTACCACCCAATAATACTCACGCACAAATTTTAATGACTATGATAAGTAGAGGACTTTAGTGGATTATTCAGGTCTCATGCAATGCGTATCGAGAAGTTGTTTCCAGTACTTGTGATCATAAAGCAGTTTATAAAACAGTTGTATGTATTCTCACCCCAGTGAAAAACAGTAAAAAGGGGCTATGAAACTCACCAAGGTTTAGCAGATAGCAAGCAATAATCAAGTAGCAAGCAGTGGGTGTTCTCGTTCCCGTGTGCAACCTCCTAACGCCCTAGACGTATGAGGTTGTATAAGTAGATGTCTCAAAAAAACCATCTATAGCGATTGTATAAGTGGGGGTTAATGTCCACTTAAGCCAATCGGGTAGGTGGGGGTTTTATGTCCACCTAAAGCTAGTTCATCAACTAGTATGTCCAAATAGTAGTTCAAGTTCGTTTATCAAAAACGTGTACGACCCGTTGGTGAAAGTTTGTAATAATAATTCTTTAAGACATTATTATTAAGTTTGTGTCATCGTATACTTTGTCCTATTATGTATCATGTGTGGTTATAAGTTGTTACTCATGTTCGATACTTAGTGAAAAACAAGTTTAAAATATTCTGTCATTAGCGACACTAGTGTCAGTGTCGCAGGTCATACGACACTAGGGTAAGTGTCGCAGTGAGTGTCGCAAGGTAGCCACTGTTAGTGTCGCAAGGTTTCCACTGTTAGTGTCGCAAGTGTTATCACTGTTTGTTATGCGACACTTAGGCAAGTGTCGCAGGTAGTGTCGCATAGTTACCACTGTTAGTGTATTTTTAGTTTCCACTGTTGGTTATGCGACACTTAGGCAAGTGTCGCAGGTAGTGTTGCAAGGTTTGAAGTCACTGATGATAGGTCAGCGACACAGAGGGGTGCGACACTATGGTTAGTGTCGCAGGTCATGCGACATTAAGGTTAGTGTCGCATGGTCATGCGACATTAAGGTCTGTCCAAAAATTACATTTTAGTCCAAGTGTTTTCAAGTGTCGGTTTTCGTTCGGGAAACTTTCTAAAATTAGTTTTTGGTCTAAGTTTCTAATTAAGTCACCCAAACCCATTTTTGTTACCACTTTCCAAAAATAGTAAGTTTTTCGAAAACGAGCCACTTTTGTTGACTTGGTCAAACTTACTCGGTTTGACCCGAAACTTTCACCCAACCCCAATATCAGTTTATAAGGTCTAAATATGTTGTCGGTTCATGTCGGAGTTCACCAAGAGTCTCGGTTTTTATAAAAGTCCAAAAACAGTCCACGTTCATGTTTCTCGGTTTGTCGGTTTACTTTCTCTATTTTTCTTAACTAGCTATAATCCGAGTTAGAGTTCAAGATTTTTATCAGCTGTTCTACCATATGTCTAAAGGTTAACTTAATTTTTCCATTAATTATGGTGTCCATCTTGTTAGGTATAAAATTTATGGATGAATCCATACACAGTTTTCAATTTCATGCAGGTCAGTCGCATAGATTCATATTTCTAAGAAAATCCGTAGGTTTCTGGAAGGAGTCATAGAAGAACTTTTTGTAGATCTTTTCAATACGCAACTTTTAAAAAAAAATGCATCTTCTAATTCTTTGTAGAACTCAAGTTATGAGTGTTTTAGTAAACTGACTTTTCTGAGACAGATTATGTGTTCATGTGTATAAATCATAAAAACGTATTTTGAGCTTACATTTGGACATAATCATGATAGATGAGCTTTATAGCATTGAAATCAGTAGTATTAAAGTAAAATAAGTGAAAGGATTAGTGATTCTCACAAAGAATGATGTAGAAGAACAAGAGTGGATGATGATGGTGATGATCCAAGCTTCTTCCTTGTGATTTCTTCTTTAATTTGGTGGTGTTTAATGGTGGTTTATGGTGGATATTGGTGGTGAAAAGGGCTGAGATTCCCTGGAGTTTAGAGAGGGGAAGTGTGAGAGAGAAAAGAGAGCAAATTGCTTGGAGTGTTTGAATGGGAAATGAAGGAATGCATGAATGATAAGTGGTTTGTCATGAAAACATAATGAGTGGGTTTTGCATGGAAAGTGAGTGGGGGAAGTGGAATGGGCAGCCTTGAGCTGGAGAGGGGGCCGGCCAAGGGGGGCCCACCAAGGGTATTTTGGTCATTTTCCATTCCTAGCTTAATTTGTTGCGTTTTAGGTTCGTTTACTCGTTCGGTTTGGTGTTAAACGTTTAATATGCGTTTTTAAGTAATGATTTAAGTTTCAATATTTTTATTTGAAGTGTTTGGTCTAAATACTTGAAAAAAAACATTTATAAAAATGTTTCGTTAATTTATCGATCTCGATTTGCGCGTTCGTTGCACGGATTTTAAATCGCGTGACGTTTTATTTGGACGTTTTTCGTTATCGTTAAAAGACACGATATATTAACTAATAGCTTTTCACTAATTAGTTTTATTCTAGATTCAAAAATATATTTTGAATTTCGTTCGATTGTCGGGCGCGTTCTGCGCATTTTCGTTGCGTTTGAGACGTTTTAACCAAAACGTCTAGGTTTCTCGGGTATTATTATATTAAAATAATAATATATGATAAATAACTTCTAAAAATAGATTTAAGTTATTTATAGAAAAGTTTTCACCAACGTCGTATATACTGTCGGACTCCGTCCGGTTGTTTTGCACAATTTTACCAAATTGCGTGAGCGTAATTACAACGAATTACGTAGCGTAATATAAAACAATTACGGAAGTGTATATTCACAAATAGTTTCAAGTAATTACAAGCATTTAGCCTAATACAAAACTAAACACACGTAATTAGGGTTTCTAGAGGGTTAATCGGTAACCCTAAATCGTCGGGTGTCACATTCTCCCCCTGTTAGGAGAATTTCGTCCCGAAATTAGCTTGCTGTTGTGTTCTGTGAGGTATCTGAGAATAGATGTGGATGTTTCAGTCGCATTTGGTCTTCCCGTTCCCAAGTGAATTCAGGACCGCGCCTAGAATTCCACCGGACTTTAACGATGGGAATACGACTCTGTTTCAAACGTTTGACCTCACGGTCCATGATTTCAATAGGTTCCTCGACGAAATGGAGTTTGTCATCAGTATGGATTTCGTCGAGCGGGATCACAAGTGTCTCATCAGACAGACATTTCTTTAGGTTAGAAATGTGGAATGTGTTGTGCACGCTACTTAGTTGCAGTGGTAGCTGCAGTCGATATGCCACCAGACCAATTCTTTCAAGAATCTCAAAAGGTCCGATGTACCTAGGGTTTAGTTTGCCGCGTTTTCCAAAACGAATAACACCCTTCCAAGGTGATACTTTTAACAGTACTCGATCCCCAACCTGGAACTCGAGTGGTTTGCGTCTCACGTCAGCATAGCTTTTCTGACGATCACGTGCGGCTTTCAGCCGGTTTTGAATAGTCATGATTTTCTCGGTTGTTTCATGAATGATTTCGGGACCAGTGAGTTGGCTTTCGCCGATTTCAGTCCAACAAATGGGTGATCGGCACTTTCTCCCATAAAGTGCCTCGAATGGTGCAGCATTAATGCTGGTGTGGTAACTGTTGTTGTAGGAAAATTCACACAAGGGCAGGTGGTTTTCCCAAGTGTTTCCGAAGTCAACTACGCAAGCTCGTAGCATGTCTTCTAAGGTTTGAATGGTCCGTTCACTCTGACCATCGGTTTGTGGATGATAAGCGGTACTCAAATCAAGGCGAGTACCGAGAGCTCGTTGAAGTGTTTGCCAGAATCGAGAGGTGAAGCGGCTATCTCTATCTGAGATGATTGAAATGGGAATACCATGTCGTGCCACAACCTCTTTGAGGTAGATGCGAGCCAGACTCTCCATCTTGTCGTTTTCTTTGATGGCTAGGAAATGGGCAGATTTCGTGAGATGATCGACGATCACCCAAATGGTATCGCAACCGCTTGGTGTTTTCGGTAGTTTCGTAATGAAGTCCATGGTTATGTTTTCCCATTTCCATTGAGGTATCTCGGGTTGTTGTAGTAACCCGGAGGGTTTCTGGTATTCGGCCTTAACCTTGGCGCATGTTAAACATTTGCCAACATAGATGGCTATGTCAGCTTTCATGTTGGGCCACCGATACCGTTGTTTAATGTCGTGATACATCTTGTCAGAACCAGGATGTATAGAGTATCGAGATTTGTGAGCTTCATCCATCACCAAATTTCGCAGGTTCCCATAGTTTGGTAACCAAATTCGGTTGGAGAAGGATCGGGTTCCGTTGGATTTGATTTCGAATTGTTTATCCATGCCTCGCAAGGCCTCGTTTTTGATGTTCTCATTTTTCAGTGCTTCAAGTTGAGAAGCGTGGATTTGAGTGATGAGATCATTGTGGATGGTCAACCCCAGTGCTCGAACACGAAGTGGTTTTGAACGTTCCTTTCGGCTGAGGGCATCAACAACAACGTTTGCTTTGCCAGGATGGTATTTTATTTCGCAGTCATAATCAGTAAGCAACTCGACCCAGCGACGTTGCCTCATGTTGAGATCTTTTTGATCAAATATGTGTTGGAGACTTTTGTGATCTGTAAAGATGGTGCACTTAGTGCCATAAAGGTAATGTCTCCAGATTTTGAGAGCAAATACGACAGCTCCGAGTTCGAGGTCGTGAGTGGTATAATTCTTTTCGTGGATTTTGAGCTGTCGATAGGCGTAAGCAATAACTTTTTCACGTTGCATTAACACACAACCTAGTCCTTGGTGTGAGGCATCGCAGTAAACTACGAAATCGTCGGTGCCCTCGGGTAAGGACATGATTGGTGCACTACAGAGTTTCTGTTTCAGAAGTTGGAAGGCTGACTCCTGCTTATCGGTCCAATCGAATTTCTTGTCTTTCTGAGTCAGTGAGGTTAAAGGTAAGGCTATCTTGGAGAAATTCTCAATGAATCGTCGATAATATCCGGCGAGACCTAAGAATTGTCGTACCTCAGTGGGTGTGGTTGGTGCTTCCCAGCACTTAATGGCCTCGATCTTGGCTGGATCAACACGTATCCCTTGACTGTCAACGACATGCCCTAGGAATTGTACGGTTCGCATCCAGAACTCACACTTGGAGAACTTGGCGTATAACTCCTCGTGTCTGAGTAATTCCAAGATGGTTTTCAGGTGTTGGCCATGTTCGGTTTCGTTGCGAGAGTAGATCAAGATGTCGTCAATGAACACGATGACAAACTTATCTAGATAGGGTTTACACACCCGATTCATAAGGTCCATGAATACAGCCGGTGCGTTGGTTAAGCCAAAAGGCATCACTTGAAATTCGTAATGCCCATAGCGGGTTCTGAAAGTTGTTTTTGGGATGTCGGAGTCTCGGACTCGAAGTTGATGATAACCCGACCATAGGTCGATTTTCGAGTAGAAGCTCGAACCTTGAAGTTGGTCAAACAGGTCATCAATTCTTGGAAGTGGGTATCGGTTCTTAATGGTAAGTTTGTTCAGTTCGCGGTAGTCGATACACATTCTGAAGGATCCGTCCTTCTTTTTAACGAATAGGACCGGAGCTCCCCAAGGTGAAGAACTCGGTCGGATGAATCCCTTGTCCAGGAGTTCCTGTAATTGAGTGGACAACTCCTGCAACTCGGAAGGGGCTAATCTGTATGGGGCTCGTGCCACGGGTGCAGCTCCGGGCACAAGGTCAATTTGGAATTCGACTTGTCTAGGCGGGGGTAGGCCTGGCAAGTCTTCGGGAAAGACTTCTGGATAGTCTCGGACGATGGGCACATCCTCAAGTCGCTTTTCAGCCGACCTCTCTTCGGTTACATGTGCGAGGATTGCCGAGTACCCTTTCCTCAGGTACTTTTGAGTTTTCATACAGGATATGATATTCAGGTTCCGCCTACCAGTCTCCCCCTGTATGATCAAGGTTCCACCGGTAGTGAGAGGTATACGTACGATTTTCTCGAAACAAACGATTTCGGCACGGTGTTTGGACAACCAGTCCATGCCTACGATGATATCGAAGCTTCCGATTTCCACGGGGATGAGGTCTATAGGGAATAGTTCGCTGGCGAGGTTTAAAGTGCAATTAGGTATTATACTATCGGCTTCGATCAGTTTGCCATTCGCTAATTCTATGGTGAACTTAGCATCTAAGGCAGTGGGTGTGATGTTTAGTAGTGGACAGAATTTATCGGATATGAAACTTTTATCAGCACCGGTATCGAATAATACAGCAGTGGTTAAATCGTTGAGGAGAAACATACCAGTGACAACGTTGGGGTCTTGACGAGCTTCTCCAGCATTGAGTACAAAAGCTCGACCGCGAGGGTTGTTGTTGTTATTGTTGTTCCTGTTGTTGTTGTTGCGTTTCGGGCAGTTGTTTCTGAAGTGGCTAGTGTCGCCGCACTCGAAACAAGCCTTTGGTGTGTTAGGGTTGGTGTTTGGGTTGGGGGTTCTGCAATCTTTGGCTAGGTGTCCCTGTCGTTTGCACTTAGTACAGGTACAAGGGCCATCATGGTGTCGTGTACATTTGGAACAGTAAGGTTTGTTCCCAATGTATCCTCTCTTGTCCCCCGACCCTGAGCCAGAGGTGTAGGCCTTAACAGTCTCGGCCTTTTTGTTTGGTTGCTGTTGATGTTGGTTGTGGTTGTTGCCGGACCATTTCCTTTTGTTGTCCCCGATGGCTTTCTCAATGGTTGTCCCTCGGCGGACAATCTGGGCCATGAGTTCATGTGCCATGCGGACAGCACTTTGGATGGTCCCGGGCCGTGAGGAGATGACGTTACCTTGGATTGATTCTGGTAGCCCCCAAATGTATCTCTCGATACGTTTGTATTCGGGGTCCACCATGGATGGGCATAAGACAGATAGCTGGTGGAATCGAGTGGTGTAGGTGGTGATGTCGTTTCCCTGAACAGTAAGTTTCCAGAATTCTTCCTCTAGTTGTTGCAGTTGCTCACGGGGACAGTACTCTTCCCTGAGCATTGTTTTGAAGTCTTCCCAGGGAAGTTGATAGGCGACATCAAGTCCTTGAGTCTGGGAGTAAGAGTTCCACCAGGTGAGTGCGCCTTCAGATAAGGTGCAGGTAGAGAATTTGACTTTGTCCTCCTCCGCACAGTTGCAGATTCGGAAAACAGATTCGGTCTTTTCGATCCAACGTATTAGACCGATAGCTCCTTCAGATCCCTTGAAGTACAAGGGTTTACAATTCAAGAAGTCCTTATAGGTACAGGGTTTTGGAGTTGACGTATTAGCAGGTGCGCCTCCGCCGCCCGGATTTTGTTGAGCAGCTAGGACTTGAGCTACGCTCTGTGCAATGACTTGAGCGATTTCGGTGTCGGTGTAAGTATGTCGTCTTGGAGGCATGATGCTGAGCAACAATGAAATGAGACATATAAGGGGTTTGCGCGAGGTTATGATATATCAGATGTGTACATATAATGAGATAACATAAAACAACTCAGAATGATAACCATATTTCATTAAACAGAAAGTTGAATACAGAGTACGAGTTTCAAAAGACAACAATCACAAAGATTACAAAAGATACCGGGAATGTTACATCCGGTCGGAATTCGAAAGTTTACAAAACATAATAATGGATAATAAGTTTGAGCACATCCTGCCCATATAGGTTACAATAGAAGGAATGGATCTAGTCCTGGCGCAGGTTTACTCGCGACATTAGGGTGACAAGACGGTTTATAGTATCCGCAAGTCTGCTTGTTTGCCTGGCACCTTCTTCGGCTAAGGTTAGTCGCTGCTCGAATGCACGAGCATACTCCTCGGCTTCCCGTGAACGTTGTTCACTTTCTTCCAACCTTGCTTGTAGGATGTCGGTAGCGCTCCTATCATCTATAACTTGTTGATGAATCATTTCTAGAGTACGGTTCGTGCTTTCCTGTTCTTGAAGGAGTTGTGTTATGCGATCATCGTTTCGGTACAATAGGTAGTTTTCTACTATATAATGATCTCGTTCTAGGATTTCGAGCCTTTCTTCGTGACGATGAAGTCGGGCTGCTAACACCGGTACAGTATGGTGTATTGGTTCTTGTGTGTACGGGGAAATGTCCATGGGGTCAGCAGGAATCTGTATTGCTTCCTCAGACCTCCAAGTGTTTAAAGTTGTGGGTAGCCAGTCCCACCTACGGGCGTATGCCATACGGCGGTTATCAGTTGAGGCGTTGGCATTAGAGTTTGAGTAAGGGTTTGCTCGGGATGATCCGACATTCCCTCGACGTCTTCGTACTACCCGGGCTTCGCCGGTCATGTAGTAAAGGGGTTCGAGAGAGTTTGGAGTTGTAGGAATAGGTAAGGGTGTGGTACCCCTAGTAGTGGACCGCGTTTGAGTTTCGTTGTTCAAGCCGGTTGACGATACATTAGAAGAGTCTGCCATTTCTGTGGCAAGGAGTTTAGTATACGAGAGGTTAAGGTCATATATAGAAATATAATAACCTAGCACATAAGCACGTATAGGGTTGGTCCCGTTTCTATCCTCGGTCAAAGTCTTCTATTGCATTCCCATTCACTATAACCATTTCAGGTCTTGCATCGATTCTCCTTTAATTGTACATAGTTGATCAGGCTATGTTAAATTAAATTCAAATGATGCAATCGCTGAACCAGTCATAATAAACAAGAAATACTAACCTAACGGTTATAGTCTAGGTCACTAATGCAATCCTAGTTCGCTATAACCTTTGGCTCTGATACCAATCTGTCGCACCCCCAAAACACGTGGCAGCGGAAGTGGGAGGTGTCACGGGGGCGCCGACCAAATCAATAATCATAACACAAGGATTAAAGCAAACGACCTCTATATGAGACGTTTGAAAATATTACATTACCATAATTCAAATGTTTACAAAATAATTCTGTAGTTCGCATGAACCGTTTAGAGATTTCTAATACATTACTGAATTTACAAAATACAGCTACATGCAGTCTAATCTCTTGATATTTTGAAAACAATGCGACTCGAGCTAAGCTTTCCAAAAGCTTCCTACTGCGGCGGGTTACCTGAGAAATACATACTAAAAGGTCAACATAAAGTTGGTGAGTTCATAGGTTTGATAAGTAATCAGTTGCTAAAATGATCCACAAGATTTCATAAGTATATATCATTCATCAATGATAAGTAAAAAGTATCGTTATCAAACGATAAGTAAACGTATTGCTGCCTGCAATATAGGTATACCATTGCCATGAGTCTCATAGTCAAGCTTAACGTTGTTTGCCTCCGGTAAGTGTACTAATCCGATACACTTCTAATTCACAAGTAATACTGCGCTCGTGGGTTGGCTAGCGCGACTAGCCCGGACGAGGTTTGTCAAACCCTGATGGTACCACCCAATAATACTCACGCACAAATTTTAATGACTATGATAAGTAGAGGACTTTAGTGGATTATTCAGGTCTCATGCAATGCGTATCGAGAAGTTGTTTCCAGTACTTGTGATCATAAAGCAGTTTATAAAACAGTTGTATGTATTCTCACCCCAGTGAAAAACAGTAAAAAGGGGCTATGAAACTCACCAAGGTTTAGCAGATAGCAAGCAATAATCAAGTAGCAAGCAGTGGGTGTTCTCGTTCCCGTGTGCAACCTCCTAACGCCCTAGACGTATGAGGTTGTATAAGTAGATGTCTCAAAAAAACCATCTATAGCGATTGTATAAGTGGGGGTTAATGTCCACTTAAGCCAATCGGGTAGGTGGGGGTTTTATGTCCACCTAAAGCTAGTTCATCAACTAGTATGTCCAAATAGTAGTTCAAGTTCGTTTATCAAAAACGTGTACGACCCGTTGGTGAAAGTTTGTAATAATAATTCTTTAAGACATTATTATTAAGTTTGTGTCATCGTATACTTTGTCCTATTATGTATCATGTGTGGTTATAAGTTGTTACTCATGTTCGATACTTAGTGAAAAACAAGTTTAAAATATTCTGTCATTAGCGACACTAGTGTCAGTGTCGCAGGTCATACGACACTAGGGTAAGTGTCGCAGTGAGTGTCGCAAGGTAGCCACTGTTAGTGTCGCAAGGTTTCCACTGTTAGTGTCGCAAGTGTTATCACTGTTTGTTATGCGACACTTAGGCAAGTGTCGCAGGTAGTGTCGCATAGTTACCACTGTTAGTGTATTTTTAGTTTCCACTGTTGGTTATGCGACACTTAGGCAAGTGTCGCAGGTAGTGTCGCAAGGTTTGAAGTCACTGATGATAGGTCAGCGACACAGAGGGGTGCGACACTATGGTTAGTGTCGCAGGTCATGCGACATTAAGGTTAGTGTCGCATGGTCATGCGACATTAAGGTCTGTCCAAAAATTACATTTTAGTCCAAGTGTTTTCAAGTGTCGGTTTTCGTTCGGGAAACTTTCTAAAATTAGTTTTTGGTCTAAGTTTCTAATTAAGTCACCCAAACCCATTTTTGTTACCACTTTCCAAAAATAGTAAGTTTTTCGAAAACGAGCCACTTTTGTTGACTTGGTCAAACTTACTCGGTTTGACCCGAAACTTTCACCCAACCCCAATATCAGTTTATAAGGTCTAAATATGTTGTCGGTTCATGTCGGAGTTCACCAAGAGTCTCGGTTTTTATAAAAGTCCAAAAACAGTCCACGTTCATGTTTCTCGGTTTGTCGGTTTACTTTCTCTATTTTTCTTAACTAGCTATAATCCGAGTTAGAGTTCAAGATTTTTATCAGCTGTTCTACCATATGTCTAAAGGTTAACTTAATTTTTCCATTAATTATGGTGTCCATCTTGTTAGGTATAAAATTTATGGATGAATCCATACACAGTTTTCAATTTCATGCAGGTCAGTCGCATAGATTCATATTTCTAAGAAAATCCGTAGGTTTCTGGAAGGAGTCATAGAAGAACTTTTTGTAGATCTTTTCAATACGCAACTTTTAAAAAAAAATGCATCTTCTAATTCTTTGTAGAACTCAAGTTATGAGTGTTTTAGTAAACTGACTTTTCTGAGACAGATTATGTGTTCATGTGTATAAATCATAAAAACGTATTTTGAGCTTACATTTGGACATAATCATGATAGATGAGCTTTATAGCATTGAAATCAGTAGTATTAAAGTAAAATAAGTGAAAGGATTAGTGATTCTCACAAAGAATGATGTAGAAGAACAAGAGTGGATGATGATGGTGATGATCCAAGCTTCTTCCTTGTGATTTCTTCTTTAATTTGGTGGTGTTTAATGGTGGTTTATGGTGGATATTGGTGGTGAAAAGGGCTGAGATTCCCTGGAGTTTAGAGAGGGGAAGTGTGAGAGAGAAAAGAGAGCAAATTGCTTGGAGTGTTTGAATGGGAAATGAAGGAATGCATGAATGATAAGTGGTTTGTCATGAAAACATAATGAGTGGGTTTTGCATGGAAAGTGAGTGGGGGAAGTGGAATGGGCAGCCTTGAGCTGGAGAGGGGGCCGGCCAAGGGGGGGCCCACCAAGGGTATTTTGGTCATTTTCCATTCCTAGCTTAATTTGTTGCGTTTTAGGTTCGTTTACTCGTTCGGTTTGGTGTTAAACGTTTAATATGCGTTTTTAAGTAATGATTTAAGTTTCAATATTTTTATTTGAAGTGTTTGGTCTAAATACTTGAAAAAAAACATTTATAAAAATGTTTCGTTAATTTATCGATCTCGATTTGCGCGTTCGTTGCACGGATTTTAAATCGCGTGACGTTTTATTTGGACGTTTTTCGTTATCGTTAAAAGACACGATATATTAACTAATAGCTTTTCACTAATTAGTTTTATTCTAGATTCAAAAATATATTTTGAATTTCGTTCGATTGTCGGGCGCGTTCTGCGCATTTTCGTTGCGTTTGAGACGTTTTAACCAAAACGTCTAGGTTTCTCGGGTATTATTATATTAAAATAATAATATATGATAAATAACTTCTAAAAATAGATTTAAGTTATTTATAGAAAAGTTTTCACCAACGTCGTATATACTGTCGGACTCCGTCCGGTTGTTTTGCACAATTTTACCAAATTGCGTGAGCGTAATTACAACGAATTACGTAGCGTAATATAAAACAATTACGGAAGTGTATATTCACAAATAGTTTCAAGTAATTACAAGCATTTAGCCTAATACAAAACTAAACACACGTAATTAGGGTTTCTAGAGGGTTAATCGGTAACCCTAAATCGTCGGGTGTCACAAATGGAAATCGAGCTTATATTGAAGAAAAGAAGCTAAAAAGGTTGAAGTTTGAAGAAGAAAGTTGAATGGTTGAAAAGTTGAATTTTTGAATCCATACGGCGTATGAAAATCCATACGGCGTATGGATTGTGTGAGCCGGACCACCAGTTATGCGGGCTTGGCCTGCTGGGCTTTTAAATCCATACGGCGTATGGAAATCCATACGACGTATGGATTGATTCAACAGAATACTTAAAAAACCCCTAATTCACTTCATTTGAGGTTTATCATTTCATATTTCTCTCCAGCCGATTTTCATACACTGCAGCACCATTTTAGAGCAATTTTCGAAGGTAGAAGCAAGAAGAATCGAAGCCTCTTTCGATTGTTCAATCATTATTTCGGTTTCTCGGTTCGCATACTTTAATCCTTTTCATTTGATTATGATTTCGGTTATGTTTATGGATCTGAGTTTCTATAACAATATGATTGGCTAAGTCTTTTATGTATTTACTTGGATGATGATACTTAGATGATGGTTTGATTATTGATTTGCAAAAAATATCAGATTTTATGAATGTTTATGTGTTTACTTGTTAATCCTTGATTGTTGATTTATTATTAGTGGTTACCTAACGTGGTTTATGGGTCAATTGAGATTGAGTTCCTTTTGATTAATAGATTATTGATGATTGTTGATTTTGGTTAGCAATTATTGCTGAATATATTGAGTTTGATAGGTTAGGGTTAATAATCGGTATTAATCATTAGTGAACAAGATAACTATTATTGGTTATAGACATTGTTGATTCAAGTCACAAAAGTAAATCACATAAACGGCGTAGGTTTAATATATAATACAATTCGGTGGGCAACGTTACTTGAATGTTAACGTGTTGAAAACAACTTTGTGTCTTTCTTAATTGTATTAGATTAACTTACCTCGGAAAGGGAGTTGTCTTATTTGTCATGTCGCAATAAAATCCATTGTTTGAGCAAATCAATAAAGTGATAACCGGATTCTAAGAAAAGTAATGTTAGGATATGAGCTGATTTGATTAAGTATTGAAGAAGTGCTAGCCACTGTTAGTTTTGTTGACAGCCACTGTTAGAAGAATTGAAGAACTAGCCACTGCTAGTATTGAAGGCTGCCACTGTTGGAAATATGTAATTGGTTTCTGTATAAAGTTAACCACTGGTAGTTATAATGTATCATAGTCACTGTTGGTGGAAACTTATAAGTCGGTTGAAGTTTGTTAGAGTTATTTATGAGATAGATTCGAATACCATAATAACTAGAGATTGTGTAGGACTCTATGCATTATAAATAGAGATCCTTAGACCTAGATTAGGTTAAGA
Source organism: Pseudognaphalium luteoalbum (assembly GCA_963422505.1). Lineage (NCBI taxonomy): Eukaryota > Viridiplantae > Streptophyta > Magnoliopsida > Asterales > Asteraceae > Pseudognaphalium > Pseudognaphalium luteoalbum. The sequence goes on from OY730193.1 coordinate 84,551,466, forward strand.
TTTAATTTACGCAACTTCAAGGTTTTTCTGTAATCCTAATACTTAAGTGTATTCATCTTATATCATTAATAAGATTGAAGCTTTTGATATTAATTGTGTATCACAAAGTGTTATAATTCACGATCTTCTTAATATTATTGAGTGTGATTCCGCAACTTCTCAATAATAATTCAAGGCTTATTGAATTTTTTATTAGATTAGTCTGGGTTTATCAAGTGGTATCAGAGCTTTGGTTAAGCTTTGAATACAAGAAGATCTAGGATTACTGTTTGATTGATTTTCAAAATTTTTATTGAATCAATGGCAGCAGAAGGTAATGAAGGAATCCAGGTTACTAAGATTCCCATGCTTAGGCCTGACGAGTTTGATCTTTGGAAGAACAGGATCAGACAATACATGCTGCTCACAGATTATCAGATGTGGGAAGTTATTGTTAATGGTCCTCCAGTAACACTTGATAGTGATGGTGTTGCACAAGCAAGACCACCACCAACTTCGGAAGCAGAAAGAAAAGTTAGATCAATAGAGTATAAAGCATTAAGTACTCTGTTATTATCTATTCCTAATGAATACCAAAGAAGGTTTGAAGCATGTCAGGATGCTAAAGTTCTTATGGAAACTATTGAAAAGAGATTTAGTGGTAATGACAGTACCTAAAAGAACAAAAGATCTCTTTTAAAACAACAATATGAGAACTTTAACTCTGCAAAATCAGAAACTTTGACTCAAACATTGGACGGGTTTTCAAAGTTAGTAGGAGATCTGGAGAATCATCAAGTGAAAATTGATAAGGATGATTTAAACAGAAAGTTTTTGAGGTCTTTGAGTGAGGAATGGACAATCTACAAAGTTGGGTTGAGACAAAGTGCAGATTTGGAAACAAAAGAGCTTGAAGATATCTATAATGATCTCAGGAACTTTGAAACTGAAGTGGAAAGCAAGAAGCAGGGTTCTGGAAACAACAACAACAATGCTGCCTTTATGTCTATGGCTGGAACTAAAGCAGAGCCAAGTCACAAAGGCTCTACTTATGTTGCAGGAGGATATGAATCATCATCAAACTGCTCGAATGATCAGATATTGGAATCTTTCTTTGCTAGTAATGTGAACTCTTCACTTACTAACGAAGACTTAGAACAATTTGATGGAGATGATCTTGAAGAGATGGATATTAAATTGAAAATTGCTTTAATCACTCAGAGGGAAAAATGATTTATGCAGAGAACTGGGAGGAACAACTTTGCATATAAAAGGAATGATGCTAGTTGGTTTGATAAGAGTAAGATTGAATGCTTCAACTGTCATAAGATGGGACACTTTGCAAGGGAATGCAGAATTCCAAAGAATGAACAGAATAGCAGTGGTAATGGACAAAGAACTGGAAGCAATGTGGTTCAAACAAAGAATGTACCAATCCAGAGTGCTTCATTAAATGCTTTTGTTTCTGTGGATGGATGTGGATGGGACTGGAGTGATCAAGAAGAGCATGAAGTAAAGAATCAGTGCTTCATGGCCATTGCTGAGTCTGACAAGAAGTCAGAAATTCCTTATGAGGTACAAATTAAATTATGTTCTGCTGTATGTAAACAAACTGTTAAACAGTATAGGGATCATAATATGAAAGTGTGTGATGAATTAAGGCAATGGGAAATAAAAAATAAACACACCACTGCAGGTACTGAAAATCTTGAAAAGCAAATCAAAGCACATGAGCTTAATGCAACTCAGTTTAAATATGACATTGATTATGCTAAATGGGAAAAAGGTGTGTTGAATGAAAAGGTAGAATTGTTAACTAAGAAACTATCTGAGGTCACATGTGAGAGAGATAGTATTAAGTTATCAGTAGAAAACCTACAATATGCCTCACAAAATGTACAAAAGTGTATCAACTCTCAAATACATGATAAACTTAAGACTGGATTGGGATATAATAATGTTCCTCCACCTTATAACAACAACTACTTTCCTTCTAAAACTGATTTAGATTTAAATAAGTTAAAAGAGGGAATGGTAGATGATGTTAAAAAGGTTGATCCAATTGAAAGCTTGAAGTGTAATAAAGAGTTTGATAAAGTTGAAATAAGAGAGTGGTGTGAGGAAGATGATCAGAGTGATAGTACATCTGAAAGTTTTGAATCATCTAATTCATCATGTGAAGGTAGAGAAAAAGTTACTGGTCTAGTTTCTGAACTAAATGTTGATAAACTAGAAGAGGGTAAAAGGATGTTACAAGAAAAGGCCAAACAACAGATAGAACAAGTGATCAATACTAATAAGTCTAGAAAGGGTCTAGGATTTGTTAGTAAAACAGTTAAGCAGGAGTCAAAATCAGTGAAAAATTTGAATGATAATTGTATTAACTGTGATTGCAAAACAAGACTTTCTTCACCAAAATCTTTTAATAAAACTGCACCAAGAGGCAATCAAAGGAACTGGAACCAAATGGTTTCACAAAGATTGGGGCATAATTTTCAATTGGTAAAAGAAAAATCTTGTTATATCTGTGGAAAAACCAATCATCTTCAACATGATTGTTATCACAATCCTAAGAATTTCACTAGGGTTGTGAAACCATTATGGACAGCAACAAACATGATTAATAAACAAAATTTTAAATCAAAAGTTAATCATGTTGCCACTGTCAAGAGGATGAAGAATATGGCTAACAGTGGTACAACTGCAGCCACTGCTACTAATGCGGCAGTGATACCACCAAACAAAGCCAACAGAGGTAAAATGACTAATACAGTGGGAAATGTTACCACTGTTAAGCATGCAGCCACTGCTAGTGTTAAAAATTCCAAAAGAATGTTTACACCAAGTATGGCTACCACTGCTAGAATAATTAACACAAGCCTAAGGGTTACCACTTTTAGGCCAACTCCCACTGTTAAGTCTAAAATTAGTTGGATTTGGAAACCAAAATCTAACAGTGCATCAAAATCAATTATCTTCCAGAGAGTTGATTTTAATGATGCACATGGGAAACCCAAGACCAAATTGGTTTGGGTTCCCAAGAGAAACTAATTCTCTTTTTGATGTTTGTGCAGGGAAAGCCAAAGAGCTTATGGCATGTTGATAGTGGCTGCTCAAGGCACATGACTGGAGATAAAGGAAAGCTACAGGACTTCAAATCATTTGATGGAGGATATGTAGCATTTGGAAGTATTCCCAAAGGTGGGAAGATTACAGGAAAAGGAACAGTGCAAAGTGAGAAGATAAGTTTTCATGATGTGTATTTTGTGGAACAGTTGAGGTACAATTTGCTAAGTGTGAGTCAAATCACAGATAAAAAGAATCCAGTCAATTTTACTGACACTGAATGTCTTATCTTGTCCAAGGAATTTAAGATATCAGAAAACATGATTTTAATGAGAATTCCAAGGAAAGATAATGTATATAAGTGTGACTTAGCAAACATGTCACCTCAATCTGATTTAAACTGTCTTATTTCAAAAGCAAGTCTGAATGAATCTGAATTGTGGCATAGAAGGATGTGTCACATGAATTATAAAACCATTAATAAACTTGTCAAAAACAAGCTTGTTAGAGGTTTGCCTGAAAAGGTATATTCATGTGATGATCATTGTGTTTCTTGCCTAAAGGGAAAGCAACACAAAACTTCTTTTAAGTCCAAAACTGTGAATACCAACTGCACACCCTTACACTTATTGCATATGGACTTATTTGGACCAACCAATATAAGTAGTATGGGGAAAAGGTCTTACTGCCTTGTCATTATTGATGATTACACTAGATTTACATGGGTTTTCTTTCTTAGAACAAAAGATGAGACAGGTGAAATACTTAGATCATTTATAACTAAGATGGAAAATCAATTGGATAAAAAGGTTAAAATTATCAGGAGTGATAATGGAACAGAGTTTAAAAATCATGAGATGGATAAATTCTGTGAAGTTAAAGGTATTAAGAGAGAGTTTAGTGCACCTAGAACTCCTCAACAAAATGGATTAGTAGAAAGAAGGAATAGGACACTAATTGAGGCTGCTATAACTATGTTATCTGATGCAAAATTGCCTATGTCCTTCTGAGCAGAGGCAGTTAGCACAACTTTCTATGTTCAGAATAGGGTACTAGTTGTTAAGCCTCATAACAAAACACCATATGAACTGTTGTTTAAGAACAAACCATTGGTTAGTTTCTTAAAATCTTTTGGATGTCCTTGTACCATTTTAAATACCAAAGATCACTTAGGAAAGTTTGAAAGCAAGGTAGATGAGGGTATATTTGTTGGTTATTCCATTAAAAGTAAGGCTTATAGGGTATTCAATCAAAGGATCAGAGTGATAGAAGAATCAATGAACATCACTTTTAATGAAAATATCACTAATCCAGATGGAAAAGGTCCAAAGTCTTTGTTTGATATTGATGCACTTAATTCTGCTTTTAGATATACAACTGTAGACTCTAGTGTAGGTACAAGTGCAGGTACAAATGCAGGAACAAGTGATGAATGTGGTACATCTGAATCAGGAATGTCATCTGGAAAGAAAAAGATTCATTGGAATACATTTTATTTCCAATATGGTCTCCTAATCCCCCAGAAGTGTTTGAAACTGATCAGTCAAAGTCAACACAGAGCTTAGAGTCAGAAGAATCAGATGAACCATTCATTAAGCTTGTTGAATCTGACAGATAAAGCATGGAAGACAGTGAAGAAGAAAGTGAGATGAGTCCAGCACAACAACTTTCAAAGAATGTGGAAGGTTTTACTGAGAATACTAGACAGCAACTTGATAAGGAGAAGGAGAAGATAGATTATCTGAATTATATGAGTTCTACTCCTTTGTCAAAAAGGATTTCAAGAGAGGCATCAAGTGAAAGGTCTAGACAAGATGGTAATTATACCAATTTGGAAACTGAGATACATGAAACACCTACATCCAAATACACTGTTCATAGAGATCACCCTCTTGAACAAGTAATTGGTGATGTTGGTTCTACTGTGCAAACTAGACAGCAGACCAAGGTCAATGAAGAGGAACTTCATACCTCTTTATATGTATGTTTCTTATCTCAAACTGAACCAAAGAAGGCAGTAGAAGCTCTAAAAGATCCCAGTTGGATTGAAGCAATGCAGGAGGAATTGCTACAGTTTAAGATACAGAATGTGTGGATCTTAGTTGATCTACCAAAGGGAAAAAGAGCTATTGGTACAAAATGGATTTTTAAGAACAAAAAGGATGAACGGGGTATTGTAATCAAGAACAAGGCAAGGTTGGTGGCACAGGGGTATACACAGGAAGAAGGTATTGATTATGATGATGTGTTTGCTCCTGTTGCAAGAATAGAAGCAATCAGATTATTCTTGGCATATGCTTCATATCACGAATTTAAAGTCTATCAAATGGATGTCAAGAGTGCCTTTCTGTATGGGGCAATTGATGATGAAGTTTATGTTTGTCAACCACCTGGATTTGAAGACCCCAAGTATCCAGATAGAGTATGCAGATTGGATAAGGCTCTATATGGCTTGCATCAAGCACCTAGAGCCTGGTATGAAACTCTATCTGTTTACTTATTGGAGAATGGATTTAAAAGATGTACCATTGACAAAACACTGTTCACCAAGAAGGTTCACAATGATATCCTGTTGGTACAAGTGTATGTTGATGATATCATTTTTGGTTCTACTAATGATTCATTGTGCAAGGAGTTTGAGAAGTTAATGCATCAGAAGTTCAAGATGAGTTCTATGGGGGAACTTACTTTCTTTTTGGGACTTCAAGTCAAGCAGAGGACTGATGGCATTTTCATCAATCAAAGCAAGTATGTTAAAGACATTCTGGAAAGATTTGGTTACACATATGCTAAAGTAGCTAGCACACCAATGGAGACACACAAGGCATTACATGCAGATCTTGAGGGGGAGGATGTAGATGTGCATCTCTACAGATCTATGATTGGCTCCCTCATGTATCTCACCTCATCTAGACCAGACATTATGTTTGCTGTGTGTGTGTGTGCTAGATATCAAGCCAATCCCAAGCAATCACATTTGTATGCAGTAAAAAGGATCTTTAGATATTTAAAGGGTCAACCACAATTGGGCCTTTGGTATCCCAAGAGTTCTTCCTTTGAGCTCATGGCGTTCACAGATAGTGATTATGGTGGTGAGAATCTGGACAGGTCGTCTACATCAGGGGGTTGTCTATTTCTAGGAGAAAGATTGGTGTCATGGCAATGCAAGAAGCAGACCACTGTATCCACTTCAACAGTAGAAGCAGAGTATGTTGCTGCATCCAGCTGTTGTGTACAATTACTTCCACTGTCTTTGTTTTCTAGCTAACCACTGTGCAGGTTCCTAGCTACTGTCAGAAGACATGGCCACTGATGGAACTAACTTATTCTTTTTTATTTGTTTCGTTTGATAAAAAAAAAATTAAAAAAAATTGTCTTTTCTTATAAAGCTAAGTGCTTGGCACTGCTAGTACTAAGCTTTGGTTACCTTGGTCGGTTGCCACTGCTAGTGCTACTAGCTGCTGTTAGGTTTCTAAGTACTTTCTTTGAGTGTTTGAAAAATTGAACGTTTGCCACTGTTAAGGTATTTTATCATACCTTTCTACTGTTAGTTATGTTGGGCAATGCCACTTCTAGTTATTTTTCTAGGGCTTGACTCTGTTCTTATGACTAACAATATATAAACTTTAAACACTTCAATTTTTCAATACGCTTTCTTCTTTTCACACATAACCACTGCGATTAAACTCCAATTCAAACCGTCAATTCTACTACAATCAATTTATCAGGAATGGCTTCTTCTTCAACTGATCTTACATTAAGTGTTTATGAAGAACACAATATGATCGCCTTTCTGATGAAACCCTCATCGGCGCAAAATTTCACACAAATTGTGGAGTTTCTTCGTTCTAGTTATATCTTTCATGCGCTTACCGTATCTCCAAGGGTTTCAAGGGGTCATTTGAACGAATTCTGGAAGAATGCCAGATTAGAAGTGATTGAGGGCAACAATCAAGTGGTTTCCACGATTCACGGAACCAAGGTGGTGATATCAGAGGATTCTCTTCGAGAAGTACTTCTTCTTGATGATGCTGCAGGTATATCTTCTATTGATGACAAAGATTTGTATGCTAATCTTAGATTAATGGGGTATGAGGGTGATTATACACGTTTTACTTTTTTTAAATCACTCTTTAGTCCTCAATGGAAATTTTTAATACATACACTTCTCCACTGCTTGTCATCTATAAGAACTGCTTTCAATGAATTTGGCACCCAAATCGCCTATGCACTTGTATGTTTGGCTAGGGGTCAAAAATTTAATTTTTCAAAATACATACTTGAAGGCATGATAAGAAATATCACAAAAGGGAAAAAGGATATGTTTATTATGTATCCTAGATTTGTGCAACTTGTTTTAAACAAACAAATCCCTGGTTTAGTTGCACAAGAACTTATTATTGGTGTTAGTACTCTTTCTGCTAGAACATTTTACAGAGATGAGTAACAATACCAATAAGAAGTTTTCTGGGAAGGAAACAACATTGTTTTCTACAATGCTTCCTGCTCCTTCCACCACAGATGTAGTACCACCAACTACATCTGAACCAATTGGTGACAGGCTAGTAGTACCAACTGAGTCTGAACACACACCAATTAGGGGTACTAAAAGAAAACAAGGGAACAAACAACCTACCCACTTACAACCCAAGAAAAAGAAAAGAAAACAGGCAAGTGAGGTTCCTGCTGCTCACTTGTCTCCGCCATCAATTTCACCACAGCAAGTTACCCCACAGGAGATGGGTGGTCATACTGGAAGGGCTGCCACTACTCCTACTAGTCCACTGACAGAGGAGGGAAGTAGTAACATCAATAAGACCCAACCAGAGGCAACTTCTATTGCTGAACCTACGGTAATGAAGCAGGTGAAGGTTCCAGTACCAAGACAAAGGGGATTTCTGTTGATCATGCTAGGCATGAGGCAGAAGATGATTTTGTCAATAATTCATCTAGGAGATCACACTTTGATGATGAGGAGGCTAGTACTTACATTGAGTTCACGAATGTACAATAGACAATGGCTGTGGATAAAATTTGGGGAGATTGATGAAAGAGAATAAGGTGAATAAAGCTCAAGATGCTAAGCTGGTAGAGCAGGCTGCTAAGATTGTTGAGCAGGAAAAAGAAATTAATGATCTCAAAGAAAGGCTTGCTATTATAGAAGCTTTATTGGTGAAGGACACTTTCAACAAGGGGGAGAAGAATGCAGAGGATATGTTCAATGATGATGTGTTTATGTATGATAACGAAGATGAAGTTGTGGGTGAAACAGATGCTATGTCTAATGCTAACACTGAAGTATTGGAAGATGATATGCAAACTGAGATTGTTGAAAGTGTTATGCAAAAGACTGTGGAGAGGGTTGATGGTGAAACAAAAGTGATTATTGATATAGAAGATGGTGAAGAAGTGGTACAACCAATTGATGATTTGATGAGTATAGAAACTGAAAAGATGGAAGGTGGTGGTGATGATGTAGAGGCAGAGGGGGAGTCAAAGCCAAGATCAGATCCTAAACTTACATATGGTAGGAAGAAATCAGTTCCATTGTTCAGTATCAAAGCTAAAAGGATGGAAAAGATCAGAAAAGCCAAATCAAGTAGTCCCACTGCTAAGGTGGCTACCACTACTACTACAATTTCACAACCCCCTGCTACCACAATTCCACAACCTACTCAACAACCCACTGCTACAACAACTACTACAAACCCACCAACCACTGCTAGAACACCAGAAGTACCTTTTGTCATTAAAGAATCAACTAGAGTGGATAAACCTGAGTCTAAGCTTCCAAAGATTGATCCAAAAGACAAAGGCAAGGGTAAATTGGTAGAAAAGCCAAAATCGAAGGTCAAACTGGTACAAAGGAGTATTGAGCATGATCATGAATATGCATTGAGGTTGCAAGCAGAATTGGATGAGCAGGAGAGGGTAAGAACAGAAAAGAAAGCACCTGAGGTACAGAGGTCAGTGTCTACTCAGAGGCCCATTCAAACTCCTACATCTGAAGTTGATGAAGTAGATGTCATGCTTGAAAATGGTCAGATTGTGAAGATGACTAAAGAAGCTAGCAGAGTGTATGCTGAAATGAAAGCAAAGGGGTTGAATGATGATATTGTGTATCAAGCATATAAAGAAAAGAAAAAGGGTAATCCTATGCAGGTGGCTTTAGAAAAGAAAATTGAAAAGGAAAAGAAAGAAAAACATGATAGAGAAGCTGCTAGGAGGAGAGCAAAGAAACCAACCAAAACTGAATTGAAAAATGATCTGGTGTGTAAACTTAGAGGAGGTAGGATTCCTACATTGAAATTGAGAAGGATGTCATTGGAAAGATTGCAAGAGATATACAACAATGATCCATTTGTGAATCCTGAAGCAAGACAGAGATTGGAAAATAAAAAGAAAGAAGATGCAGAGATTCAGAGAAGGTTGCAAGAAAGATATGATCAAATTGATGAGGAGTTGGAGAAAGAAAAGGAGATGAGATTGAAAGTTGAAGGAATTAAAAGATCATTTTCTAAGTTTCAGGAGTTGGATGATCAAATAGATGATTTGGATAGAGAAGAAGAGGTAATAGTAAAAATGTTTGTGGAAAAGATTGATAGAACTGAAAATACTAATGTAATTGATGAAGATTTTTCAGAGATTATTAAATGGGAAGGAATTTGTTTTGGATCCAGTATAGAGTCATCTGAAATAAGGATTGAGAGAAAGAATGGAGTTGTAAGCTTTCACAAGTCAATGCAGGATATACTGAAAAGAGTTCATAAATTTGACGTATATGACATGTACAAGCTTGGTTTGGAGAAGGATGTAAATCAGATAAAAATTGCTCTTGAAAGGCACATATGGGAATGGTTACAGATGATGTTTGAACCAGAGTTGTATGGTGATATATTTTTATGTGCTGAGTTGGTTGCTTACTGGAGACATTTTGCTAGAGCAGGAGTGCATTGTATTTCTCTTAAGAATGGTAAATATGTGTATATGTTGGAAGAAAGAGAATACATTCTGAGCATAGTATTGTTAAAGCAACTGATTGAGAAGAAATTACAAGTGGCTGTGAAGACTGAAAAAGGAAAAGATATTATCTACTGGATTATAAATCAATACAGTAAGAGAGATCAATCAAGCAAGAAAAGATAGAAACTTAATGCAATACAAGATTGATTAAGTTTAGGGGGAGATTGTTGGGATATGAGCTTATTTGATTAAGTATTGAAGAAGTGCTAGCCACTGTTAGTTTTGTTGACAACCACTATTAGAAGAATTGAAGAACTAGCCATTGCTAGTATTGAAGGTTGCCACTGTTGGAAATACATAATTGGTTTCTGTATAAAGTTAACCACTGGTAGTTATAATGTATCATAGTCACTGTTGGTGTAAACTTATAAGTCGGTTGAAGTTTGTTAGAGTTATTTATGGGATAGATTCGAATACCATAATAACTAGAGATTGTGTAGGACTCTATGCATTATAAATAGAGATCCTTAGACCTAGATTAGGTTAAGATTTAATTTACGCAGCTTCAAGGTTTTTCTGTAATCCTAATACTTAAGTGTATTCATCTTATATCATTAATAAGATTGAAGCTTTTGATATTAATTGTGTATTACAAAGTGTTATAATTCACGATCTTCTTAATATTATTGAGTGTGATTCCGCAACTTCTCAATAGTAATTCAAGGATTATTGAATTTTTTATTAGATTAGTCTAGGTTTATCAAGTGGTATCAGAGCTTTGGTTAAGCTTTGAATACAGGAAGATCTAGGATTACTGTTTGATTGATTTTCAAAATTTTATTGAATCAATGGCAGCAGAAGGTAATGAAGGAATCCAGGTTACTAAGATTCCCATGCTTAGGCCTGACGAGTTTGATCTTTGGAAGAACAGGATCAGACAATACATGCTGCTCACAGATTATCAGATGTGGGAAGTTATTGTTAATGGTCCTCCAGTAACACTTGATAGTGATGGTGTTGCACAAGCAAGACCACCACCAACTTCGGAAGCAGAAAGAAAAGTTAGATCAATAGAGTATAAAGCATTAAGTACTCTGTTATTATCTATTCCTAATGAATACCAAAGAAGGTTTGAAGCATGTCAGGATGCTAAAGTTCTTATGGAAACTATTGAAAAGAGATTTGGTGGTAATGACAGTACCAAAAAGAACAAAAGATCTCTTTTAAAACAACAATATGAGAACTTTAACTCTGCAAAATCAGAAACTTTGACTCAAACCTTGGACGGGTTTTCAAAGTTAGTAGGAGATCTGGAGAATCATCAAGTGAAAATTGATAAGGATGATTTAAACAGAAAGTTTTTGAGGTCTTTGAGTGAGGAATGGACAATCTACAAAGTTGGGTTGAGACAAAGTGCAGATTTGGAGACAAAAGAGCTTGAAGATATCTATAATGAACTCAGGAACTTTGAAACTGAAGTGGAAAGCAAGAAGCAGGGTTCTGGAAACAACAACAACAATGCTGCCTTTATGTCTATGGCTGGAACTAAAGCAGAGCCAAGTCACAAAGGCTCTACTTATGTTGCAGGAGGATATGAATCATCATCAAACTGCTCGAATGATAAGATATTGGAATCTTTCTTTGCTAGTAACGTGAACTCTTCACTTACTAACGAAGACTTAGAACAATTTGATGGAGATGATCTTGAAGAGATGGATATTAAATTGCAAATTGCTTTAATCACTCAGAGGGAAAAACGATTTATGCAGAGAACTGGGAGGAACAACTTTGCATATAAAAGGAATGATGCTAGTTGGTTTGATAAGAGTAAGATTGAATGCTTCAACTGTCATAAGATGGGACACTTTGCAAGGGAATCCAGAATTCCAAAGAATGAACAGAATAGCAGTGGTAATGGACAAAGAACTGGAAGCAATGTGGTTCAAACAAAGAATGTACCAATCCAGAGTGCTTCATTAAATGCTTTTGTTTCTGTGGATGGATGTGGATGGGACTGGAGTGATCAAGAAGAGCATGAAGTAAAGAATCAGTGCTTCATGGCCATTACTGAGTCTGACAAGAAGTCAGAAATTCCTTATGAGGTACAAATTAAATTATGTTCTGCTGTATGTAAACAAACTGTTAAACAGTATAGGGATCATAATATGAAAGTGTGTGATGAATTAAGGCAATGGGAAATAAAAAATAAACACACCACTGCAGGTACTGAAAATCTTGAAAAGCAAATCAAAGCACATGAGCTTAATGCAACTCAGTTTAAATATGACATTGATTATGCTAAATGGGAAAAAGGTGTGTTGAATGAAAAGGTAGAATTGTTAACTAAGAAACTATCTGAGGTCACATGTGAGAGAGATAGTATTAAGTTATCAGTAGAAAACCTACAATATGCCTCACAAAATGTACAAAAGTGTATCAACTCTCAAATACATGATAAACTTAAGACTGGATTGGGATATAATAATGTTCCTCCACCTTATAACAACAACTACTTTCCTTCTAAAACTGATTTAGATTTAAATAAGTTAAAAGAGGGAATGGTAGATGATGTTAAAAAGGTTGATCCAATTGAAAGCTTGAAGTGTAATAAAGAGTTTGATAAAGTTGAAATAAGAGAGTGGTGTGAGGAAGATGATCAGAGTGATAGTACATCTGAAAGTTTTGAATCATCTAATTCATCATGTGAAGGTAGAGAAAAAGTTACTGGTCTAGTTTCTGAACTAAATGTTGATAAACTAGAAGAGGGTAAAAGGATGTTACAAGAAAAGGCCAAACAACAGATAGAACAAGTGATCAATACTAATAAGTCTAGAAAGGGTCTAGGATTTGTTAGTAAAACAGTTAAGCAGGAGTCAAAATCAGTGAAAAATTTGAATGATAATTGTATTAACTGTGATTGCAAAACAAGACTTTCTTCACCAAAATCTTTTAATAAAACTGCACCAAGAGGCAATCAAAGGAACTGGAACCAAATGGTTTCACAAAGATTGGGGCATAATTTTCAATTGGTAAAAGAAAAATCTTGTTATATCTGTGGAAAAACCAATCATCTTCAACATGATTGTTATCACAATCCTAAGAATTTCACTAGGGTTGTGAAACCATTATGGACAGCAACAAACATGATTAATAAACAAAATTTTAAATCAAAAGTTAATCATGTTGCCACTGTCAAGAGGATGAAGAATATGGCTAACAGTGGTACAACTGCAGCCACTGCTACTAATGCGGCAGTGATACCACCAAACAAAGCCAACAGAGGTAAAATGACTAATACAGTGGGAAATGTTACCACTGTTAAGCATGCAGCCACTGCTAGTGTTAAAAATTCCAAAAGAATGTTTACACCAAGTATGGCTACCACTGCTAGAATAATTAACACAAGCCTAAGGGTTACCACTTTTAGGCCAACTCCCACTGTTAAGTCTGAAATTAGTTGGATTTGGAAACCAAAATCTAACAGTGCATCAAAATCAATTGTTTGGTGGTAAGAAACAGAGGTTCAAACTTGTTAAATCTTGTCCCCAAACTTGGTATTATATCCGTGTTTGTTTACCCGATTGTTTAGACGTTAATTCGTACGTTATACGTTACGTATAATATAATTCGGTAACGATTTAAAACTTGACATTTTTGGAACCGTTTAACTTGAAATATTACTTAATACTTGGTAACACTTATTAAAATGTTAGTGTGATGTGTCGGTAGTGGTTCGCGGAGTCGTGTTACGATTAATAAATCGTGTGACGTTTAAACTAAACGTTTTGGTTACCGATTTAATATTAGATATTTCAAATGAATATTTTCCATGAAAATAGTATATTTTAAATTTATAAAATATATTTTGACTTTCGTTCGATTGTCGGGCGCGTTTTGCGCGTTTTGGTCGCGTATAACTTAATCGGTACTATACGAAATACTTATGAACTATTATCGGAATAACATTCAGAAAATTTACTATGTTTATTAAATAATTTCATATTATTTAATATTTTGAGTTCACCAACGTCCATATTAATGTATCAGAATTTGGCCGATATAATAAAATGCACGATTAAATCTAATCGCGTAAATGCGTATATTTATAAAATACACGTAATGATACATACAATTAGCCTAACATAGAACTAATTACATGTATTACAAAATGATTAGGCGCTAATTCCTAGCCCTAATTGGTCGGGTGTCACATTCTCCCCTTGTTAAGAGAATTTCATCCGAAAATTTATCTCTGAGTCGTGGTATGAGTGGATGTAACACTCCCAAATTTACTTTTTGGCGGAAGCATACTTTGGGGTGCTACTAATCAATAATCAAAGCACACAGATATATAGCAAACGACTCTATATGCGTCATTTTAACAGAATATATTAATATTAAACTGTTTACAATAGTTGAAGCCGTACATAGCTCGTGTTCAATTAAATGAGAGATTCCAATACATAAATACTTGTACAAAATATACTAATGCAAGGAAATCTCTAATGTCTGCATACTGACTCGAGCAATAGTAATCCCGAGGGCAGTCCAAATCTACTGTTGAGTACCTGTGATACAAGCTAAAATGGGTCATCTAACGCTGGTGAGCTCACAGGTTTGAATATCAAATAATATCCTATGAACCGCAAGATTTAAGTATTGATTTGCATCCAGCAAATAAAGATAATGATAATGTATACAGCCATGAGCACATAGTCTGAGCTTAACTCGAGGGGTCAGGATCCAGCTTTAAGGACCTGATCGAGGTGCCTCCATGATTGTCTAATCAATACCCGTCTGAACAAATATTAGTACATCCGTTTACCCAGTTAGTGCTTGCTAACCCGGACTAGGAGGGTCAATCCTATATGATATCATATACTAATATTCACGCTACAACGTATTACCAAACTATGCTGACGGAGGACTTTGAAACGATAAGTTGCTAACCCAGGACTTTGAAATGTTTGTACTTGCGTTCACATGTTAAAAATAAGCAATGGATCACACCCCTGAGTAAAAACAGTAAAAGAGGGGCCATGAGACTCACCTGAGTCTTGAAGCGTTTAATCAATAAACGTGAGTTGATTAGCCGATTAGTGATTATCCGAAGACTCGTAACCTGAGGGTGTCCAAGACACGCAATGGTTATAAACATGAGTAGGTATCTCGCAAGACTACCTTCGTAGTTGTTCGTCCAACTAGAATGTCCAAATTACTACGATTTGGATGATTTGTTTAAGTATTTGAAAATGCGTACGACCCGTTGGTGATTGGTTGTAACAATAATCTCATTATTATTATTATTATGGTTTCGAAGTGTTCGTGTATCTCGATGTGTTTAAAAAGTCGTATCGTATAAGGTTTTGTAGTTACATAAGTTCGACACTTAGTAAAAATCCGTATTTCCAAAGTTCTGATTTTTGCAACACTGGGTGTGACATAAGGCTTGTGTCGCTAGGTGCGACATAGTCTATTGTGTCCCAGATCACGTCTGCGACATAAGTCTTTGTGTCGCTAAGTGCGACATCCGTAATTTAATGCGATATAAGGTGTTGTGTCGCTATGTGCAACAGGAATGAGTTCTGCGACATAATCACTTGTGTCGCTATATGCGACATAAGTAAGGGTTTTGCGACATAAGCGCTTGTGTCGCAAGTGGCCTGGAGCCTCTGCGACACAACGAGCTGTTGGCCGGAATTTGAGCCAAAAACATGTTTTCCGATGACCATTTGGTCCGATTCTCTTACCCAACCCATATTTGGACATTTTAAGCTTAAATAACACATAAACAAGTGAAAATGAGTAAAATCGGAGAGTTTCAACTATTGTCGAAAGCTTACGAACTTAACGCCGGAGAAATCCGGAAAGATGGAAATGTAGATCGTGTTGAGGTGAACGTTTTCTTCTGTTGGGAAATGAGATTTCTGATGTTATTACTGTTGTTGTAAAATGCACAAGGCATTAACACTGTTAGTGTTATTGTTTCTACTGGTATAACAACTGTTAGTCTGCTGGTTATCACTGTCTTCAGAGTTAAAACTGTTACTTGAAGTCTTCATGGATTACCACTGTTAGTGAAGTGGTTACCACTGCTAGTAGAAGATTACAACTGTTATTGTAGATTGAAGACGAGTTACAACTGTTAGTGTTATCACTGTTAGCTTGTTTACAACAGTTAACACTGCTTAGGCTAGTTACCACTGTTGGTATTTTAGTCTAGTAAATTGTACAAGTGTTAACACTGTTATAGGAATTACCACTGTTTATATATTCGTGGTAGTTAACACTGTTTATATCTAGAATAGGAGGGAAGTCAGAGTTTGAATAATTATGGATTGTAACTGCTTCCATAATTATAGGAGATTATTTAGCAGGACTCTATGTGTTATAAATAGAGGTCCTTAACCTAGATTAGGTTATGAGTTTTTGCGCAGCTTCAAGGTTTTGTAACCCTAATACAAATCAGTGTATTCGTCTTATATTATTAATAAGATTGGAGCTTTTTATAATTCTGTTATTGTTATTCATATTGATCTTCATTGTATTACTAAGTGTTATTCCGCAAACTTCTTAGTAATCATTCAAAACTGTGGTTATCTAATAGTTTAATAGATAGATCTTGGTTTATCAAGTGGTATCAGAGCGGGTTTAGTTTTGAATCCAGGAAGATCTCAGTTCTACTGTTTTATTGATCATTTTTATAATCATTTAATATTAATAATGGCAGAAGATAGTGAAGGTATCCAGGTCACAAAGATCCCAATGCTTAGACCTGATGAGTTTGATCTGTGGAAAGACAGAATCAGACAATATATGCTTCTCACAGATTATCAGATGTGGGAAGTTGTGGTTAATGGTCCTCCAGTGACCTTAAACAGTGATGGTGTTCCACTGCCAAGATCTCCACCAACATCTGAGGCAGAAAGAAAAGTCAGATCTATAGAGTACAAAGCTTTGAGTACTCTATTGTTATCTATTCCAAATGAATATCAAAGGCGTTTTGAAGCATGTCAAGATGCTAAAGTTTTAATGGAAGCAATAGAGAAGAGATTTGGTGGTAATGATAACACCAAAAAGAATAAAAGATCTTTGTTGAAACAGCAATATGAGAACTTTAATTCTGTAAAGTCAGAAACTCTGACTCAAACCTTTGATAGGTTTTCAAAGCTTGTGGGAGATCTGGAAAATCATCAAGTAAAAATTGATAAAGATGATTTGAACAGGAAGTTTTTGAGGTCCTTGGGTGATGAATGGACCATGTATACTGTTGGTTTAAGGCAGAGTGCAGATCTGGAAGCAAAGGAATTAGAAGATATCTACAATGATCTGAGGAATTTTGAAGCTGAGGTAGAGATCAAGAAGGTAGGTTATGGGAGCAACAACAATAATACAGCTTTTATGTCAATGGCAGGTTCTGGACTAAAAGCTGAATCAAGTCAGAAAGGGTCATCTTATGGTACTAGAGGAAGTGGATCTAGTACTACTCATTCTAATGATCAAATCTTAGAATCTTTCTTTGCTAGTAATGTGAATTCATCACTTACTAATGAAGATCTAGATCAGTTTGAAGGAGATGATCTAGAAGAAATGGATATCAAGCTACAAATTGCTTTAATTACTCAAAGAGCAAAAAGGTTTATGCAAAGAACTGGTAGAAATAACTTTGCACAGAAAAGGAGTGATTCAAGTTGGTTTGATAAAAGCAAAGTTGAATGCTTCAACTGTCACAAGATGGGACATTTTGCTAGGGAGTGCAGAAGTCCTAAGATTGATCAGAATGAGAGAGGAACTGTTCAGAGAAGTGGAGGAAATGTTGGTCAGACTAAGAATGTGCCAATTCAAGATACTTCATCAAATGCATTGGTATCTGTTGATGGATGTGGATGGGATTGGAGTGATCAGGAAGAACATGAAGTGAAGAATCAATGTTTCATGGCAACAGCAGAATCTGACAAGCAATCTGAAGTTCCTTATGAGGTACAAATAAAATTGTGCTCAGCTGTGTGTAAACAAACTGTGAAACATTATAGAGATCATAACCAGAAAGTGTGTGATGAGCTAAAACAGTGTGAAATCAAAAGTAGACACACAATCTCTGTAATAGAAAATCTTGAAAAACAGATTCAGGCATTTGAAGATAATGCAACACAGTTTAAATATGATATTGAGTACGCTAGGTGGGAGAGAGACACTTTTAAAGATAAAGTAGAATTATTAACTAAGAAACTTGCAGAGGTTACATGTGAAAGGGATAGCATAAGACTTAATGTGAGTAACTTAGAACATGCATCTAAAAGTGTAAATAAACTTATCAATTCTCAGATTCATGATAAACTCAAAACTGGGTTAGGATACAATAATGTACCTCCTCCTTATAACAACAACTATTTTCCTTCTAAAACTGAAATTGATTTAAATTCACTTAAAGAAGGATTAAATGATGATGTTAAAAAGGTAGATCCAGTTAACAGTTTAAAAGAAGATGTAAACATTGATGAAGTTGATATACACGAGTGGACTGAGGAAGATGATAAAGATTGTGATACATCTGAATGTAATGTTAATGTTTTCGATAAATCTGATAAATCATCATGTGAAAGCAGAAATAGTATTACTGGTCTAGTTAAAGAACTAAAAGTTAATAAACTAGAAGAGGGTAAGAAAATGTTTGAACAGAAGGAAAAACATCATGATAAACATGAGAAAAAAATACCTAACACATCTAGGAATGCTCAAGAGAAGGTTAGGAATGATGTGAAAAGATCTGCTTCTGTGAATACATGTGATAAGTGCAAATGTAAGGATAACTTCTCTAAATTCCAAAATTTTCAAAAACATATTCCCAGAGGTAACCAACGGAATTGGAATCAAATGGTGACTCAAAAACTGGGAAATAATGTTACTGTGATTAAAGAAAAGTTATGCCTTATATGTGGCAGAAATAATCATCTTCAACATGAATGTTTTCATAATCTAAAGACTTATCAAAAGAATATGAAAAGATCATGGACAGCAGCTAATATGATTAACAAACAAAATTTTAAATCTAATGTTAATCATACAAATGCTGCTAGAAAGATGAATTATAGGGCAAATCAAGCTATGGCTGCTGCAAAAGTTTCCACTGCAGGAACAAAAGCTAAACATTTAGCCAACAGTTTAAAGACCAAAACAGTGGAAACAGGAGTTAAAGCAAACAGTGGTAAACCTTTTAAAACTGTTAACACTGTTAATTCAACAGTTTCCACTGGTAGAGTAAATAACACTGTAAGGAATACTAACAGTGTTAATTATTTTACCAATGTTAGACATAATAATAGTTATAACAAGTTTAACACTGTTAGACATAACTTTGGATCTTCAGTTAACACTATTAGACCAAAATCCACTGTTAAGTCTAAAATTAGTTGGATTTGGACACCTTTTCAATCTAATGTTCCCAGATGTTCAAAATCTAACAATGCATCAAAATCAATAATCTTCAAGAAAGTTGATTACATTGATGCATCAGGGAAACCCAAAGCCAAATTGGTTTGGGTTCCCAAGAGAAATTAATTTTCTCTGTGTTTGTTTGTGTGCAGGGCAAGCCAAGAAGTCTATGGCATATCGACAGTGGATGCTCAAGGCACATGACTGGAGATAAGGAAAAGCTACAGAATTTCAAATCATTTGATGGTGGATATGTAGCATTTGGAAGCAATCCAAAAGGAGGTAGGATCACAGGCAAAGGAGTTGTTCAAAGTGCCAAGTTAAGCTTTGAAAATGTTTATTATGTGGAACAGTTGAGGTACAATTTGCTAAGTGTGAGTCAAATCACAGATAAAAAGAACCTTGTTCATTTTACTGACACTGAATGTCTTATTCTGTCTAAGGAGTTCAAAATTCAAGAAGATATGATTTTAATGAGAATTCCTAGGCAAGATAATGTCTATAAGTGTGATTTAGCAAACATGGCACCTCAACCTGATTTAAATTGCTTGATTTCTAAAGCTAATTTAAATGAGTCTACTTTGTGGCATAGAAGGATGTGTCATATGAACTACAAAACCATTAATAAACTTGTCAAAAACAAGCTTGTTAGGGGTTTACCTGAGAAGGTATATTCATGTGATGATCATTGTGTTTCATGTCTAAAAGGGAAGCAACACAAAACTTCTTTTAAGTCCAAAGCTGTCAATTCAAACTGTACTCCTTTATACTCATTGCATATGGACTTATTTGGACCAACAAGTATAAGTAGTATGGGAAAAAGATCTTATTGCCTTGTTGTAATTGATGATTATACCAGATTTACATGGGTTTTCTTTCTTAGAACAAAAGATGAGACAGGTGAAATACTTAGATCATTTATAACTAAGATTGAGAACCAATTAGATAAAAAGGTTAAAATCATCAGGAGTGATAATGGAACAGAGTTTAAAAATTATGAGATGGATAAATTCTGTGATAAGAAAGGCATTAAGAGAGAATTTAGTGCTCCTAGGACTCCTCAACAGAATGGAGTAGCTGAAAGAAGGAATAGGACATTAATAGAGGCTGCTAGATCTATGCTAGCTGATGCAAAACTTCCTATGTCCTTTTGGGCAGAAGCAGTTAGCACAACTTGCTATGTTCAGAATAGGGTAACAGTTGTTAAGCCTCACTTCAAAACTCCTTATGAGCTGTTGTTTAAGAACAAACCACTGGTTAGTTTCTTAAAATCCTTTGGATGTCCTTGTACTATTTTGAATACCAAAGATCATCTAGGAAAGTTTGAAAGCAAAGTAGATGATGGTGTATTTGTAGGATATTCTGTTCAGAGTAAAGCATATAGGGTGTTCAATCAAAGGACCAGAGTCATAGAAGAATCTATGAATGTCACCTTTAATGAAAATACCATTAATCCTGATGGAATAGGTCCTAAGTCTTTGTTTGATATTGATGCTCTTAACAATGCTTTTAGATATACAACTGTCAATCCTAGTACAGGTACATGCTCAGGTATCACATCAAGCAAAGCAGATGGAGTTTATGAGGATATCTCAGATATGGCTTCAGAACAGAATAAAGAGTCATTGGAGTACATTATCTTTCCAATCTGGACTCCAGATCCACCAGAGGTGTTATCTTCTGATCTTCCAATGTCATCTCAGCATATTGAGACAGAAGTGCAAATTGAAACACCTTCCAATGAAAGTTCTGGACAGGATGGTAATTTTACTAACTTGGAGCCCACCATTCCAGAGACATCAACATCTAATCTTCATGTAAACAAAAATCATCCTCTGGAACAGGTGATTGGAGATGTTAACAGTGGTGTACAAACAAGACAGCAAACTGCTGTTACTGAAGAAGAATTACATACATCTCTATATGTGTGTTTTCTTTCTCAAGTGGAACCTAAAAAGGTTGTAGAAGCTCTCAAACACCCTAGTTGGATTGAGGCAATGCAAGAGGAGTTGTTACAGTTTAAGATACAGAATGTGTGGACTCTAGTAGATCTGCCAAAGGGAAAAAGGGCAATTGGTACCAAATGGATCTTCAAGAACAAGAAGGATGAAAGAGGGATTGTTATCAAAAACAAGGCAAGACTGGTGGCACAAGGTTATACACAGGAAGAAGGAATTGATTATGATGATGTCTTTGCTCCTGTTGCCAGGATAGAAGCCATTAGATTATTTCTAGCATATGCTACATTCAAAGGCTTCACAGTATATCAAATGGATGTCAAAAGTGCTTTTCTGTATGGCATGATTGATGATGAAGTATATGTGTGTCAACCCCCTGGATTTGAAGATCCTAATTATCCAGATAGAGTTTGCAGATTGGATAAGGCACTATATGGGTTACATCAAGCCCCCAGGGCTTGGTATGAGACTTTATCTGTGTATCTCTTAGAGAATGGGTTCAAAAGAGGTACTATTGATAAGACTCTGTTCACCAAAAGGAATCAAAATGATATTTTACTGGTGCAAGTGTATGTAGATGACATCATTTTTGGTTCTACCAATGATGGTATGTGCAAGGAATTTGAAACTTTAATGCATCAAAAGTTCCAGATGAGTTCCATGGGGGAACTCAATTTCTTTTTGGGACTTCAAGTTAAGCAGAGTTCAGATGGTACTTTCATAAATCAAAGTAAATATGTCAAAGACATACGTACTAAATTTGGATACTCTGATTCAAAAGTGGCTAGTACACCAATGGAAACACACAAGCCACTATCTGCAGACCCTGAGGGGGAGGAAGTTGATGTACATTTGTACAGATCAATGATTGGATCATTGATGTATTTAACTTCTTCTAGGCCAGATATAATGTTTGCTGTTTGTATCTGTGCAAGATTTCAAACCTGTCCAAAACAATCACATCTGTATGCTATCAAAAGAATCTTTAGATACTTAAAAGGACAACCTGATCTAGGTCTTTGGTATCCAAAAGATTCACCTCTTGATCTAACAGCATATTCAGATAGTGACTATGGGGGAGCTAGTATGGACAGAAAGTCAACATCAGGAGGATGTCAATTTCTAGGAGAAAGGTTAATCTCATGGCAATGTAAGAAACAGACAACTGTATCAACATCTACTGCTGAAGCAGAGTATGTAGCTGCTGCAAGTTGCTGTGCTCAAGTCTTATGGATTCAGAATCAGATGCTTGATTATGGTTTAACTTTCTTAAACACTCCTATTTATATTGATAATACTTCTGCTATCAGCATCATTAATAATCCTGTTAAACATTCTAAAACTAAGCATATAGAGATTAGGTATCATTTTATCAGAGATTGTAATGAAAAACGACTTATTCAGATTATAAAAGTTCATACTGACAATCAACTTGCAGATTTGTTCACCAAAGCATTTGATGTGAGCAGATTTACTTTCCTGATTACCAGTATTGGCATGCTTAAATCTTTTTAAACTGTTTTGTTCTTCATAACTATTTTGATACATCTCTATCATGTTTAAGAATTAGATGCTGGTAGATGTAATTGAGACTAACAGTGATAATCAAATTAGTTACGACTATTTTGTCTTATTCATTATCGCTGTTATTACTCAATTACCACTGTATATGTAGTTATCACTGCTTATGACTACAACTGTAAGTTAACACTGTCAGTTAAATAACTACCACTGTTAGTGTAAACAGTTTCTACTGTTTTCATTATTTAGTTATCACTGTCAGTATTAATGTTAGTGTTAATTTTTACCACTGTTAGTATATCAGTTACCACTGTTTATACTATCTAGTTGTAATTGTTAACTATCACTTGGTATATTTCTATTTTCTTTTGCAGGATATATATAAAAAAAAAAAAAATTTTACTATCACTCTTATCACTGTTAGTAATACTAATAAAAGTTTCTAGTATTGAGTTATAATTCCTTTGGTCAGGAGTTATTTCCATCAACTAGTTATCACTGTTAGTATTATTACTTTCCACTGTTGTACATTTGTTTCCACTGTTAGTGATATTCTTTAATTGAAATTATATTCCCAAATAGTTTCCACTGTTTTCAGAAAAGTTCCCACTGTTTTAAAATAGTTTCCACTGTTTTAAAATGGTTTCCACTGTTAATGTTCAAATTGGGATTTTTATTTCAAAATTAGGTCATTGACACTAACAGTATAAATACTTCCAACACTTGTACATTTTCTTTTACGCTTTCATAACCACTGCATTCATAAACCCTATAACCACTGCTATTGCAAATCATATACAAATTTCTTCATGGCTTCTTCTTCTTCAACTACATCTCAACTCGCTTTAGGCAAGGATCATAACATGATTGCCTATCTGGTAAAACCATCCATAGCCAATGATTACGTAGAGATCATTGATTTTCTGCGTCATTCTACCATTTATCATGCGCTATCTGTCGCACCCAGAATTTCACATGATCACATTAATGAATTCTGGGTTAAAGCAAAGATTGAGGAAGAAGCAGGTGTTCCAAAAAATTGTTTGTACAGTTGCTGGGCATCAAGTGGTTGTTTCTGAATCATCCATTCGTTCTTCTCTTCATCTTCAGGATGAAGAAGGTATAACTTCAATTTCTGATGAAGCTTTATACTTGAATTTACAACGAATGGGATATGAGGGTAATTTGGGTGGGTATGTTTTTCAGAAAACAATGTTTTCTTACCAATGGAGGTTTTTAATTCATACATTACTGCACTGTTTATCATCCAAACGTTCATCTTTTGAACAATTTAGCAGTAATGTAGCATATGCCTTGGTATGCTTAGCTACTGGCCAAAAATTTAATTTTTCCAACTTTATTTTTGCTGGTATGCTAAGAAACATAAACCAACCTAAACTGAAATTTTTAATGTATCCAAGGTTTGTGCAGATCTTTTTAAATGATCAAATATCTGACCTGCCACTCTTGGATAAGATAATAGGTATCTCTTCCTTTAAACCAAAAGTATTTTCAAATATGAAGAGAGATACTTCTATCAGAGGTGTCATGTTTTCTGGGAGGGTAACAGCATTGTTTCCAACAATGCTTCCTGCACCCTCCACCACAGCATCTGTACCACCAACAGAAGCTGAACCAGTTGTTGAAAGAATGGAACAACCCATTCCTTCTTATCCCACAGCAACTGGGGGTACTAATGAACAACAAGGGAACAGATTCACTACAACCTACACCAGAAAAGCCAAAAGGGCTACACAACAGATGACTGAGGATCATGTTGCTCAGTCATCTCAGTCCAATGACAGGAGTCATGAACAGCATGTGGTCCATGAGGAGAGGGGTGACCATTCTGTGAGGGCTGCTTCTACTGCTTCTAGCCCATTGGCAGAGCAGGACAGAAGTAACATCAATAAGACCCAAGCAGAGGCAACATCAAAACATGATTCTACTCCTGTAGATGATTTTGGTGGTCCCAGTACCAATAACCAAGGGGAATCTGTTGATCATACTAGGTATGATACAGGTTTTGATACACCTGTCAATGATTCACCTAGGAAGTCACATTCTGATGGTGATGAGGCTAGAACTAACCTGGAATTAACGAAAATGATTGATTATGTATGGGAGAAGTTCAGATTAGAAAGGAGAAAGAACAAGGAAAAGGATGAGCAGATTGCAAATCTACAGCAGAGGGTTTCTCAGCTAGAATATATAGTGGTCAAAGTTTTGAAAGAAGGAAAGAAATATGTCATGGTTGAAGGTGATTCTGCAGAGGATGCTTTCAAAAAGGGGGAGAAGTATTGGACTAATAAAGGTGATGAGGGTCAGAAAGATGATGGTGAGAAGGGTAAGGATGGACAGAATGATGATGATGTTGGTGATCACATTGATGAGGATATTGAGATGGAAACACCAATTCATCAAGAAACTGAGAAGGTCAATGATGGTGAGAATGAGAAAGAAAATGAGAAGACTACACAGGCTAAAAGGCAGAAATCAGTTCCTGTGCAGTCTGTCAAAGCTAAGAAGCATAAAACCACCACTTTACCTCCAGTTCAGATCAGAGAACCTTCTACTGCACCTGCTGCTGCACAAGCTATGCCTAAGATTGACCCTAAGGATAAGGGTAAGGGTATTCTGGAGGAAGAGCCAAAACAGAAAAAGCAGAAAACTATGCCTCTTGAAGTTACTGTGAATGATGATGAGTATGCTCAGAGGCTATTTGCTGAGATCAATGCAGATGTGCTAGCAGAGGAGATGATTGAGGTTGAAGTTGAACCTGGTAAGTTTGTTAAAATGACCAAAGCTCAAGTTGATGAGTGGGATGATGCACAGCTGAGAGAGCAAAAACAAGATGACATTGAATATCTGGTGGATCAGCTCAAGAAAAAGAAGGCAGATGAATTGAAAAGGACTAGAGCTGCCAAAGCTGCTGCTAAAAGGAATAAACCATTGACAAGAGCTCAACAGAAAAGAAATTTGGTCTTAAAGCTAAGAGGTGGCAATATTCCAACTGCAAGGCTTAATGCTATGTCCCT
Source organism: Pseudognaphalium luteoalbum (assembly GCA_963422505.1). Taxonomy (NCBI): domain Eukaryota; kingdom Viridiplantae; phylum Streptophyta; class Magnoliopsida; order Asterales; family Asteraceae; genus Pseudognaphalium; species Pseudognaphalium luteoalbum. The sequence goes on from OY730193.1 coordinate 84,577,423, forward strand.
TGAAAGCTTACAAAGAATTTGGGACAGGGATACATTTTTAAATCCAGAGGCTGCTAAGGGAGCAGAAGAAGCACAGAAAGCTAAAAAGAAGGCAGAAAGGGAAAAGAGCCAGAAAGAAAAGATTGAAAAAGAACTGGAAAAGGAAAAGGAATGGAAAAGGATGAGTGATGAGCTTAAACAGAAGAGGAAACAAGAACTTGCATCAATTCCAGATTTACCTAAGAAAAATTTGAAGCTGGATGAGTTGATTGTGGTGCAACCTCTACAACATATTGCTCCTGATAACTCTCCTGGAATCATTGATTGGTCTGTGGTAAACTTTACAGTTCTAGTTAAATGTGAGAAAATTAGAGTTGAAAGGGCAGATACTTCTGTTTCATATTGGAGGTCATTCAAAGAGTTGATCAGGGTGATTGTTAGAGAAGATTTGATCAGAATGTATGAGATTGGATCTGAGAAAGGACTAAGTACCAAAAAGTTTGATAGTGTTTATGAATTGAGTGTTTGGTCTGGGATTTCAATGATGTATGAACCAGAAAGATTCAGATTTGAATTCAATACTTTCAGAAATGTGCAGCAATGGATCTATCTCAGCAATCCAGGTGTTCATCAAGTTATTTTTGATGATGCTACTATGATTTGGATGCTCACTGACAGAGAATATGATATGAGTTTGAGTTTGTTAAGAAGCTTAAGGCATGCTAAATTATCTGTCTCATTCAACAATGATTTGGCAGAGGATTTGGTGTATATGATATTGAATCAGATTCATAAGAAAGAGGAGTATGAGAGAAGACACAGAGATCAAAGATAGTTAGAAAGAGGTCAAATTGAAGAATCAAGAGAAACTTAATACTGTTGGGGACAGATTAAGTTTAGGGGGAGATTGTTGGGAAATGAGATTTCTGATGTTATTACTGTTGTTGTAAAATGCACAAGGCATTAACACTGTTAGTGTTATTGTTTCTACTGGTATAACAATTGTTAATCTGCTGGTTATCACTGTCTTCAGAGTTAAAACTGTTACTTGAAGTCTTCATGGATTACCACTGTTAGTGAAGTGGTTACCACTGCTAGTAGAAGATTACAACTGTTATTGTAGATTGAAGACGAGTTACAACTGTTAGTGTTATCACTGTTAGCTTGTTTACAACAGTTAACACTGCTTAGGCTAGTTACCACTGTTGGTATTTTAGTCTAGTAAATTGTACAAGTGTTAACACTATTATAGGAATTACCACTATTTATATATTCGTGGTAGTTAACACTGTTTATATCTAGAATAGGAGGGAAGTCAGAGTTTGAATATTATGGATTGTAACTGCTTCCATAATTATAGGAGATTGTTTAGCAGGACTCTATGTGTTATAAATAGAGGTCCTTAACCTAGATTAGGTTATGAGTTTTTGCGCAGCTTCAAGGTTTTGTAACCCTAATACAAATCAGTGTATTCGTCTTATATTATTAATAAGATTGGAGCTTTTTATAATTCTGTTATTGTTATTCATATTGATCTTCATTGTATTACTAAGTGTTATTCCGCAAACTTCTTAGTAATCATTCAAAACTGTGGTTATCTAATAGTTTAATAGATAGATCTTGGTTTATCATCTTCTAAACGAGTCTTGAATTTTGATGACGTTTGGTGGTAGAAATCGACGGTTTTTTGTGATGGTGGTGTGGAGGTGGTTTAGAGAAAAAGAGAGAAAAAAAAGAGAGGAATAGAGAGAGAGAGAAGAAGATGGAAATGAGGAAAAAGGAGGGAAGGGAGGGGGTTTTGGTGAAGCCTCCTCCTTTTTCGCCCCTACGTTTGCGCTCCATGCGGTGTTCGTTTTCCGATCGTTTAAACGTTTAATTATTTATTATACACCTTTAATATACGTTTCAAAAGAAAATATTTATCCACTATTTTTCTCGAAGTATTTCATCGAATATTTAATAATCGGGTTTAGAATATAATCTTTGATTTGTTTGCGCGTTTAATATTTTGGTCGCGTACTCATTGTTTGTATGATACGAATTGTGTACGAAATATTATTTAAATAATATTTTGGATAAAATAGAGTCATTAAATAATGTCATATTATTTAATAAAATTATTCCCAACATCCGTATAAATTGAATCGAATTACATTTGATTTGAAACTTGTATGATTTAATCAATCGAATACTTGTATATATTCATCAATATATATTCCGATACGTTAATTAGCCTGACATAGAACTAATTACATGTATTAACAAAGAATTAGGCACTAATCACTAGTCCTAATTTGGCGGGTGTTACATTCTCCCCCTGTTAGGAGAATTTCGTCTCGAAATTTAGCTCGAGGTCGCGTTTGGTGTAGAGTCAGTGAATAACTTCGGATACATAAGTCGCATTTGGTCTTCCCGTTCCCAAGTGAATTCTGGACCGCGCCGAGAATTCCATCTGACCTTAACGATGGGAACACGACTTTGTTTGAGTTGTTTGACCTCACGGTCTACGATTTCAACCGGTTCCTCAACAAAATGGAGTTTGTTACCGACGCGAATCTCATCGAGTGGAATGATAAGTGTCTCATCAGACAAACATTTCTTCAGGTTAGAAATGTGGAAGGTGGGGTGCACGCTGCTGAGTTCGGATGGCAGCTGCAGTCGATATGCCACAGCGCCAATCCTTTCAAGGATCTTAAAGGGCCCAATGTACCTGGGATTCAATTTCCTGCGCTTTCCGAATCGGATTACGCCTTTCCAAGGAGATACTTTCAAGAGTACTCAGTCCCCAACCTGGAACTCGAGTGGTTTGCATCTCACAGCAGCATAACTTTTCTGACGATCACATGCGGCTTTGAGTCGGTTTTGGATTTCAACAATTTTCTCGGTGGTTTCGTGTATGAGTTCAGGCCCAGTGAGTTGGTTGTCTCCCACTTCGGTCCAATAAATCGGTGATTGGCACTTACGACCGTACAGTGCCTTGAATGGTGCAGCTTTAATGCTGGCATGATAGCTGTTATTGTAGGAGAACTCGCACAATGGTAGGTGTCTTTCCCAGTTTGCACCGAAGTCAACTACCCAAGCTTGTAGCATGTCTTCCAGAGTCTGTATAGTTCATTCACTTTGGCCATCGGTCTGAGGATGGTATGTGGTACTCATATCAAGACGGGTACCCAACAATTTTTGAAGTGATTGCCAAAAGTGAGATGTGAAACGAGCATCCCTGTTAGAGATAACCGAGGTTGGAACACCGTGTCGAGAAAAAATTTCTTTGATGTAGATTTGTGAAAGGCGTTCCATTTTATCGGTTTTCTTGATCGCAAAGAAATGAGCAGATTTGGTGAGACGATCAACGATCACCCAAATGGTATCGTAACCGCTCGATGACTTGGGTAGTTTGGTTATGAAATCCATGGCAATTTGTTCCCATTTCCATTCAGGAATGTTGGGTTGTTGAAGTAAACTAGAAGTTTTTTGATGTTCGGTTTTGACTTTCGAGCAAGTAAGACACTTGCTGACATATGTGGTGATTTCGGCTTTCATGTTCAGCCACCAATAGAATTCCTTGATGCCGTGATACATTTTGTCGGATCCCAGATGGATAGAATATTTAGACTTGTGAGCTTCATCCATCACCAAGTCTCGCAGGTTCCCAAGATTAGGCAACCAAATTCGGTTTGAGAAGTACCTAACGCCATTAGGTTTGATTTCGAATTGTTTATCAATGCCTCGTAAGGCTTTGCTTTTGACATTTTCGGGTTTCAAAGCTTCAAGTTGAGCGGTGTGAATCTGAATGGTGAGATCAATATGAATGGTCATATTGAGGGCTCGAACTCGAAGTGGTTTCAGCCGTTCCTTTCGACTGAGGGCATCGGCAACAACATTTACCTTGCCTGGGTGGTATTTGATTTCGCAGTCATAATCGGTGAGCAACTCAACCCAGCGACGTTGCCTCATGTTAAGATCCTTTTGGTCGAAGATGTGTTGGAGACTTTTGTGATCAGTGAATACGGTACTTCGGGTACCATAGAGGTAATGTCTCCAGATTTTGAGGGCGAACACCACAGTCCCTAGCTCAAGGTCGTGAGTCGTATAGTTCTTCTCATGCACTTTGAGTTGTCGAGAAGCATAAGCAATAACCTTATCTCATTGCATCAACACGCAACCGAGACCCTGGTGGGAAGCATCGCAGTATACCACGAAGTCGTCGGTGCCTTCGGGTAAGGATAGAATAGGAGCACTGCAAATTTTAGTTTTAATAGCTGAAATGCTGACTCTTGTTTATCAGTCCAATTGAACTTCTTTTCCTTTTGAATCAGCGTCGTGAGCGGTTGGGCTATTTTGGAGAAATTTTTAATGAAACGACGATAATACCCGGACAATCCCAAAAATTGGCGTACTTCGGTCGGAGTGGTTGGCGCTTGCCAGTCTTTGATAGCCTCGATTTTCGATAGGTCGACGTGAATTCCTTGGCTGTTAATCACGTGTCCAAGGAATTGAACGGTTTGCATCCAGAACTCGCACTTAGAGAATTTAGCGTAAAGCTCCTCGTGCTTAAGTAGTTCTAGGATGGTTTTGAGGTGTTGCGCATGCTGCTGCTCGTTGCGCGAATAGATGAGGATGTCATCGATAAAGACAATGACAAACTTGTCGAGATAAGGCTTGCACACCCAATTCATGAGATCCATGAATACAGCCGGTGTGTTAGTTAAACCAAATGGCATCACTTGAAATTCGTAATGCCCATAACGGGTTCTGAAAGCGGTTTTTGGGATGTCGGTGTCGCGAACACATAATTGATGATAACCTGATCGAAGATCGATCTTTTAATAATAGCTCGAACCTTGGAGTTGGTCAAACAGGTCATCGATGCGAGGAAGTGGATACCGGTTCTTGACAGTTAGCTTGTTCAACTCTCGGTAGTCGATACACATTCGGAAAGAACCATCTTTCTTTATAACAAATAAGACCGGAGTTCCCCAAGGTGATGAACTCAGTCTAATGAATCCTCTGTCCAGGAGTTCCTGTAACTGGGCGGACAGCTCCTGAAGTTCGGATGGGGCTAGGCGGTATGGTGCTCGGGCTACCGGTGCGGCACCCAGCACAAGATCGATCAAGAAATCAACCTGTCTAGGTGGAGGTAACCCAGGTAGTTCTTCCGGAAAGACTTCGGGAAAGTCTCTAACGATTGGCACATCCTCAAGTCGCTTCTCCTCTGACTTTTTCTCTGTGACATGCACGAGGATTGCAGGATAACCCTTTCTCAGAAATTTCCAGGTTTTCAGGCAAGAGATGATATTTAGTCTCGTCCCACCAGTCTCCCCCTATATGATCAAGGTTCTACTGACGGCGAGAGGGATGCGGACGATTTTGTCATAACAGACGATTTCGGCTCGGTGTTTGGACAACCAGTTCACACCAATGATGACGTCGAAACTTCCAATTTCAACAGGCATAAGATCTATTGAAAAGGTTTTGTTGGCTAAGTTTAAAGTGCAATTAGGTATCACACTATCGGTTTCTATGAGTTTACCGTTCGCTAGTTCTACAGTGTACTTAATATGTAGAGCAACAGGGGTGATGTCAAGTAGGGGATAAAACTCATCAGAAATAAAGTTTCTATCGGCACCAGTATCAAATAGAATAGAAGCAGTTAGGTTATTGAAGAGGAACATACCCGTGACCACATTCGGGTCCTGACGGGCGTCCCCAGAGTTGAGCACGAAGGCTCTACCTTTAGCATTGTTGTTGTTGTTGCCCTTGTTTTTCAGTTTCGGGCACTCATTCCTAAAGTGCTCAGGATTCCCGCATTCAAAGCAGGCTCGATGTGGTCTGGTGTTGTTGCTGGAGTAGTTTTTGGTATTGTTGTTATTGGCGGGAGATCTACAGTCCTTGGTGAGGTGGTCGTACCTCTTGCAGTTGTTGCAATAGGGACCGCAAGGACCTTCATGGTGGCGGTTGCACTTAGAACAGTATGGCTTGTTCCTGGTGTAACCCCGTCTGGTTTCGGTGGTTGAGTTGTAGGCTTTGATGGTGTCAAGTTTCTTGTTTTGGGAGTTGTTGTGGTTGTCGGACCACTTTCTTTTGAGGTGGTTGGAGGAAGAAGTGGGTGGTTCAGTGTCTTCGTTCATGGCTAAAAGTTCGAGGGCCAGCCGGATGGTGCCATGAAGAGTGGTTTGGTTTGATGATGCGACGTTTCCCCGGACAGGTTTCGGAAGGCTGCGGATATATTTCTTGATTTTCTCAGGCTCGGTACTCACCATAGCTGGGCGAAGGATGGCAAGTTGTTGGAATCTGGTGGTGTATCTAACAATATCAGTCCCCTGCACTTTCAAGTGCCAGAACTCCTCATCCAGCTTATGGAGTTGTTCACTAGGGCAGACTCATCGGTGAGCATTTTCTTCAAGTCCTCCCAAGGAAGTAGGTAGGCGGTATCAATACCCACAGACTGGGCATATGAATTCCACCATGAGAGGGCACCATCTTCCAGGGTGGAGGTGGAGTATTTGACTTTGTCCTCTTCCGCACATTTGCTGATGTGGAAGACGGATTTCATTTTCTCGAACCATCTGATCAGTCCGATGGCTCCTTTGGTTCCCTTGAAGCTCAAGGGTTTGCAGTTCTGGAAGTCCTTGTACAAGCAAGGTTTGGATTGAAGCCCGTTGGCAGCTGTATCTTCGCTACCCGAACTGGGATGTCGGGTAGCCATAGCTTGGGCCACACTTTGGGCGATGAGTTGGGCGATTTCAGTTTCGCTGAAGGTGAATCGCTTCGGTGGCATCTTGCTGACCAAGATCAAGAAAAGACAATGAGATACTTGAGAGTGAAATTCTGATATATCACAAGTGTATATGATGAAATATACGATGATAGTACAAGGTGATAATTATATTTCATTAAGATAACCAAGTTTGGTACATGATACGAGTTTTCAAAAGATTACATAATATGGGATGTACAAAAGGTACCAGGAATTGTTACATCTGGTTCGAATTGTAAGAGTCCTACATAGATAGATATAGATTACAAGATGACAGTCACACTAGTTCTAACTCAAGTTTATCCTTTCCATTAGTGTGACAAGTCGATCCACGGTGATTGCGAGTCTGCTGGTTTGTTGGGCGTTGTCTTCTGCCAAGGCTAGTCGTTGTACCAGCATCGTTGAGTATTCTTTAGCCTCTTGCAGGCGTTGTTCGCATTGTTCCAACCTGAGTCGCAAGAGCTCGACTTCTACTCCTGATTCCATTACTTGGTCGTGGAGAATGTTCATGTTGCTAACGGTGTTTTCATGATCTTCGGAGACTTGGTTGATACGCTCTAGCGCTGTGAGTCTCCAATCTTCATTTGTTTCTTGAAATGCGACGTCCAGGGTGCGAAATCGTTGCTCGTGATGGTTCAGCCTTGCGGCCAAGGCCGGAAGAGTGATGTGAGTGGGATACAGGCCAGCTTGATGCAACCTGGCGTTCCTCCTAGCTACCCTCAGATTCTGCGATCCGGGTTGAGAGTGTGATGAATTGGGTGGTGTGTTTGCCATTCTGAGACAAAGCGTTAGAAAGAATGAGGCCTATATCCATATAATACATATATAATATAGCCTAAGATATTGAGTGAGAGCGAGGTCTATCTATGTATATATATATCACATAATAGCCTAGGGTGTCTAACACAGACATGTTTGAGTCCCGGTTTCTCTCGTGGTTAGAGTAAACTAGTGTATCCTATTTAGTCATGACTCCTTTCAGATCCCACATCATATTCTTCTAATTGTACATAGTTGATCAGGCTATGTTAAATTAAACCAATACCAGGCAGTCACTGAATCTAATCATACTTAATAAGGAATACTGCCTAACGGTCATAGCCCACTAAATGCAACCTAGTTCACTATAACCTTAGGCTCTGATACGAATCTGTAACACCCCCAAATTTACTGTTTGGCGGAAGCATACTTTGGGGTGCTACTAATCAATAATCATGTTGGGACATGTATGTGCGACAACAGATCTGGCTTGTAATAGTACTAGTGATTATTGTAATCAAGTTTGTACAATTGATTTGGATTTGTAAATCATATTAGTTTGGTATTAATATTCGTTAAATATATTAGTATGATAAAGTGTTAGACGAATATCGATGTTACAAACTAAAGTCTGTGAGATAAGATCTCAAGTCGCAGAACTTAGTTATGCGAGATGAGATCTGGGCTCGCAGAGCTGCGAACCGAGTCGAGATGGGCTTGGTCGTGGGCTGCGAGTTGAACTCAACTCGCAGAGTCCATCGACCTACGAATCGAGTTTGATTAAAACCTATAAATATCCAATTAGGTTTAATCCGAAAAAAGACTTTTGGCCATTCGTTTTCCAGAGAACAAAAACGCTATTCTAAGCAATCATAAGGTTAGGTATTGATCGATTAACGTTAATTAATCGATACAAAACCTGGTTGATAAATCAATTCGCTATTATCTTGCGAAACAAATTGTTCACTTATTGTGAACCAAGTATTGAGGAATTCCGCGCCTTAATACCTAAGATAACCTCGTTATCGATCCACATACTAGGGACTTACAAATCAAAGCACACGGATATATAGCAAACGACTCTATATGCATCGTTTTAATAAAATATATTAATATTAAACTGTTTACAATAGTTGAAGTCGTACATAGCTCGTGTTCAATTAAATGAGAGATTCCAATACATAAATACTTATACAAAATATACTAATGCAAGGAAATCTCTATTGTCTGCATGCTGACTCGAGCTATAGTAATCCTGAGGGCAGTCCAAATCTACTGCTGAGTACCTGTGATACATGCTAAAATGGGTCAGCTAACACTGGTGAGCTCACAGGTTTGAATATCAAATAATATCGTATGAACTGCAAAATTTAAGTACTAATTTGCATCCAGCAAATAAAGATAATGATAATGTATACAGCCATGAGCACATAGTCTGAGCTTAACTCGAGGGGTCAGGATCCACATTTAAGGACCTGATCGAGGTGCCTCCACGAGTGCCTAATCAACACCCATCTAAACAAATATTATTACATCCGTTTACCCAGTTAGTGCTTGCTAACCCGGACGAGGAGGGTCAATCCTATATGATATCATATACTAATATTCACTCTACAAAGTATTACCAAACTATGCTGACGGAGGACTTTGAAATAATTAGTTGTGTGAAACTCATGTAGTATATGAAAATGTTTGTACTTGCGTTCACATGTTAAAAATAAGCAATGGATCACACCCCTGAGTAAAAATAGTAAAAGAGGGGCCATGAGACTCACCTGAGTCTTGAAGCGTTTAATCAATAAACGTGAGTTGATTAGCCGATTAGTGATTGTCCGAAGACTCGTAACCTGAGGGTGTCCAAGACACGCAATGGTTATAAACATGAGTAGGTATCTCGCAAGACTACCTTCGTAGTTGTTCGTCCAACTAGAATGTCCAAATTACTACGATTTGGTTGATTTGTTTAAGTATTTGAAAACGCATACGTCCCGTTGGTGATTGGTTGTAACAATAATCTCATTATTATTATTATGGTTTCGAAGTGTTCGTGTATCTCGATGTGTTTAAAAAGTCGTATCGTATAAGGGTTTGTAGTTACATAAGTTCGACACTTAGTAAAAATCCGTATTTCCAAAGTTCTGATTTTTGCGACACTGGGTGTGACATAAGGCTTGTGTCGCTAGGTGTGACATAGTCTATTGTATCGCAGATCACGTCTGTGACATAAGTCTTTGTGTCACTAAGTGCGACATCCGCAATTTAATGCGACATAAGGTGTTGTGTCGCTCTGTGCGACGGGAATCAGTTCTGCGACATAATCACTTGGGTCGCTATATGCAACATAAGTAAGAGTTTTGCGACATAAGCGCTTGTGTCGCAGGTTGTTAAACCCAGAATTATCTAATAAATAATTCAATAAGCCTTGAATTATTATTGAGAAGTTGCGGAATCACACTCAATAATATTAAGAAGATTAAGAATTATAATAACTTGTAATACACAACTGATTATCAAAAGCTTCAATCTTATTAATGATATAAGACGAATACACTTAAGTATTAGGGTTACAGAACCTTGAAGCTGCGTAAAACTAATCTTGACCAAATCTAGGTCTAAGGATCACTATTTATAATACATAGAGTCCTATACAATCTCTAGTTATTATGGAATTCAAATCTATCCCATAAATAACTCTAACCGACTTATACACAATAACAGTGGGAACAACTTACTTTATACCAACAGTGGTAGTAAGTTCCCTTTACAGACACAAGTATACTTACACTAACAGTGGCACTGCTTCTACAAATACACTAGCAGTGGCTAGGTGTTCAATCCTTCTAGCAGTGGCACTGCTTCTACATTAGCAGTGGTTATCATTATAACTAACAGTGGCTAGCATTTCCAACACTTTGTAAAATAAGCTCAGATCCCAACAATCTCCCCCTAAACTTGATCAATCTTGCATTGCATTAAGTTTCTGCATTCAGCTTCATTCTTTTGTAGGAGCTTTGGAACCTTTTGAATCTCTATTTATCTCTCTTATTGTACTGATTCATAATTCTGTAGACTATATCTTTGCTTTTGGAGTTCTTCACAGCTACTTGCAATTTCTTAGCAATCAACTGCTTCAACAATGCTACACTCAGAAAGTAATCTCTCTCATCCAGCATATAAATAAATTTTCCATTTCTGAGAGCTATCAACTGTACTCCTGCCCTGACAAAATGTCTCCAAATACTTACCGTTTCAGTACATAAGAACAAATCTCCATACATCTCAGGCTCAAACATCATTTGTATCCATTCCCATACATGCCTTTCAATACTAGCTTTAATAATTTTCAAATTCTTTTCTAACCCAATCTTATACATATCATACACATCAAACCTGTTTACTCTCTTCAGAATATCTTGCATTGACTTATGAAAACTAACAACACCATTTTTCCTTTCAATTCTAATTTCATAAGCAATTTCTTTGGTTGCTATCAACACTGCTTCCCATTTGACAATTTCTGAATATTCCTCACCATCCAAGTTGATGTTTTCTGATCTGTCAGGCTTAACTACAATCATCTGATCTAATATCTCCTCATCCCTATCCAAATCACAAATATTATCATCCATCTCTTGAAATTTAGCAAATGACCTTCTAACACCTTCAATTTTCAATTTCAGTTCCTTTTCTTTCTCCAACTCCTCATCGATTTGATCATATCTTTCTTGCAATCTCCTTTGAATTTCTGCATCATCTTTCCTCTTCTTTTCTAACCTTTGCTTTGCTTCAGGATTGACATGAGGATTATTATCATACATATTTTACAATTGTTCCAGTGACATCTTCCTCAATTGACCTGAGAAATTCTATCTCCTCTTAACTTACATACCAGATCATTTTTCAATTCAGCCTTGTTGGTTTCTTTGCTTTCCTCTTAGCAGCTTCTTTTTCCTTTTTCTCTTTCTTCTCTCTTTCAATTTTCTTCTTTAATGCCATTTGCAGAGGATTACCCTTTTTCTTTTCTTCATAAGCATGATATACAGTATCATCATTTAACCCCTTTGCTTTCATCTCTGCATATACTCTGCTGGCTTTTTTAGTCATTTTAACAATCTGACCATTCTCAAGCATAACATCCACTTCATCAACCTCAGATGTATGCACTGACCTCTGTACCTCAGGTGCTCTCTTTTCTGTTCTTATCCTCTCCTGCTCATCCAACTCTGCTTGCAATCTCAATGCATATTCATGATCATGCTCAATACTCCTCTATACTAGTTTGACCTTTGACTTTGGCTTTTCTACCAATCCCTTACCTTTGTCTTTTGGATCAATCTTTGGAAGATTAGACTCAGGTTTATCCACTCTAGATTCTTTGATGACAAAAGGTACTTCTGGAGTTCTAGCAGTGGTTGATAAATTTGTAGTAATTGTGACAGTGGGTTGTCGAGTTGAGGTAACAGTAGGTTGTGGAATTGAAGTAACAGTAGGTTGTGGAGTTGTGGTAGCAGTGGTTTGTGAAGCAGTAGCAGTGGTAGCCACTTTAGCAGTGGGATTACTTGACTTGGATTTTCTGATTTCTTCCATCCTTTTAGCTTTTATACTGAACACTGGAATGGATTTCTTCCTACCATATGTACGTTTAGGATCTGATTTTGACTTAGACTCCCCCTCAGCCTCTGCATCATCACCATCACCTTCCATCTGTTCAGTTTCTATACTCACTAACTCATCAACTGATTGTACCACTTCTTCACCATCTTCTACATCACTAATCACTTCTGTTTCACCATCAACCCTCTCCACAGACTTTTGAATAATACTTTCAACATCATCTTCATTGTTAATATTAGACATAGCATATGTCTCACCTATACCTTCATCATCATCATCATGCATAAACACATCATCATCAAACATCTCCTCTGCACTCTTCTCCCCCTTGTTGAAAGTGTTCTTCAATAAAGCTTCTAAAACCCCAAACCTTTCTTTTAAACCATCATTGAAAATATTCTGCATCAACAAAGCTTCCAACACCCCAAGTCGTTCCTTTAATCCATCAATTTCTTTCCCCTGCTCAACAATCTTAGCATCCTGCTCTGCAATTTTAACATCTTGAGCTTTGTTCACTCTTTTCTCCTTTACTAACTTCTCCCAAAGCAAATCCACTGCCTTTGTCAATTGTACATTCGTCAATTCAATGTGAGGACTAGTCTCATCATCATTAGAGTGTGACCTCCTAGATGAATCATTGACAAAAGCATCTTCTGCCTCATGCCTAGCATGGTCAACAGAAGTTCCCTTTTTCTTGGTACTGGGACCTTCACCTGCTTCATTACCCGTAGGTTCAGCATTAGAAGTTGCCTCTGGTTGGGTCTTATTTATGTTACCACTGCCCTCCTCTGTCAGTGGACTAGAAGGAGTAGTGGCAGCCCTTCCAGAATGACCACCCATCTCCTGTGGGGTCACTTGCTGTGGTACAGTAGATGGCTGAGACAAGCGAGCAGCAGGAACCTCACTTTCCTGTTTTCTTTTCTTTTTCTTTGGCTGTAGGTGGGTAGGTTGTTTGGTCCCTTGTTTTCTTTTTGTACCCCCAATAAGTGTGTGTTCAGACTCAGTTGGTACTACTGGCCTGTCACCAATTGGTTCAGATGTAGTGGGTGGTACTACATCTGTGGTGGAAGGAGCAGGAAGCATTGTAGAGAATAATGTTGTTTCCTTCCCAGAAAACTTCTTATTGGTATTCTTACTCATCTCTGTAAAAGTTCTAGCAGAAAGAGTAGTAACACCAATAATAAGTTCTTGTGCAACTAAATCAGAAATTTGTTTATTTAAAACAAGTTGCACAAATCTAGGATACATAATAAACATATCCTTCTTCCCTTTTGTTATATTTCTTATCATGCCTTCAAGAATGTATTTAGAAAAATTAAATTTTTGACCCTTAGCCAAACACACAAGTGCATAGGCTATTTGGGAACCAAATTCATTAAAAGCAGTTCGTTTGGATGACACACAGTGGAGAAGTGTATGTATTAAAATTTTCATTGAGGACTAAAGAGTGATTTAAAAAATGTAAAACGTGTGTAATCACCCTCATACCCCATTAATCTAAGATTATCATACAAATGTCTGTCATCGATAGAAGATATACCTGAAGCGTCATCAAGAAGAAGTACTTCTCGAAGAGAATCCTCAGATATCACCACGTTGGTTCCTTGAATCATAGACACCACTAGACGATTGCCCTCAATTACTTCCAATCGGGCATTCTTCCAAAATTCGTTCAAATGACCCCTGGAAACCTTTGGAGATACAGTAAGCGCATGAAGTATATAACTCGAACGCAGAAAATCCACAATTTGTGTGAAATTTTGCGCCGATGAGGGTTTCTTCAAAAAGGCGATCATGTTGTGTTCTTCATAAACACTTAGAGTAGGATCAGTTGAAGAAGAAGCCATGACGGTTAAATCAATTATAGTAGAAGTGAGGGTTTGAGTTGATGTTGAAACGCAGTGGTTATGTGTGAAAATAAGAAAGCGTAATGAAAAATTGAAGTGTTCAAAGTTTATATACTATTCTTGTTTTGGTGGTTTAATGCCTAGTCATGCGATTGCTTGTTTTGAAACTTTAGTTTGAAAATTTTTCAAAGAGTTTTACCCATTATTGTCGATTTCCCAATCCTTGGATTTTTGTTGGCCAGAAATACCCTTTTTAGACTTTCAAAATTTTGATTTTCAAAAATTTGAAAATTTTGATGAAAATTTTTGCTGAAAATCTGAGTTTGCTTAAAAGATTTAACAAAATTTTATGTTGCACTTCAATAGTGAATACTACTAGTATCCCACACTTAAAAAAACATTGTCCCTAGTGTTCCATTTCTAAGTTAGGTTAATCCCACACTTAGATTTTTGAATGAGGGTCAATATTTTTGAAGTCATTCTCTGTTTGTGAGTCATAATCCCACACTTTATTGTATAGGCAATTATATTGTTTGATAATTGTGTTTATATTTTATAAGTACAACAACAAATCATGTATAATAATTGCCTATACTTAAACAAATTATATTTGAATGAGATGGAACAGGAGTAGTGTTAAGTAATCCTGTCAATCTGGAATATGTGGGTCTCGTAGTCAAGACCGGTACATAGTATGCCTATGTCTGCTCCTGAACCTGCTCCTGTGTCTGATCCTCCTCAAGCTCCTGAACTATCTCCATCCGAGTATCCAAACCCTGCCCTGACTGTGGTGAATCTATCTTTGAAGATGTATCTGTATCTGATGTAGTGAACTCAGCTGGTCGAGGACGGGTGACAACCCGTGAAGATGATTGTCTCATAATCTGTGGGTCATGCGGCTCACGTATGGTGGTAGTGTAGATAGAGAATACCCTCTCAGATGCATGTATAGATGAAGATCGACGAGCCCTAGCGATAGTCCCTGGTGTGGTGGTGATGGTGGTAGTGGGGTGAGGTGATGTGATGGTGGGTATGGTGGTGGTGATTGGAGTCATGGTAAATGTATGGAGTGGTGATGTGGTGAAGTCGGGTGGTAGTGGGCCGCAGACCCAAGTCGGTGGAGCTAGCGTAGGAAACCCAAACTCCTGAGCTATGTGTGTATCCATGGTGTGTCTTTGTAGGAACATATGTAGCATACCATAAAAGAGCTCAGATGATGGTGGATCTCCCCAGTTAAGCACTCTAGGTTGGGGAGAAGGTGCACTCTGAGCTTCAATATCAGGAACTGATGTCTCCCCTGTCTCATGCTCATGATGAACCTCATTTCTTGGCTCCCTATGCACTGTGCTATCATCAAACTCAATCGTAGCTTTCTTCGTCTTCGGAGGTCTCATAGAAACTCCTGGAATCAGAGCACCATCCTTCCAGCGGATATCACCATTCAAATCCTTTTCCAATAACTAAACCTTTATCATGTAGTTCATATCATAAGGTTGTGACTCCTTTTCTTTTATCTCTATCAACCGGCTAATCACATCACTAGTCAAAAGCCCCAACTTCCTAACCAGCTTTGTAATGATAGCACCCATGTAAACAGTCTCAACCTCCGAATAAGCAGACTCAATAAGAATTCGATCAACAACCACTAAAGCAACATTCACATGTTCAGTCACTATAATACTCTTGACAATCAATAAGTCTTTATGCCCAACAGCTCCTTTCGTCTTCTTCTTTCCTCGAATACTACAAGCAAGAAGGTTATGAAGCACATTGTGATACTTATTCTGAAAAACTCGAGCTTTTACATTTGAATGAAACCGTCCTGATGCATATTGAGACCAAATAGCAGTGTGATCTCTCTGTCGTGGACTGCACTCTAAGTTGAGGAAGAACTTGGTGGTCACTTGATGTTCACTGTATAGCTCTAAATGAACAGCAAAAGTGGCTAAGGACATTATGTGACTCTTTTCCTGAAAGTTAAACTGAATCATCGACTCATCATCCAATCTAGATACTGATCTATCAAACTTAAGAGTAACCATGAATTCTGCCACAAGTTCTTGATAAACTTTCTCTTTTAAGTCAAACAGACTGGTCCATGCCCAAAGATGTCATTTACCCATTTTGAATTCAATCAACTCCTTAAATCCCTTATCTAAACTGATCTTAGCCAAATACTCCCATACTACATATCTATTAACTCCTAACTCATAAGATAGCCATTTCTGATAAAGCTTCCTTTTCTCATGATTTTTGATTGAATCTTTTATGTATGAAGGAAGTGAGGTCTTGGCCATCTGAAATATGAGAAAACAAACATCATAGTGAATTATAATAAATCAATTACAAGTGTATGGATTATAGCATACCCTAGAATTTTTTTAGAAAAAATTCGAAATGAGGGCTTTAAAATATGAATAATCCATAAATCTGTAATGATTAATGTAAGTCCGTAGTATTAGAATCGATAACGAGGTTATCTTTAAGTATTAAGGTGCGGAATCCCTCAATACTTGGTTCACAGATTGTGAAGAAATTATTTCGCAAGATAATAGCGAATTGATTAATCAACAAGGTTTTGTATTGATTAATTAATATTAATCTATCAATACCTAACCTTAAGAATGCTTAGAATCGTTTAAAGTTCTCTGGAAAATCAAATTGCAAAAGTTATCAACCGATTTGACCTATTTAAGTATTTATATGTTTCAGCAAATCTCGGCTCGCAGGCCGATGGGCTCTGCGAGTCGACTCAGTTCGCAGCCCACGACCAAACCCAGTTCGACTCGGTTCGCAGTCACTCTTGCGACTTGAGATCTCATCTCGCAGGATCAAGTTCTACGACTTGAGATCTCATCTCGCAGGATTAATTTGTAATTTCGTAATCGATATTCGTCTAATACTTTAACATACTAATATATTTAACGAATATTAATACCAAACTAATATCATTTACAAATCCAAATCAATTGTATCAACTTGATTACAATAATCACTAGTACTAATACAAGCTAGATCTGTTGTCACACATACATGTCCCAACAGACTCCCCCTTGACAACAGCTCTAGCGTCTATGCTACTATGTCTTCAAGTTGTCTTTGATCTTTACTTGTAAATCTTACTTCCAGCATAAATCTTCAATTTGATACAAGTCTTAACCATCATTTGATAATCACGTGCTAAATCACCCCGTGCTACTGTCGTCAAGATTCTATTTTCATTCAACTTTATCAAATCTTTCTTCTACATGTTCATTAGGTGTCGATGGTCATAAACTCTGAAGATTTCTCTCTCACCACCTTCAACCTCATCATCAGATTCAACCATGACAGCTTCTCCAGTCTCTGAATCCACATGCCAACTCTTCATATTTCCCAGAATATCTTGTGGCATTGTCTTCAGTGGAACTTGCTGCACACATCTAACAGCTGGATAAACTTTCTTTCTACTTCTTTTTCCCGTCCTTTGACTTCGTTCCTTCAATTTGATTGTTTTTCCTTTCCTTGGCTTAATCTTTTCAAATTTTCCTGTTCGAACCTCAGTCTTGATTACATGTTCTACATATCTACCAACAAAATCATCACTTGGATTCTTTAGAGATAATCTAGCCAAGTTGCTAATTTCAAATTTTGGTAGAGAACTGAACACTGTAAGCTTTCTCTCAAAATATTGAACTCCATCAAACCTTTTGATAGCAAAAAGCTTCAACTCAGAGTCAAAGTACCATCCAACAATCCCTCTTTTAGGTTCCCGTTTCCCAGTTATATCAACTTCAGAAACTCCAACCTTCTTTTTCTGTTTTGGAAGTTTTCTAAGAAAAACTGCTGGATTCTTAGTAGGAATCAAGATTTCATCATTTTCAGAATCGGTTGAATCATCGATTTCTTCATTTACATCGACAACTGTTGGACCTTGATCATTTTCAATAATAACTTCTGTCCTAGATGGACTCACATGGTGTTCATCAATATTTGCATCTGGATCTACACCAATGTCTTGTACATTCTCAGGTACAGCAGTCCAATCTTCAGGTAGTAAAAATTCTCCTTCTTCAAGATCAAAATCAATTTCTTCATCGATTTCATCAAGTATATCACTTCCAGAGTCACTTAATTCTAGCATTTCCATACCTACACAAATCAAATTAATAATATAAATTCTTTTATTGATTTCTCTGAATCAATCTAAAAATTTCATTATTTATTTCAATTGTGTTAGTATAACCAATCTATATAGCTTATAATTCTTTTATTAATTACCTTGAATCAATCAAAGAATTCTTAAGTCTTATAAACACTTAACAAATATTAATTAACTTTAAATTCTAATACATTGTGAATAATCACCAAGCATTTAAATTCACTATTAATTACCTTACATAATTTCCAAGACTTAATTGAACTGTTATATCACAACAACTTAACTTTCAATTATTTCTTTAACTTATATATCATTTGTCTAGTTAAAACTATCACATTTATAACTTGTTAGTTTATATAAACTCTCAAGTCTAAAATGTCTAAGTTAAAATAAACTTTGACCGTTGAAATAAATCAGAACACGCCGCTCAACTTCTCAATGAGTCGGAAGACTTTCGATCACTAATTTATTTAACTTTTCAGAATTGAATAACTTAAACAATTTATAATATATTTAACTTGTAATAATAATCTCAAGCCGAATATATTACCAAAACTATTAAGTTACAATTATTCAGTTACAATTATAAATTACAATTATAATTCAACTAAATTCTAAGTACAAATATCTACACAAGTCTAAGCTGTCTTACCAGCTTCACTTGTACCCGCAGCACTTGTACCAGCACCATCACCACTAACACCAACACATGCAGACTCCCCCTGAATAATAGCTTGCTCACCAGTCTTTGAAGGACCAGTCGGCTCACCATCTTTCTGAGCATTGGGATCATCATCTTTATCATCTCTTCTCTTCTTAGCTAACTCATCCTCTTTTCAAGCTTCTTGATATATAATTATCTCCCCCTGAGCAGACTGTCCTGAATGCACTCTCAACACCAAACGTTCTAAGTGTTCAAGCTTCAGTCGCTGGGCAGTAAAATCAGCAAGCAAAGTATCATGAGTCTTCAGCAGAGTCAAATCTGATTCACTGATATGAACCATCTGCTAAGCAAGAGAAACATCCTCAGCCAACAACCCTAGAATCCTGGATGTACTATGTTCCAATTCCTTAACTCTTGACTCTAAGGATGTAATCCTTTCAGCATCATTCGTCGGAATAACAGAAATTGTTGATGGTCCAGGCGGTGTCACTGAAGCAATGTAAGATTCACGTGTAAGTGGTGGAATAGCTTGAGATAACGCTTCCTTGAGAAGACTAGCTGCAAATATACTTGCTTTATTGGTCGGAAACTGAGCACCATGCACCAGTTCTGCAACTCCCTCCTCAATAGTCTTGGAGACCATTTCTGGTTCCACTGACTCAAACAGTTTCTCAGCCTCAGATGGTACAGATACTGATTCAGTAACCACCGGTATCATCATCTCTACTTGCAATGTATCTCGAGAAACATCTTGAATGGTCAATGTCCTGGAACGCTTACGGCGTTGAGAAATAAGAGATATATCCTCTTCCTCAAGACCTTCCTCCAGAATACTCTTGCCCTTCCTCTTCTTTTCAGAAATGAACAGAGGAGGAGAAGGTGTATTCTCAGAATCACCATCGGAAGCCATCTCATCACCACGACCTCCAGATGATCTAACAGAATCCTTAGTAGGTAAAACCTCTGATCTACCTCCATGATTATGTTCCCCCTCAGGTATTGTAACCTCTGGGTTTGCAGCCTCAGCTCCTGTACAGATTCCACATCAATATATTGATCAATCTCTTGAATAAGAGGATCATGAGCATCATCATTCTGTATTAAAACCTCATGAAGAACCTCAGCAGCTAGCTCAGGCACAACTTGCTGTCCTGGGTGTTTAGCCTGATGTAAAACATCCTCAATGAGCTCCTGTGGCTCTGCTACTGGTTGAGGTTGAGGTTGAGCTTGTTGTTGTTGTTGAGCTTGAGCTTGAACGTGAGCTCCGGCATCCATCCAACCATTGTTTGGTGGAGCAACATAATCAGCATCAAGAAGATGCCCAAAGAGATCAGCTGCCTCAGGTTTGATCTTATCTTTACGCTTGGATAACAGAAAACAAGCGTTGTAACCTCTCAATCCTATGGTCTCAACTTGAAAATCAGCTACATAAGCAGGTAAATTCGGAACTTGATTGCTAATCAGAAGCATGCAAAATCTGGGATAAAGAATAAACTACGTCCGTGCAACTCCTGTAATCTGTTCGATAAAAGAATCGAAGATATAAGAAGAAAAACTGTATGGTTTATTATAAACCAGTTACAGTAACGCAAATATAAGCTCTGGACTGAGCTCATCTAAACCTGACTTCTTGTTTCCAAAAATAGAAACAATCATTGTAAATAGAAATCTCCAATGGCCAAGAACAAAGGCCTTGACGAACTGGCATCCTCTTCAATGTCCAGAATATCCAGTACGACCTAGAGCTCCTTCTATAAAATCGGCAGAATAAGCAGAAAGACTGGTCTCTTGCTCTACAGTTCCCAACTGCAAGATCTGTCGAATATCAGCAGTTGTAAACGAAATCGCATGCTGATTGACTGTTGTACGGATAGTAGGAGGATTTGCAGCAGCGTCATCAACAATGTTTCTCCAAAAATGTGTAAGAAGATCTCTGTTCAGTGGAGGTGACTCGGTAATAGCAAATCGAATTCTCGAACGTGCTAAGTATGTCAAAATCTGCTCAAAGCGCTCAGCACCACGCTCGTTGACATCTAAGTTCACCAATATGTTGTGACCCTTCTCAAAAGATCTGTTAGCCATATCTGTAATTCAAAATTACACAAATAGCAAAAAAATTAAGTTAACGAACATTAGGTAATTTACACTTTAACGTATTATGATCAAAAAGATCATCAAACATCTAAGTATACTATCAACTAATAACGTAATTCACTGAAACTTAATTTAACAATTAAAAAAATAGTTAACTTTTCAATTTTATTTTGTAAATTATATATAATGTCCGTTAGCTAAGAATAACAATTTGAGTTATCATACCGCCGATAAATATCGGGACACGCTGCTCGACTACGCTATGAGTCGGAAGACTTTCGATATGAGATAACTTAAAGTGTTAAATTATTAACATTTTTAACTTATAACATGAGTTCGTAAGTCTAAATGTGTAAAAACAAGTAACTTGTTAATTATTTGTAACCAAACGATTCTCAAATCGAAAACAAGTTATAATTGAAAGATTATAAAATTTACTTAATTTTACATAGTCAACTGAAGTCAACAAAGTTAATTCAGTTCTCAAAGTCAAACTAAGTCAATTAAAAAAATATAAATAAAATTAATTAAATCTTTCAACTCGCTTCGCAGAAACTCTGCGAGTTGAATTCGAGTCGCTCCGGTCAACCCAAGTCAAACGAAGTCAGACGAGGTGAGTTCGTTTCACTTCGGTCAACGAAAGTCAACAAAAGATCTCGGTTTGTTTCGATCAACTGAAATCAAACGAAACGAGTTCGTTTCGTTGCAGTCAACAAAAGTCAACAAGAATTCGTCACGGTTTGTTGGAGCGGGTTCGTAGGACCGATGGTTTAACGAGATCAACACTTAAATCAATAATCAAACGTTTTCGAAGTAATTAAATGATTAAAACATGTCTATTAAGCATCGATTAGCCATTATTAACATGTTTTAGGTTTTATAAATCACTAATTTGATTCAAATCCGTGATAAACCAAACCGAAACATTCGAAAACATAAACCGATCGATTTCTCACAAATTACACGGTGAAATCTCATGAATCTTACTTCAATAGATGCGTAATGAAAAGATGAATAAGTTCAACGGATCGAAAACTCCTTCCTTGTTCGAAAAATTCAAAAATCAACCGAAAAATGGATTCGGTTCGTTTCGCCAAAGTTCGAGTCGCAGAGGAGTTTGAGTTCAGTTCGTATAGTGAATAGGAAAGTGTGGTTCGGTTCGTTTGACTTGTTTCTTTTATACCCTTTATTCGATTCGCATGTTTCAACTCGGTTCGCCAAGTTTGACTGGTCAAACTCGCAATGTTAGTTTAAAAACGAATTAAATAAAAAGTATAAATTAAAACGTAATTAAATAATTATCTTCGTAAATATGTAGCCAAAACAATAAATGTTTTTGCATATTTTACTTATACCACTATTAAAATGGCCTTAAGTCAAGATTCAAGTCAAAAATAAACAAATCGTTTTTAACTTGAAGTTGATACATTTGTTCAACATATATAAGAATATCACAGTATAAAATAAATCCAAAGGGTAAACACTAAATAAGACAAGAATAATAATTAAGACTTTTATTTATTACTTCTAAGAAATAATTACAAAACTTAAAATAATAAAACTACTAACATTCTAAGAAAATAAACTAACTTAATATAAAACGCTTAAAATTTTAACTGCTTAGGGATCATATTAGGAAGAATAAGTAGTACTTATTAGATTGTAATAAGTCTAAGACGATTGTTAGTATACATACCTCATGAAATTCATATAAGCACAATAAAATCACAACTTTAATCAGTAATAAACTTATATTTATAAAATTATATCTTATGTACCTTTATCCGCATGATATAACACTTCATTGAAAAATAACTTATTATTTCTTATTATTCACAAAGGTGAATGTTTGAATATCATAGACAGTTCAATACGATTACCGATATTATGGTCCACATAAACAAATTACACACAGATTTCTGAGCAAAACTTTTATTGTTAATGTGCACAATATCTAGTGTTTTCTACTATACAACATACTGAAGAATTCAAGTACAACACATAACATTGTATCTTGTATTAGCAAGGTAGAGGTTACTAAATGATGTTCTTTAGAAGCATATAACATACACTTGACACTAGATACTTTGTATCTTTCATATGTAAGGTAGAGGTTACTAAATGATGATCTTTAGAAACATATAACTCACCTTTTGACATTATGATACTTTGTATCATATTTATTTTTTTTATTTTAGATCACAGTGCACGGCAGTACTATCATTCAACAATTAAAACATATGTCATACATTATATAGAAGATCACATAAGATAAGACACATGAAATTTGTACTTCTTAACTGCTTGGAAATCTTAGTATAACCTGCCTATCAATAAACCGTATGATGAAGCTGACTAGACTTAAGTTATTCTTATCACTTATTAAGTAAAAGGACAAGTTATAATCAGTGGATATAGGTGTATAATAAGATAAATATAAGTGTAATCCTAGTTAAAAATCGTTATTCTAGTGCAACTTATAGGAATCTACTAACACATCGTACTTAATCCTTAAGGTTATTATTCTTAGGCTTATTCTCCTAATGTACTATCATCTCCCAAGTTTTTACAGCTAAAAACTTAAAGCGTTTTCTAAAAGTACTTCTTTTGTTCTTTTATTGGAGGCGATTCCCCGCAGGTAACAAGCACTTGAATGCTATACGCCTTTTTTTTTAATAAGTACACAAAAATAACTACTAACTATTACAAAAATACCCTTGGAAGACTAATCACTCTAGATTTCTCATTCCATTCAGTTGAACCAATGTCTCAAATCTTGCTCTGTCGAACGCCTTCGTGTAGAGGTCTGCTAAGTTATCCTCAGTCGGAACCTTAACTAACCTTATCATTTTCTTCTCAGCACAGTCTCTAATGAAATGTTATCGAATATCAATGTGCTTAGTTTTACTGTGCTTCACAGGATTGTTGGTTATCGACATAGTAGATTCGTTATCAATCATCATAGGAGTATTGGTTATGATTAACCCATAATCCCGCAGTTGCTGTTATATCCAAAGAACTTGAGAGCAATAGCTGCCAGCTGCAACATACTCAGCTTCACATGTAGAAATGGCTACCGAGCTTTGCTTCTTGCACTGCTAGGATACTAATCTACCTCCTAAGTATTGACATTCTCCGGTCGTAGACTTCCTATTTTGATTGCATCCTCCATAATCCAAATCAGTATATGCTACTAGATCTAAGTCTCCACCAGTAGGATACCAAAGTCCCACCTTCGGTTGCCCTTTGAGGTAATGAAAGATCCGTTTAACAGCCTGCATATGTGACTCTTTCGGATTGGCCTGATATCTTGCGCACAGATAAACAGCAAACATAATGTAAGGTCTAGAGGCAGTCAAATACATTAGTGATCCAATCATGGCCCTATATAGAGTAGGATCCACATCCTGATCACTTGATGTATCCGGACCTAGTTTGTGATTAACTGGAATCGGAGTATTGTAGACTTTACTTTCATCCATCTTGAAGCGTTCTAATAGCTCATAAACATATTTAGATTGATGAATAAAGAATCCATCCTTCTTCTGGTCAACTTGTAACCCTAAGAAGAATTTCAACTCTCCCATTGCAGACATCTCAAACCTTTTTCTCATGACTTTCTTAAATTCTTGACACATCTTTTCATCAGAATATCCAAAGATAATTTCATCAACATAAACTTGTACTAGTAGAAAGTCTTTCTTCTTCCATTTTACAAACAATGTACTATCAATTGCTCCTCTTGTAAATCCATTATCAAGTAGATACGTTGATAGTGTTGCATACCACATCCTCGGTGCTTGATGTAATCCATATAGAGCCTTATTCAAACGATATACTCTATCTGGATACTCATGATCAGCAAACCCTGGAGGTTGAGCAACATACACTAATTCTTCCACTTTGCCATACAAAAAGGCACTCTTAACATCCAACAGATAAACCTTTATATCATAGAATGATGCGAATGCTAAGAATACTCTAATTGCTTCTAGCCTAGCAACTGGTGCAAACACTTCGTTGTAATCTATACCCTCTTGTTGATTAAAACCTTGAACCACTAGACGAGCTTTATTGCGAGTAATGACTCCCCGGTCATCTCTCTTACACTTAAATACCCATCTAGTTCTAATTGGATATTCTCCCTTTGGAAGGTCAACCAACTCCCAAACTTGTAATTTTGAGAACTGTTGCAGTTCTTCTTGCATAGCTTCAACCCACGAGCTTTCTTTGAGAGCCATTTTCACATTTTTAGGCTCAACTTGTGAGATAAAGCATGAATATAGACATTGATTAGGAATCCCTGTCTCTTTCATAGCAGTATACAAGCTTTCTAAATTTTCAGATGTACTAGCTTTAGATTGAGTCCTAGTTTGAACAGGAGTATTAATATCACCGATGATGTTTTCAACGGGATGATGCTTACTCATTCTTGTAACCGGTATATGTTCAACTATTAACTCATCTCCTAAGTTAGTACCAATCTCTTCTAATGAAGGCATCTCTTCTGAACCTGCTGAGGAGATCTTTAAATGGTTCAAAGAAGTAAGTACATCATCAAACGTCATTTGAAGATCCTCTTCAGAATCTTCTGTTTCTTGATACTTATCCTTTGAAAATTGTTGAGACCCACTTGAAGAAGCTTCATTTGAGTCATCTGTTGTCCTGATTCCAGATTTCGGAACACTCGATGTTGAAGACAGACCATTATCCAAGTCTCCATTCAATAAGTGCTGTGAAATCTCTGAATCACTGACAAAGTCACTTATGGGAACTTTAAATGACTGAAAGAGATCGGAATAGTCAAATTGCCAATCTAATCCCTTAGGCACATTTGGTGTATAACTTGTAACTTCAATGTTATAAACTATCTCCAGATGACTCATGACTTTATTGAAAACCCTTTTATTTGGAGAATTAGGCATATAACCCAAGAAAAATCCTTCGTCAGCCTTCTCACCAAATTTAGCTTGATTCCCAGTTTTCAATATTGTACAAGCAACTCCAAAGGGTTCAAATCCTTTTAAGTTTGGTTTCTTATTGTTCAAAAGCTCATAACAAGTCTTGTTATGCTTTTTCACCATAAGAACTCTATTCAGAACATGACATGTTGTATTCACTGCTTCTGCCCAAAAGATTATCGGAAGCTTTGAATCTGCAAGCATTGTTCTAGCAGCTTCAATCAACGTTCTGTTCTTCCTTTCAGCCACACCATTCTGTTGAGGTTCATATGGTGCACTGAATTGATGAATTATCCCTTTGCTTAAGCAATAGATATCTAACGTCGAATTCTTGAATTCTGTTCCGTTATCACTACGAATACGCTTAACTCTCATTTTGTATACATTTTCAATTTGATCTAAAAACTCAATTAGAATACCTGAAGTTTCATCCTTAGATCCTAAGAAAAATACCCACGAGAATCTAGAATAGTCATCTGTGACAACTAGACAATACCATTTGCCACCTATGCTTCTTTTGCTTATTGGGCCGAAGAGATCCATATGTAGCAACTCAAATGGTGAGGAGATTGAGTTCTCAGTCTTAGATCTGTGTGGTTTCTTATGCTGCTTTCCTTTCATACAAGGAACACACTTATCCTCAGACTCGAAATGTTTTTGCAGTACACCCAAAACTAAACCATTTTTGGTTATGTAGTTCATCTTTCTCCAGTTTAGGTGTGCCATTCTCCTATGCCATAGTAGCGCATCTGCTTCTGAAGCCTTGGATAGTAAACATGTAGATACCATTGAAGAATTAGAAACACCCATGTTTATCGCATAGATATCCTTCTTCCTTAGTGCCCTCATCAATATCCATTCTTCAGGGATTGTGAAGCCTGGCTTCAGGACTAAAGCCTCCTTTTCATTAAAATGAACTGGATAACCTTTACCGCAGACTTGGAAAACACTCACTAGGTTATGAGTTAGTTTTTCAACATAATTCACATCTTCTAGAGTCAAAGTTTCATTTGAAACTTTTCCTTTCCCAGTAATTACTCCTCCTTTGTCTCCTGCAAAATTTACTTTTTGCTTGAAACCTTCTCTGAAGTCCTTCAGTAGACTTCGTTCACCTGTCATGTGTCTTGAGCATCCACTGTCTACATACCACCAGCTGTCCTTGTTCACAGTCTGCTCCTACACATAACAAATTGTACACAGTTAGTTATCAAGAGGGACCCGAGCCATTACGGTCTTGGTTTGTCCCTGATCATCTACAATCTGAACCTCCTTAAAGTAACCATAACAATTCCCATCGGGAGTCTTGGTAACCTTCACAGAAGCTTGAGACTATTGATGATCTGTAGTCTTAGGCCTATGAGGAGAGTGAGTAGAAAACCTCCTAGGCACAACCTTAGTTCCCTGTGCACTCGAAGTAGAGCCATTCTCAAATTGACTATGGTTTCTACTTGGGGTTCTAAACCTCGAAGGTGTCTTATCTCTTGGCTTATTGAAAGTATTTTCGTTTAGAGTAGAAGCCCTTTTAGGTTTAGGTGGAGAGACATTATGATTACCATCTCTTTTCAGAATGTTTACAGGTTTGCTTCCTAATCCTGGTTTGGAGCCTAACCTATCTACAATCGAACTAGAAGTGGTCGGTGTCTTTTCAGTATTCACTAACTTATATGATGCTTCCAACTTCTTATTTGGGCAATGTTGGGATCTGAGCATATTTGATAAGTGTTGAAGTCTAGCCACTGTCTGTTTTACTGCTAGCCACTGCTAATGTAGAAGCAGTGCCACTACTAGAAGAATTGAAGTCCTAGCCACTGCTAGTGTATTTAAGCAGTGCCACTGTTAGTATGAGTATACTTGTGTTTGTAAAGGAAACTTACTACCACTGTTGGTATAAAGTAAGTTGTTCCCACTGTTATTGTGTATAAGTCGGTTAGAGTTATTTATGGGATAGATTTGAATTCCATAATAACTAGAGATTGTATAGGACTCTATGTATTATAAATAGAGATCCTTAGACCTAGATCAGGTTAACATTAGTTTAACGCAGCTTCAAGGTTTTGTAACCCTAATACAATTCAGTGTATTCGTCTTATATTATCAATAAGATTGAAGCTTTTGATATTAATTGTGTTGTTTATTGTTTTGATCTTCATTATATTATTGAGTGTTATTCCGCAACTTCTCAGTAATAATTCAAAGCTTGTGTTAATCTAATAAGTTTATTAGATCAATCTTGGTTTAACAAGTGGTATCAGAGCTGTTGGTTAAGTTTTGAATACAGGAAGATCTAGAATCACTGTTTTATTGATTATTTTCAATATCTTTTTATTAAATCAATGGCAGAAAGCAATGAAGGAATTCAGGTCACAAAGATACCCATGCTTAGAGCTGATGAGTTTGATCTGTGGAAGAACAGAATCAGACAATACATGCTTCTCACAGATTATCAGATGTGGGAAGTGGTTGTTAATGGTCCTCCAGTGACTCTTAATAGTGATGGTGTTGCACAGGCTAGATTACCATCAACATCTGAGGCAGAAAGAAAGGTTAGATCTATAGAGTACAAAGCTCTAAGTACTTTATTGTTATCTATTCCAAATGAATATCAGAGACGATTTGAAGCATGTCAAGATGCTAAAGTTCTCATGGAAGCTATAGAGAAGAGTTTTGGTAGGAATGATAACACCAAAAAGAATAAGAGGTCTTTGTTGAAACAACAATATGAGAACTTTAATTCTGCAAAGTCAGAAACTTTGACTCAAACCTTTGATAGGTTTTCAAAGTTAGTAGGAGATCTAGAAAATCATCAAGTGAAGATTGATAAAGATGATTTAAACAGGAAGTTTTTGAGGTCTTTGGGAGATGAATGGACAATTTATACAGTTGGGTTAAGACAAAGTGCAGATCTAGAATCAAAAGAGCTGGAAGACATTTATAATGATCTGAGAAACTTTGAAGCTGAAGTGGAGAGCAAGAAGATTGGATCAGGAAGTAACAACAACAATTCTGCTTTTATGTCAATGGCTGGAACAAAGGCAGAATCAAGTCAGAAAGGTTCTTCTTATGGGTCTGTTGGAGGTGGATCATCATCAAATCATTCTAATGATCAAATCTTAGAATCTTTCTTTGCTAGTAATGTGAACTCTTCACTTACTAATGAAGACTTAGATCAATTTGAATCAGATGATCTAGAAGAAATGGATATTAAGTTACAAATTGCCTTAATCACTCAAAGGGCAAAAAGGTTTATGCAAAGAACTGGCAGAACAACTTTGCACAAAAGAGGAATGATGCAAGTTGGTTTGATAAGAGCAAAGTTGAATGTTTCAACTGTCACAAAATGGGACATTTTGCTAGGGAATGCAGAAGTCCAAAGAATGAGCAGAATGATAGAGGAAATGGTCAAAGGACTGGAGGAAATGTGAGTCAAACAAGGTCTGTACCAATCCAGGGTACTTCATCAAATGCCCTTGTATCTGTGGATGGATGTGGTTGGGACTGGAGTGACCAAGAAGAGTTTGAAGTTAAGAATCAGTGTCTCATGGCTACTGCTGAATCTGACAAACAGTCAGAGATTCCTTATGAGGTACAAATTAAATTATGTTCTTCTGTGTGTAAACAAACTGTTAAACATTATAGGGATCATAATCAGAAAGTGTGTGATGAATTAAAACAATGTGAAATCAAGAGCAAACACACAATATCAGTAATAGAAAATCTAGAAAAACATATTCACGCATATGAAGAAAATGCAACACAGTTTAAGTATGATATTGAATTTGCTAGGTGGGAGAGAGATACTCTTAAAGATAAAGTAGAATTATTAACTAAGAAACTTGCTGAGGTCACATGTGAAAGAGATAGCATAAGACTTAATGTAAGTAACTTAGAAAATGCATCTAAGAGTGTTCATAAACTTATCAACTCACAGATTCATGATAAACTTAAGACTGGGTTAGGATACAGTAATGTACCTCCTCCTTATAACAACAACTACTTTCCTTCTAAAACTGATATTGATATCAATTCACTTAAAGAAGGAATAAATGACGATGTTAAAAAGGCTGATCCAGTTAAAAGTTTAGAAGAAGATTTGAATTTTGATAAAGTTGAAATAAGAGAGTGGTGTGAGGAAGATGATCAGAGTGATAATACATCTGAAAGTTATGAATCATATAATTCATCAAGTGAAAGTAGCAGAAAGGTTACTGGTCTAGTTTCTGAACTAAAAGGTGATAAACTAGAAGAGGGTAAAAGATTGTTTCAAGAACAGGCTAAACAACAGATAAAACAAGTGTTCAATACTAATAAGTCTAGAAAGGGTCTAGGATTTATTAGTAAAACAGTTAAGCATGAGTCAAAATCTGTGACAAATGATACATGTATTAACTGTGAGTGCAAAACAAGACTTTCTTCGCCAAAACCTTTTACTAAAACTGCACCAAGAGGCAATCAACGAAACTGGAATCAAATGGTTTCACATAAATTGGGGCAGAATTTTCAAGTGGTCAAAGAAAAGTCTTGTTATATCTGTGGAAAAACTAATCATCTTCAACATGATTGTTATCACACTCCTAAGAATTTCACTAGGGTTGTGAAACCATTATGGACAGCAGCAAACATGATTAATAAACAAAATTTCAAATCTAAAGTTAATCATGTTGCCACTGAATAAAGAATACGGCTAACAGAGGTACAACTGCAGCCACTGCTTCTAATGCTGCAGTGATACCACCAAATAGAGCCAACAGAGGTACGAAGACTAATACAGTGGAAAGTGTTACCACTGTTAAACATGCAGCCACTGCTAGTGTTAAAAATTCCAAAAGAATGTTTACACCAAGCATGGCTGCCACTGCCAGAATAATTAATACAAGCCTAAGGGTTACCACTATTAGGCCTATTCCCACTGTTAAGTCTGAAATTAGTTGGGTTTGGAAACCAAAGAACACTGTTGCATCCAAAGTTTCCAAATCTAACAGTGCATCAAAATCAATTGTCTTCCAGAGAGTTGATTTTAATGATGCACAAGGAAAACCCAAGACCAAATTGGTTTGGGTTGCCAAGAGAAATTAACTTTTCTCTTTGTTTGTATGTGTGCAGGGCAAGCCAAGAAGCTTATGGCATATTGATAGTGGATGCTCAAGACACAAGACTGGAAATAAGAAAAAGCTACAGAACTTTAAATCATTTGATGGTGGATATGTAGCATTTGGAAGCAATCCCAAAGGGGGAAAAATTACAGGCAAAGGAACTGTTCAGAGTGCCAAGCTAAGTTTTGAAAATGTTTATTTTGTGGAACAATTGAGGTATAATTTGCTAAGTGTGAGTCAAATCACAGATAAAAAGAACTCATTTCATTTTACTGACACTGAATGCCTTATTTTGTCAAAGGAATTCAAGATTCCTGAAAACATGATTTTAATGAGAATTCCTAGACAAGATAATGTATATAAGTGTGACTTAGCAAATATGGCACCTCAACCTGATCTAAACTGTCTGATTTCAAAAGCAACTTTGAATGAATCTAATTTGTGGCATAGAAGGATGTGTCATATGAATTATAAACAATTAATAAGCTTGTCAAAAACAAGCTTGTTAGAGGTTTACCTGAAAAGGTATATTCATGTGATGATCACTGTGTTTCTTGTCTTAAGGGAAAGCAACACAAAACTTCTTTTAAGTCCAAATCTGTGAATACAAACTGTACTCCTTTACACTTGTTGCATATGGACTTGTTTGGACCAACAAGTATAAGGAGTATGGGAAAGAGATCTTACTGCCTTGTAGTCATTGATGATTATACTAGATTTACATGGGTTTTCTTTCTTAGAACAAAAGATGAGACAGGTGAAATACTTAGATCATTTATAACTAAGATGGAAAATCAATTAGATAAAAAGGTTAAAATCATCAGGAGTGATAATGGAACAGAGTTTAAAAATCATGAGATGGATAAATTCTGTGATGAAAAAGGAATTAAGAGAGAGTTTAGTGCTCCTAGAACTCCTCAACAGAATGGAGTAGCTGAAAGAAGGAATAGGACACTAATTGAGGCTGCTAGAACTATGCTAGCTGATGCAAAATTACCTATGTCTTTCTGGGCAGAGGCAGTTAGCACAGCTTGCTATGTTCAGAATAAGGTAACAATTGTTAAGCCTCATTTCAAAACACCATATGAGTTGCTGTTTAAGAACAAACCATTGGTCAGTTTCTTAAAATCCTTTGGATGTCCCTGTACCATTCTGAATACCAAGGATCACTTAGGAAAGTTTGAAAGCAAGGTAGATGAAGGTATTTTTGTAGGGTTTTCCATCCAAAGCAAGGCATATAGGGTTTTCAATCAAAGGACCAGGGTAATAGAAGAATCAATGAACATCACTTTTAATGAGAATATCATTAATCCTGATGGGATAGGTCCAAAGTCATTGTTTGATATCGATGCTCTTAATTCTGCTTTTAGATATGCAACTGTAAATTCTAGTGCAGGTACAAGTTCAGGTACCAATACACAACAGATAAAGCAAGTAAGGAAGTATCAGGATTGTCCACAGAAAAGAATAAAGATCCATTGGAATACATTGTATTTCCAATCTGGACTCCTGATCCACCAGAGGTGTTTTCCTCTGATCAACCACAGTCCACTCACAGAACTGAGACAGAAGATTCTACTGATATATCATCTAGTGAGAGTTCTGAACAAGAAGGCAATCTTACCAATTTAGAAGCCAACATTCCAGAGACATCAACATCTACTTATCGTGTTTACAAAGATCATCCTCTAGAACAGGTCATTGGGAATGTTGATTCTGCTGTTCAAACTAGACAACAGTTTACTGTCAATGAAGAAGAGATACATACCTCTTTATATGTATGTTTCTTATCTCAAACTGAGCCAAAGAAGGCAGTGGAAGCCCTTAAAGATCCAAGTTGGATTGAAGCAATGCAGGAGGAATTGCTTCAGTTTAAAATATAGAATGTGTGGACCTTAGTTGATCTACCAAAGGGAAAAAGAGCTATAGGCACAAAATGGATCTTTAAGAACAAAAAGGATGAAAGGGGTATTGTAATCAAGAACAAGGCAAGGTTGGTGGCATAGGGGTATACACAGGAAGAAGGTATTGATTATGATGATGTGTTTGCTCCTGTAGCAAGAATAGAAGCAATCAGATTATTCTTGGCATATGCTTCATATCATGGATTTAAAGTTTATCAAATGGATGTCAAAAGTGCCTTTCTCTATGGGAAAATTGATGATGAAGTTTATGTTTGTCAACCACCTGGATTTGAAGATCCCAAGTATCCAGATAGAGTATGCAGATTGGATAAGGCTCTATATGGCTTGCATCAAGCTCCTAGAGCCTGGTATGAAACTCTATCTGTTTACTTATTGGAGAATGGTTTTAAAAGAGGTACCATTGACAAAACACTGTTCACTAAGAAGATTCACAATGATATCTTATTGGTATAAGTGTATGTTGATGACATCATTTTTGGCACTGCTTATAAAGCTAAATATTTGGCACTGCTAGTACTAAGTTTTAGCTACCTTGGTCGGTTGCCACTGCTAGTGCTACTAGGTGCTGTTAGCTTTCTAAGTATAAGTGCTTGAAATTTTGAGTGTTTGCCACTGTTAAGGTATTTCCTCATACCTTCCTAGTGTTAGTTATATTGGGCAATGCCACTGCTAGTTATTTTTCTAGGGCTTGGCTCTGTTCTTATGACTAACAGTATATAAACCTTGAACACTTCAATTTTTCATTACGCTTTCTTATTTTCACACATAACCACTGCAATTACACTACAAATCAAACCCTCACTTCTATTACGATCAATTCAACAGTCATGGCTTCTTCATCAACAGATCTTACTTTGAGTGTTTACGAAGAACACAATATGATCGCCTTCTTGATGAAACCCTCATCGGCGCAAAACTTCACACAAATTGTGGATTTTCTGCGGTCGAGTTATATATTTCATGCACTTACTGTATCCAAGGGTTTCCAGGGGTCATTTGAACGAATTTTGGAAGAATGCTCGATTGGAAGTAATTGAGGGCAACAGTCAAGTGGTTTCTATGGTTCAAGGAACCAAAGTGGTGGTATTTGAGGATTCTCTTCGAGAAGCACTTCTTCTTGATGACGCTTCAGGTATAACTTCTATTGATGACAGAGATTTGTATGATACTCTTAGATTAATGGGGTATGAGGGTGATTACACACGTTTTACATTTTTTAAATCACTCTTTAGTCCTCAATGGAAATTTTTCATACATACACTTCTCCACTGCTTGTCATCTAAACGAACTGCTTTTAATGAATTTGGTACCCAAATAGCCTATGCACTTGTATGTTTGGCTAAGGGTCAAAAATTTAATTTTTCTAAATACATTCTTGAAGGCATGATAAGAAATATAACAAAAGGGAAAAAGGATATGTTTATAATGTATCCTAGATTTGTGAAACTTGTTTTAAATAAACAAATTTCTGATTTAGTTGCACAAGAACTTATTATTGGTGTTAGTACTCTTTCTGCTAGAACTTTTAGAGAGATGAGTAAGAATACCAATAAGAAGTTTTCTGGGAAGGAAACAACATTATTTTCTACAATGCTTCCTGCTCCTTCCACCACAGATGTAGTACCACCAACTACATCTGAACCAATTGGTGACAGGCCAGTAGTACCAACTGGGTCTGAACACACACTTATTGGGGGTACTAAAAGAAAACAAGGGACCAAGCAACCTACCCATTTACAACCAAACAAAAAGAAAAGAAAACAGGCAAGTGAGGTTCCTACTGCTCATTTGTCTCAGTCATCATTTCCACAACAGCAGGTGACCCCATAGGAGATGGGTGGTCATTCTGGAAGGGCTGCCACTACTCCTTCTAGTCCACTGACAGAGGAGGGCAGTGGTAACATCAATAATACCCAACCAGAGGCAACTTCTAATGCTGAACCTACGAGTAATGAAGCAGGTGAAGGTCCCAGTACCAAGAAAAAGGGAACTTCTGTTGACCATGCTAGGCATGAGGCAGAAGATGTTTTGTCAATGATTCATCTAGGAGGTCACACTCTAATGATGATGAGACTAGATCTCACATTGAATTGACGAATGTACAATTGACAGAGGCAGTTGATTTACTTTGGGAGAAATTGGTGAGGGGGAAAAGGGTTAATAAAGCTCAAGATGTTACAATTGCAGAGCAAGCTGCTAAGATTGATGAGCAAGGGAAAGTTATTGATGAACTTAAGGAAAGGCTTGCTGTGTTAGAAGCATTATTGGTGAGCAACACTTTCAAAAAGGGGGAGAAGAATGCAGAAGAAATGGTTGATGATGATGTGTTTATGTATGATCATGTGGATGAGGTAGTGGGTGAAACAGATGCTATGTCTAATGCTAACACTGAAGTTTTGGAAGATGATGTACAGACTGAAATTGTTGAAAGTGTTATGCAAAAGACTGAGGTAGTTGATGGTGAGACAGAGGTGATTGTTGAGATAGATGATGGTGAAGAGGTGGTACAACCTGTGATGAAAGGTGATGATGCAGAGGCAGAGGGGGAGTTGATGCCAAGATCAGATCCTAAGCTTACTTATGGCAGGAAGAAATATGTGCCAGTGTTCAGTGTAAAAGCTAAAAAGCTAGAAGAGATCAGAAAGTCAAAGTCAAGTAGTCCCACTGCTAGAGTGGCTACCACTGCTACAACTACTACCACTGCTACCACTACCACTGTTAAAGCAAAACCAAACACTGTCAGAACACCTGAAGTACCATTTAAGATCAAAGAGCCTACCAATGTGTCTAAGCCTGATTCCAAACTTCCAAAGATTGATTCAAAAGACAAAGGTAAGGGCAAATTGGTGGAAAAGCCAAAGGTGAAGAAGGTGACACAGAATGTTGAGCATGACTTGGAGTATGCTATGAGGTTGCAGGCTGAGTTGGATGAACAGGACAGACTTGAAACTGAAAAGAGAGCTGCTAAATCTCAAAAGTCTGTGCCAGTCAAGATGAAAGAATCTGAGGTTGATGAAGTGGATGTGATGCTAGAGAATGGGCAGATTGTAAAAATGACTAAAGAAGCCAGCAGAGTATATGCAGAGATGAAAGCAAAGGGGTTAAATGATGATACTGTATATCATGCTTATGAAGCAAAGAAAAAGGGTAATCCTCTGCAGATGGCATTAAAGCAGAAAATTGAAAGAGAGAAGAAGGAGAAAAAGGAAAAAGAAGCTGCTAAAAGGAAAGCAAAGAAACCAACAAGGGTTGATTTGAAAAATGATCTGGTTTGTAAGTTAAGGGGAGATAGAATTTCTACAGGACAATTGAGGAGGATGTCACTGGAACAATTGCAAAACATGTGTGATAATAATCCTCATGTCAATTCTGAAGCAAGGGAAAGGTTAGAAAAGAAGAGAAAAGATGATGCAGAAATTCAAAGGAGATTGCAAGAAAGATATGATCAAATTGATGAAGAGCTTGAGAAAGAAAAGGAACTGAAATTGAAAATTGAAGGTGTTAGAAGGTCATTTGCTAAATTTCAAGAGATGGATGATAATGTTTGTGATGTGGATAGGGATGAGGAGATATTAGAGCAGATGTTTGTAGTTAAACCTGATAGATCAGAAAACATCAATTTGGATGGTGAAGAATTCTCAGAAATTATCAAATGGGAAGCTGTGTTGATAGCAACTGCAGAAATGGCTTATGAAATAAGGATTGAAAGAAAGAATGGAGTTGTAAGCTTTCACAAGTCAATGCAGGATATTCTGAAAAGAGTTCAAAAATTTGATGTATATGATATGTATAAGATTGGGTTAGAAAAGGACTTGAAAAATGTTAAATCTAGTCTTGAAAGGCATGTGTGGGAATGGATACAGATGATGTTTGAGCCTGAGATGTATGGAAATATATTTTTGTGTGCTGAGTTAGTTGCTTACTGGAGACATTTTGCTAGAGCAGGAGTGCAGTGTATTTCTCTCAAGAATGGAAAATATGTGTATATGTTGGAAGAGAGAGAGTACATTCTGAGCATAGTACTGTTGAGGCAACTAATGGAAAAGAAATTACAAGTTGCTGTGAAGACTGAAAAAGGCAAAGACATTATTTACTGGATGATGAATCAATTCTACAAGAGAGATCAAGCAAGCAAGAAAAGATAAAACTCTCCTACAAAAGAATGAAACTGAATGCAGAAACTTAATGCAATACAAGATTGATCAAGTTTAGGGGGAGATTGTTGGGATCTGAGCATATTTGATAAGTGTTGAAGTCTAGCCACTGTCTGTTTTACTGCTAGCCACTGCTAATGTAGAAGCAGTGCCACTGCTAGAAGAATTGAAGTCCTAGCCACTGCTAGTGTATTTAAGCAGTGCCACTGTTAGTATGAGTATACTTGTGTTTGTAAAGGAAACTTACTACCACTGTTGGTATAAAGTAAGTTGTTCCCACTGTTATTGTGTATAAGTCGGTTAGAGTTATTTATGGGATAGATTTGAATTCCATAATAACTAGAGATTGTATAGGACTCTATGTATTATAAATAGAGATCCTTAGACCTAGATCAGGTTAACATTAGTTTAACGCAGCTTCAAGGTTTTGTAACCCTAATACAATTCAGTGTATTCGTCTTATATTATCAATAAGATTGAAGCTTTTGATATTAATTGTGTTGTTTATTGTTTTGATCTTCATTATATTATTGAGTGTTATTCCGCAACTTCTCAGTAATAATTCAAAGCTTGTGTTAATCTAATAAGTTTATTAGATCGATCTTGGTTTAACAGGCAACAAGAAGCAACGTGTCCTTTTTGGTGACACTTGAAGCAAGACATCTGTTTCCGTGACTTACTAACTTTTGCATCCGCTATCGGAGTCTTAGGCACTAAAGGTTCAATTACATGTTCTTTATTAACCACTTCATCAGTCTTAGTATCATTAATTACTCCACCCGGTACAAAATATACTTTGGTGTGAGGAATTTTCTTACTATCATCAGATGAAGGATTCTTAATAACATTCTTCTGTGCCTCTACCTTTTCTGGTTTATTAGATACTTTCGTCTTAGGGTTAACATCCGCCATCTCAATGTCTACAGGAGTTTTAGTGTAACTTGAATTGAATGGGTGAGGCATATCATTATAACCTACACCAGACATATCGTTCACACTACGCTGAGCACCTAACATTTTATCCATTTCAGATGATCTATAGCTCTCAAGCTTACGATTCTGAGCTACAAGTTTTGTTTTGCAATCAGCTAACTCCTTATCCTTATTAGCAATGGACAGATTCAAGTCATTTATGTTCATATAGAGACCATCTATGATAATTGATTTCTCATTCACGGTATCTCTAAAAGTTGTCTTGTCAGCCGCATCTGCCTTAATCTTATCCTTTAAGGCTTGTTTATCATCACTTAACCTACATATATCTAACTTAGCTAAGTCAAGTTCAGATCTTACAGCCTCACTGTATTTACTAAGTGTGCTAAGTTGAGATGACAGGGTATTATTAGTTTCAGTTAAAGTCTTATAGGAATCAGCATAAGCACTAACTTGGGACTGTAAACTAGAAACTAACTGACAAAGATCAACAAGAGAGATAAGATCTAGACATACCCGTTTTTTATCGATTTGCAGTTCAGCCATCTTAGCCACAAAATCTACAGGATTCAAATCTTCAGTTGAACCCAAATCTAACACATCATCGACATTAGCTTTAACAGGAGTCTCAGGCACCTTTATTTCAAAAGCTGGATTAGTGGGCATATAGGATACAGACTCAGCCACAATCTCTTGATATTCAATCTCAGCCATCAAAGCTTCCTCGGACTGAGTTTTCCGATCATAAAAACCATCTAGCTGTTTTACTACTAAGGCTTTGGAATTCAAAGTATTTCCCGAGCCTTGTGTCCCTTCACCAGTCTCTACCTTAGGTTTTTGGCATTCTCTAGCAAAGTGTCCGTAACTTTTACAGTTATAACACTTGATCTTGGTTTTATCAAACCCTGATCTGTTGCCAACAACCTTTCTTCCATTCTTCTTTAAGAAATTCTTAACTCTCCTTGACAACAAAGCAAGTTGGTCCTGGAGATCTATTTCTTCAATATAATCAGGATCTATCTGTTCATAGTCTTCATCAAAAAGAATTGGATCGCTAATTTTACAATCAATATAATTCTCATATGAAGCTACAAATGAAGA
Source organism: Pseudognaphalium luteoalbum (assembly GCA_963422505.1). Classification (NCBI taxonomy): domain Eukaryota; kingdom Viridiplantae; phylum Streptophyta; class Magnoliopsida; order Asterales; family Asteraceae; genus Pseudognaphalium; species Pseudognaphalium luteoalbum. The sequence continues at coordinate 84,616,442 of OY730193.1, forward strand.
AAGAACAGACAGTTGCTGCTCAGCAGATTTCACACTCATAGGCATCTTTTGATGTTCTTGAGGTGACTTCTCAGAAGGTTTCCCTTTAGCTTCATTTCTAGATGATATAATGAAACACAGTTCATCAGTTATCATTTCACCCTTTCCATCAGCATTACCAACAAACAAAGCAGTGGTCGAACTGGATGAAGCAGTCGAGATAGAAGTTTTTCCATGATACAGTCTTGGATCCTGAACCTGATCAGAATCAGTATCTTTCGACTTCTTAGTGAAATCATATCCTCTGAGCTTGTCAATAACCTGCTCAAGAGTCATGGTTGCATATCTGGTTTCATTGTCTGTAATCATCACACCATACATCTCCCATTTAGAAGGTAAACCCTCAAGAAACTTGTCGGTTTTCTCTACCTCCTCAATAGTGATTTCATGGTTTTCAATCTCACTTAACAGATGGTAAAAACGTGTAACATAAGCATCAAGAGTTTCTCCTTTAAAAGCTTTAAACAAAGTAAACTGCTTTTTCAGAAGCTTCTTCTTGCTAGCTTTCACTTGTGGACTTCCCTCACATCTTTTCTCAAGCGCTTCCCATAGTGCTTTAGCAGTATGAAAAGATTTTAACTGATGACTAATTTCCTTAGATAAGCATATCTTGATACAAGAATGAGCTTTATTCTCATTTTCATAGTCTTTCTTTTGTTGTTCACTTATCAGATTATAGGTTACCACAACAACAACATTTTGAACAGTTTGGGTGGGTGCCGTGTATCCTCCTTTGATACACATCCTGATTGAGAGATTATGGAATCTACAGTAAGATTCAAACCTATCTCTCCAACTGTAATAGTCTTCAACACGTAACAACTTAGGTGGAGTATTAGATTTTCCAACCTCGTGCTCCATGTCGATCATTTTACTAATGTCAGACATTTTAAAACTTTCAAGAATTAACAATCAGAAAAATCAGAAAGTTCACTTCGCAGAAACTCGACTCGCAGGGCAGGAACTCGGTTCGCAGGAGAACTCAGTTCGCAGAGGGGAACTCGGTTCGCAGGAGAACTCAGTTCGCAGAGGGGAACTCGGTTCGCTGAGGGGAACTCGGTTCGTAGAATCAGCTGAAAAACCCTAAAACGAAAATTTTAGTTTTCTAGTCGATTAAACCCTAAGATTTCGGTCGATTACGAAACTAAAAACTTCCAGAGACTGATTTTGGTCGTTTTTACAAAGATTAAACGTAACAATAACCCTAAATCTATCGTTATTATCTAAATAACCTCGAACTAATAAGTATTTAGCCCGAAAGCTCTGATACCAATTGTAAGTCCGTAGTATTAGAATCGATAACGAGGTTATCTTTAGGTATTAAGGTGCGGAATCCCTCAATACTTGGTTCACAGATTGTGAACAAATTATTTCGCAAGATAATAGCGAATTGATTAATAAACAAGGTTTTGTATTGATTAATTAATATTAATCTATCAATACCTAACCTTAAGAATGCTTAGAATCGTTTAAAGTTCTCTGGAAAATCAAATTGCAAAAGTTATCAACCGATTTGACCTATTTAAGTATTTATATGTTTCAGCCAATCTCGGCTCGCAGGCCGATGGGCTCTGCGAGTCGACTCAGCTCGTAGCCCACGACCAAACCCAGTTCGACTCGGTTCGCAGTCACTCTTGCGACTTGAAATCTCATCTCGCAGGATCAAGTTCTGCGACTTGAGATCTCATCTCGCAGGATTAATTTGTAATTTCGTAATCGATATTCGTCTAATACTTTAACATACTAATATATTTAACGAATATTAATACCAAAATAATATCATTTACAAATCAAAATCAATTGTATCAACTTGATTACAATAATCACTAGTACTAGTACAAGCTAGATCTGTTGTCACACATACATGTCCCAACAATTAATAATAACCAAAAACGTAAATCCCAACCATAAAAGGGAACTTTAGTTTATGGAAGAAGCTATCACGAACTATTTGCAATAAATTCCCAAGTAAACTTTATTAAGTTTAAAGTAACTCGAGAACTTGAGAATAGTTCCAATTTTCCAACCACGTAAGCGTGTAAGCATTTAGAATTTTATTATATAACATATAAGTTTGTTCTAAGCTTGCTAGTTACCTTAATGAGGATGTTCTTTCTTTCGGAAAAGAAAGCGGCTTCTATCTTATCGTCATCGGCTCCAGGAAATATCTCCAATAACTTGCTAATCATATAGGTGGAGGGATCAACGAAGAATGGAATTTTTCTAGAAATGTTGAGAGGGATTGCAGGATCTTTTGAGACCTGGAACTCAAGCTCATATATCATGGCGGCAACATAACGATTAATCAAGGTTTGTGAGACCGGGTGATAATCGGTGTTGGCCAATAGGTCCATTAGTAGGTCTATTGTTGATATAAGCTTTAGTTCTTCATCTCTATATCGTGTAAAGATACCATCTTCCTTTTGGGTTGGAAGACGTTGGAGAATACCTATTTGATGATTAATCCTAACACTGACTTCTCTTTGTTCGACTGAAAAAGGAAAGTCTGTCGAATTGAGATGTCTGGCAAATGCCCTACAAACATCTAACCTCCTTTCAGGATCAAAAGAGTTACCAACATAGCGGACTTTTGAATCTTCCGGTATATCCTTATCAACAACACGGTATATGATGTACGCAGGTTCTGGTACAAGGTTTATAAAAATTGGTGATTTTGGAGGGTATTCGTAAGCGTCTTCATTCCTTACGGGAATGCGTTCTTCAATGGGTGGAAAACAAAAGGTTTGAAGATTTTCAGAGGTACCAACAAAATCAAGGAATTGAGAGAAATTTTCTAAGGAAAATGAGATCTCAAGTGCAGGTATGACCTGATAGCTTGGAATGCTAGAAACAGAAGTTGAAATCTTCTGTTGAGACTCATTGGATCCTAAGTCAAGATCTAGGAATTGCCCTATGGTTCTAGAATCATCGTCTGGGCTAGCGGAGATTTCTTCAGATGAAGTTGAAGATGAAGAGTAGAAATCAGATTCAAACTCTCGTTCCAGGCAGTCGAAGAATTCAGCGTCGTCCATGACCATCATTCTTCGGTTGTCTTGTGGGCGAATGGAGAAACGGGGCAAGAAGGTGGCGAATCGTAGAAAGGTATTTTTATATTTTTCATTTTATACTATTTAACTAAACTAAATTATTCTAAGGCAGGTAAGTAACTTTCGGATAAGTTTGAGTTAACCTAAACGAAAAGGATCTCCTAACAGCTAAATTATCTAAGCCAGCTTTAGAATCGTAACGCTCTGCGATCCCCGGCAGCGGTGCCAAAAACTTGATGTCAGTCTGACGGTCGGTTTTAGGAATTGCTTCTTGTCGTTGTGAACCTTCCGGTTGGCTGTGATCAGTGGGTTTTATATTTATATTTGCGGGGCCTAAATATACTAAAGATATGGGTGAGTACAGCGATAGGTATGACCTAGGGTCGTTCTTTAATCGGAGCGAATTGAAACGAAGCTTAGGCCGAAGATAAAGTTCACTAATAGGATGGGTTTGTGTAGATAAGTAGGTTTTGTTGTTTTGGTTTTTCTAATAAACTAATTATCTAAGTGCAGAAAAGTAAAATAGAGATGAGAATCGATAATTAGGTAGATAGATAGAGAATGCAGCTGTTGAAGTTTCAATAATCATTTGTTGGGATGATGTTCATTATAAAGGTAATTGGGGACATGATTTAGATAACCAACAGACGAATTACAGGTGTAAACACTAGGACCCTACTTCTTTAGTTAAAACCTAAATAAGTTTGTCACTGAGTACCTAGTTTATCGTGATTGTGATCAAAACATGTTGTTCGACCCTCCACACTATCTTGTGATGACTAGTGACCCATGAAGGGTGCAAGAATAAGGTAACAGACTGCCCTCAGGTTATTCTGACCTTTCTTAACACCTAAATTTAAACTGTTATTATCTAATCGTGTACAAATTATTAACTTTGTTTATTCTAAACTATCACTTTTGTAGAGTCTAGGGGTTTTAAGAATCCTGAACCACTGTTGGGCTTGACTTTCATCTCTAGACTCATTCTCTTAGGTTTTATTAGCATAATTACTTCTGTCATGATCTAGAACTCTCCTTTGTGATCAGTCATTCATCCCTATGTACACTAGCGGTGTACAATGCATTGTTTTCCATAGCTTGCTAACCCTAGGTACTTACGGTGTACAGTACTCTAACCATTTTCCACAGTTTCTTGTAACCAAATGTATGGTCACCGTATACTCCAGCTTATTCCATAGCCAACTAACCTTAGGTACAACCATGGTGTACAGTGCTTGAAGCATTTCCACAGCGTTCGAAACCAGAGGTAAGTTTATCATGTACTATAGCTTTTCCATATGTTTACTAATCCTTGGTACTGCTACAGTGTACTTTGATAATGTATTTCCACAGATGTGTAACCAGAGGTAGACCTACAGTCTACTTTAGCATTTCCACGGCTTTACGGTTCCTAGACCATATTCTAGGGTTTCTAGGTAGGTCACAATGTCGGTACAGATGGCTTTTCTGGAGCTTCCACGGTTGTACTCCAACAGTGGTGTTTTCATTGCTATACCCAGTACTTTCACTGATTTACCAACAAACATGGATTCGTACGATAACACAGATAACAACTACTGTATCTAGAGGTGATCAAATTATAAACCTAAGTAGCAGTCACGTGAATGACTAGAAAGGGTGATCCGTAAACTAAGTCTAGATGCATGATAAGTTTAAACATAACAGAATTTAATAATTCCAAATTACATATTAATTAAAATATTAAATTAACATCATCCCTACGTCTAATTATCTATATTTCAACAACCGCAATAGTACAGTACTCAATAATCATGGCAATACACATAACATACATCATACAAGCAGGCAGAAATAGTTCCGACATAGTATAAGTATGAGAGAGTAGATAGCACCAGAAATATAAGCAGAGTAATATTGAGAAACGCGTAGTCTTGCACCAAGAATGCATTTACACCGTGATTACAACAGCTAGCTTTTCATTCTCTACCTCTAACTAACTAACTAACTATCTATATCTCTCTAGAGAGAGAAATATCTAGAGAGAGAAACCAAAACTAAAAGCTAAATACAAAAATAAAAGTAAAAATGTAGAGTGAATTTGAAGTAGTGAATGTGTAAAATGAATTGTGTGAAATGAGGAGGTGGTGGTGAGTATTTTTAGATTTGGCTCAACCGTACTCCTCAACCGTATTCTCACCTCCAAAATCTCAACCGTATAAAAATCCTTCCTTGTACGGGCAAAACATCGAATACGGGGCGTTCAACCGTATTTCGGGTGAGAAATGGAGAATACGGGAGAGACCCAACCGTATACGGGCAAGACTTGCCGTATACGGATGAGACAGGGCCGTATACGCCCTTGCCAGGCTGTATACGGTCATGGCTTGGCCGTATACAGTCAGGCTTGGCCGTATACGGCTTGGCTCTCCCGTATCTCGGTCTTTGGTTGCTTTGATTCTTTGTTCAGGCGTAACTTCTTCATTGTGCGTCCGTTTTGAGCGATCTTTATATCCACGCGTTCGTAATTTCCTAACGAAGAAAATAACATAAGTTAGAGGTCATAATTCTAAGTGTAACTCAAAAAATGTCAGAATGCGTGAACTAGAGATTTGTTAATCATTTATGCTCAGTTTTTCACGTTTTTCGTCTCATTTTTAGTGGTTTTATAAACATCACTTCCGTTTTGACTTAGTTAACAAAATATTATGATATTTGGCATTATTGGTGTGGTTTTTTTAACTTTGGGCCTAAGATGCAGGTAATAACGTACGTAAAAACATTACTTTTTACGTGTTATCATGACCCAACTGCATATTTGATTGTTTGTGCATTTTTGCATGCAGAATATATGCTAGATTGGACCAAAAGGCACCAGAGGTGTATCGTCTTTTATGCAACTCACATAAGTAACAAGTAAGAAATCAAGTATCTTTTTTATCTAACTCACATCGCATAATTACTCATTTAATATGTGCATTTGTGGATTGATGGCGTAAGGTCTGTAAAGGTGTGAGTGCCCCTAACGTTGGATCTTGGATGATTGAACCAATTGATTAAAAGGCGGAAACAAGTAATCAAAGTAAACTAATACGAATAACTAACCGAAACAATCAAACGAATCAAAAACAACTTTGTATTGATAATCGTAACGTATTAGATTGCTTACAAGAGAGTTTAGTCAATAAATGGTGCTAGGGTTTCGTCAACCCTAGCCAGAAACCCGTATGTTTGCTTATATACTAACACAAATCGGCAGACATGCGACACTTGGCCAGTGACGCATGTGGCCGCCTTCATGCATCACTTACTTAAGTGTCGCTATGTGACACTAAGGCAAGTGTCGCCTAAAACTAATATTAAGTGTCGCTAAGTACAAAACTAACTTTTCTATTTCAACTGACTAACGACACTTACAACTCGATACACCAACTGACTGACACACTAAATGTACCAACAAACTCCCCCATTTCAGCAGCTTGGCCTCCAAAAATCTTCAATCTTCAAAAATCTTTCATCGGCACCATCCTTCTAGGAATGTTCCATTAGCATGAACACCCATTCTAACAAAAACCTCGACAACCTTTATGAATTTTAAAGCTTCCTCTTGATCGATATAATTATATCGCATCTTATTTTTGTGGAGAGCTTTCAAATCATGCTTTGACAGATTAATAAGGCTGAGCGGGTCAAACACACGAACACTTTTACCAAGAGCTCCCTTGAAATTCCATTCAGTCTTTTCTTTCTCGGGCTCTTTCCTTGTAGAATATTCAATAACAACTTCTTGCGTATCAGGGTCAAAACACCAATATCGTAGATACTTGAGAAAATCCAGTGGTAGTGACTCTAAGGGAACTTTCTTCAGACAAGCAGCTGGCGGATAATGATATTTCACTATTGGTTCCTGATTTCTCGGATCAACTTTCTTTTTATAACAGAAACGAACTCCCAGCTCTGGTCTAATCCACATATACGTCTTGCTGTAGATCTCTTTCCTTAATAACTTCTGAAACATATTTCCTCGAAGATCATTCGTATGATTGACTATGTTCAGCTGAAAAAGAGGATTTAATTCGACCTTTGGCAACATGCTGATATGACTAAATCTTGGTTTGAAATATTGCACGCCGTCTCTTCTTTTAATCAAGATCAGAAAATTATCTACATCAAATTTCCAACTTTTGATCAAACCCGTAAGTTCACCTCGAACCTCAAAAAATTTGCATTTCTTCAATTCAGTTTCGGCTGGAAAATAACTCATATGCGGCTTTGTAGAATCTCGAAAAAACAATTTTGAAGATTTGGCAATTTTCGAAATCGATTCACCCTCTGGTACTGAATGAGATGATGATTCAGGAACTGATTGAACAGTTGGTTGTTCCTAAATATTTTCCACTGTTTGTTCTTCCTCATCTTCCGATGAATCTAACTCAATGATTGGTTCATCAAAATCATATGGTTGAGCCAGTTGTTTCTGAATAGGTTTAGGTTCTCACTCAGGCGCCGGTTCTTGATTAGGGTTTTCCATATAAACCTCATCCGGCCCTGGAACTTCTGCATCCATTTCTACATCATCAGGATCAACTATTCTATCATCTTCATCAACCGGATTAATCAAACTTTGCAGATACGTGAGATTGATATTTGAGTAGTCAACTGCAATTGGTCTCAGTTGACCTTGAACATCAATAAAATAATCTAAAGTGATGTTTTCATTGATATCAAAACTTTGTACATTTTCTGGTTCTGGGGGAGGTGTACATTTGTTTCCAAGGTACGATGACCATCCTCCCCCGAAACAATCGTAACAGACTCCAATTCTACCAACCTAGACTTAAGATCTTTCACCTGCAGCTGTAAATCCTCAACCCGTGCCGCCTTGATCTCTAAATCTTGAATTTTCCCAGCCTGAGCTGCAATAACCGCGGCTTGATCTTCAAATCGTTTATTCATCTGCTCCATCTGAGCAAGAAGCTGCTGAAGAGATGCAGGTTGTTGTTGTGATGGTTGTTGTTGTGGTGGTTGTTGTTGTGGTGGTTGATGACCAGGTTCTTGTATAAAGTTCCCGTTCTATGGCATCTTTTATGTGGCAGATCAGCATATGAAGGAGAAGACCCAGCTGGTCGCTTTCCGGTATTCCTTGGCACATGAACCCTCCCCTTAGATATCCTTCGCAGAATACGCTTAAAGCGTCGAGGATCAACTAGCTGAATCGCATCTGACGCATCTTGAGGAGGCACATCACCCTCAGAATCGGGTGGTGTGGGTCCACCATCATCATCATCGTCAACCTCAATGCGCTCAACCTGTTCAATATCATCCAAATCCTGAGCGACTTGATTTTCTACTAAGTCATATTCATTGACCACGGGAGGAATAACAACATCCTCAAACCCATCATTAGGCAGCACAACATAGTTTTCAGTGACTATGTGCCCAAAAAGATCACGATCTGGAAAAACAGCAGCATCCTTCGCCGGTAATTTGCAATCATTGAAAACTCGCAAAAGCATCGGCATTGGATGCAACAATGATCGATGATCAGGAGCGATACCTAAATCCATGTCATTCAAAATAAGTTGCACAAAGCGAGGATATTGTAACCATTTATTTTTTCCAGCCCGAATACTCTCAACCATATTTCCAAAGATATATCCATTAAAGTTGTATGGTTTGTTGTAAATCAAAACCAACATCAGAGACAGAGTGGAATAGCTGGCAGCATCAAAACCTCGCTTCCTCGGAGATAACACTCAATAATAATATGGCACAAAAACTGCCAAACCCGACAGAGATAATAATAATTAATCGTAACCTATTAGCTTGTTAACAGACTTGTGATTTCGACAAATGGTGCTAGGGTTTCGTCAACTGATATCGCGTAAAAAGTCACATTTTTACTACCGATATCTCTTTCATTCTGGAACAATAATTAGCAAATAAACTCAGATAATGTTCAAATCAATGAAACTTTGTCAAGAAGGTCGAAATAGAGTTGCACGAGAAAAATCAAGCAAAATGGACGAAAAACGAAGATTCCACACACGTTTGAAGATTCAAGACATCAAGACAAGATTTAGAGACAAAGTACCCATCACTGAGATTTCTCTTATCCAAGATATTCATTTTCAAAATACGAATCTAACAGAAAAAGAATCAACAAAAACGGATGAAGAATGAAGATTCTACGTACGCCGGAAGATTCAAACGATTCGTATGAGACATCCAAAGATCAGAGACATATTTTTGGGATTTCTTTTCATGAAATTCTTCGTTTTTAAAAAAGGAATCCAACGGCAAAAGAGTTGACAAAAACGGACGCATAACGAAGAAGATACGCGCGAATCGAGTAACGAAGCGAAAGACGGCGAACCGGGGCGGCAGGCTGCCAGCCGCCGCCGGCTGCATGGGTGGCGACGCTGGCTGCCTGACCCCCATCCCACGTCCGCTTTTTTGTCCTTTCTCGAACTCACAGGTTACACGTTCTAGGCCTTTTCCGCAACTCTAGGGTACACGTGCTAGACCTTTACGCGCTTTAGGGTACATGTGCTAGCAACTTTTTCACCTTTTGCTAACATATGCCCCAAGTTGCTAAAATGCATCAATTTTCTCCTATAAATAGGAGTCTCCTTGGCTTATTTCAAGACACACTCTTACACCTTTCATACACCAGACACCACACCTCTCACCTTGTTATTTCTTTCATAATTTGTTAGATTTACTTTCTCATTCTATTAGGCTAGTTTAGGAAACTTGTTTAGAATATAACGAAATCAAGGAACGTACTTGTAATCTTTGGTGTAAACCTGGAGCTACTCTTATTAATTCTAGTTTATTCCTTCTCGTGCATTAATATCGGTTCTTTCTATCCTTATCTATCTTGATTAATTATGTATACTTTAATTATGTTAGAGATAATTTGTGCCATGATTAACGAGTAGATTACTATTGTATTTGTTGTGATGTAATTAGCATAAATAATTATGGGATGACCTTAAATATGTCGTGAAATAATATGACAGCCTATATTAGACTGTTTACTTGATATAGTACTGTAAACGCTGTTAAGCGGAGTACAAATGTATGGAAGTCGGTAAACGACCGAAGGTAGTTGTATTATGGATCGACATTATAAAAATGGAAACTTTATGAACGGACTTATCTTGTGATTTTATACATAAAACATATATTCGCCTTTCGATTAAAAAATATGATTGTAACCTTGTAGAGCGGAGTCGCGAACCTTAATACTTGGTCAATATTATCTGTGTCAAAACTATGGTTTAATTGTAACGTCGTGCAATCATCATAAAATGCAATATGATTACGTGGAATTGCCATGAGTATAGTACACCTCCAATCACAATGTACTTATCATGAAAACATTGCGAAGCAACTAAATTAACAACGGAAACATCGGTTAACTATTAAATACATTGTGAACTACCATAGTATTTTCCGATATGGTCCGGGTTTAACTTTATGCAAAAGCCGCAAGCATTTTAATTAGATTAGTTTAGATTAAATTAGAGTAGGTAGGCTATAGGCTAAATAACCATTCACGGAAACCTAGGGATTTGTTAATTGTATTGAGAAAGACAAGTTTAAAATCCAATTTAAAATGATATATTAGCTTAAACCATGAAACCTAAAGTAAGGTACTCAAGAAACCTAAACACTTTCCCTCACGTACCATGCTTGAGTTTCACTAATAGGAATTAATCAAATAAGTCTGAACATATTTTCTAAGTTAGTTGTTTGTCGGATTTGTAGTCTTTGTGGTATTAAGAACGGTTAGACTTGTTATGGACTTGTTACTCTATTCCTTCGCCCACGAGCGAATGTGTTCAATAACCGACTGATAAGGAATCTACGGGTTGTACCATAAGCTATCGAATCTAGTAAAGATTCCTAATTTAGATAAACGTTTTCTCTGAAAAGTCATCATCCCATATTATGAGCTAATGAAATCACAACAAATACTACTTTCCATTATCTGACTTATTATTATCTTTTATTCGCTTTATTTAGTTTATTTAGTTAACTGATCCAAAAAAAAAACCCAATGCACTTTTATAAAAACCTATACTATAAAAACCAAAAAAAACACAAATCGGCATAAATGCGACACTTGGCCAGTGACGCATGTGGCCGCCTTCATTTGTCACTTACCTAAGTGTCGCTATGCGACACTAAGGCAAGTGTCGTCTAAAACTAATATAAATGTCGCTAAGTACAAAACTAACTTTCTATTTCAACTGACTAATGACACTTACAGAAAACATGACTATGCATCACCATGATTGGAACTCTGGTGATCACTCAACATCTTCAACACATGTCGCTCAGTCGAATCCATTTCCAGTCGAAGCAATTAAGGTATTAACGGAGAAGATGGACACACTTGTCAAACAGTTCGAAGAACTTAAGAAACAACAGCACCACGTACACCAAGTGCAAGCCTGTCAAAACTGCACCAACTCGCAACCACCCGGTGAGTATCAAGTTGAATATGAAGAGACAGACGGCACCATTTACTATTCTCAATATCCCGTTCGACCACAAAATTTTCCACCCGGTTTCAACCAAAACAACAACCAACCTAGAGGACCTCCATTCCCGCAAAGAAACAACCAACCTTTCCAACCCCGATACCCACCTAGATACCCACCTTACCCACAACAACCACAACTTGCCTACAACCAACCCCTCGCACTTCCTGGACCCACTTCTGACACAAACCAAACCACTGAACAATCCAACAAGACAAATGCCCCAGCATCAAGTTCAGACGATGCCTTTACCCAGTTCATGCAAGGCCAACACCTGCTAGGCAAGATCAAGCCAAAAGACATCTGCTAGGAAAGATCAAGCCAAAAAACTAACTCAACCAAAAGACATCCGCTAGGCAAGATCAAGCCAATCTCTTTATGAGAAATCAATTGGCCGTACTAAAGAACTTTGAAGCTCAAATTGGACAATTGGCACAACGTCTTGAGAATAGACCCAGAGGAAGTTTACCTAGCAACACGGTTCACAACCCACATGTTGAGGAGGCAAAGCAAGTTACCATCACCAAGGAAGAACTAGAGATTAAGATACCAGCTGTGGAAACCACCCCGACCATGAACAAAGAGGTTAAAATCCCTTACCTCGCTAGACTTAAAATCCAACCTAAGAAATTATCATCCTTTAAGTTAGACGGAAAATTCCTCGATACAATGTCTAGAGTTCCTAGTCGTAATAAATACATTAGAAAATTGTTGTCTACTAAGGATAAACTGCCCGAAGTAAATAACATTCCCCTTAGTCCTGAAAGCTCAGCCCTACTTAAAAATAGCCATCCCGAAAAACTAGGAGACACCGGTAGATTTACACTCCCTTGTTCTATTTACCAATCCGGAGATATAAGCGCCTTAGCCGACCTAGGAGCTAGCATTAACCTCATACCCTACTCCCTGTTTAAAAGGCTAGAACTTGAAAATTTGAAACCCACTAAGATGACCGTCCAGCTAGCTGACCAATCCGTTAGATACCCAAAAGGATTAGCTGATAATGTCTTAGTTCAAGTTAACAAATTCTTCCATCCTACAGATTTTATGGTAATAGACATCCACGAGGACATAAACATCCCGATTATCCTTGGAAGACCATTCATGAATACATCCTGAGCAGTGATTGATGTGTATAACCATACGATTGTCCTACGCTCGCATGGCGAAAGCATCACTTACAAGATCGACCAACCAGAGTGCACTCCAGAACAAGAAGAATGTTATGCTATATCAACAGGCGGAATTACCTATAATGATGAATCAGAGCCCGAAGAAGAACAACCTTTCACCCGATCGTCAACCTTCATCTCTGACACTGAAACTGACCCAGAAGAGGAGGAGGAGTATCAACCTGCAGAGGAAGACGTGGAATCTGAAGAAGAAGAACCTGAAGAAGAAGAAAAGGAAGAACCCGCTGAGGAAGAAGAGGAAACTGAAGAGGAAGAATCAATGGACGAAGAGACCGAAGAAGAAGAAAGATCTGAAGAAATGGAGGAAGATGAAGATCAGACTGATTCACCCCAAATGGCTGAAGTAAAAAGGATACAATGCTCCAAAGAAAACAATTCTTTGGACGAATCTGTTGATTATGAATCCATCCGTCAATCCTTCAAATCCGTTCATCTAAAGAGAATGGAAAACATGCTCAACCCTTATCTTGACCCTTCGAAACCATTCACCCGAACCCGACTCCGAGATATAGATGCAATTGAAGAAGAGTTCCGATCCTCAAGACACTCGGAAATATATGACAAGCTCTTACAAACAATCGTTGCGTATAAGGCAAGTCAAACGAATGGCTTGTGGAAGAAAACCTTCAAGATTCAGCCACGGAAGGCAGGACCATCGAAGTCGATAGTTCCCAACCTTTCAGTAATGCACCCTCGGATGAAGAATTCCACCAATTTCTGGATTCCCGTGATGAAGATTCTGAAGAGGAAATTGAGTATGACGACGATTGTATCGACATCACTCTTGATGAACAATTTATTCCCCCTACTCCAGCAAATTCTTCTATCTCCACAACCGAGATATTGGAAATCCCCCTCTTAGATACCCACCAATAGATGATTGACTTGATTGATGAAAACGACAATGTCAGCATCATCGTAGAAGCTATAAGAGAATCAACCAATGACTACACCACCGCTGAAAGGCACCTAATAAGGGAGATCGAATGAGAATACGATTCATACCTTGCCAATTGTTGAGCGCAAGAATCTCGCGCTCTGCGCAGGTATATCCAAGAACTATCAGATTCCTTTCAAGCTCAAATCACAAGAGAAGCTCAACAGTCAGAAAGACCCCACTACCCGATGGGAGAAATCGAGTTCTGCAGCAACCAGAGGCAAATATACCAAAAAGTATATTTGTGACACCCGGTCAAAAATGACCCAAAATTTGGTCCAAATTTAAACTTTTATTTCAAGTATTATATACTTAAAATACCAAAGCGTACAATTATTATATATATGATTATATGTATATATAACACAAAACAATTATTCAAAAATCGCGTATAAACAAATCACGTAGGAATTCAAATACGGACGTTGGTGAAACTATTATTAAATAATATGAAATTATTTAATAACATTGATAATTACTTTATATTATGTTTATAATATAACGAACACGTACGTTTTCCTTAAAACGTAACCGAACGCTATGAAAACGTGCGAAACGCGCCCAACCGATGAAATAAATCAAAGTTATATTTTTATAACTTAAAAATAAGTATTTTGATAAAAATACTTCAGGTAAAAATATTACTATTACACGTATATATTTATAACGTTTAAAAACGTTACACGATAAGAATAAACGAACAATTCGAAACCGACGACCAAACGAAAACCCAAATTACATTTTAGTAATCTAAAATATATTATTTGAGTAAAAGTTTCACTAAAAATATTGTGACTTAAATCGTTAACAAAAACTAATACATAAAACGTTTAACGTTTAAACGGACGACGAAACGAACGGGTAAACAAACACCGCACGGAGCGTAACTTTGGGGAACAATTTAACACACCCACATAAGGGTGGGACCCACAAAAACAGCTGAAAATAGCCACAAAACACATTCCATGATTTATGGATCATGCCTCCTTGCTTGTTGACTAATAAACCACAAACACAATCCTCATTTTAAACACTCAACTTCACCTCCTCTCACTTCCACCCCCTACCTGCGATTTTTACAGCCCCAAGAGACCACCTTCACACCACCATATCACCACCCTATCACCACCACAAACCACCATGAGCCGCCACGTCGGAATTCAAGAAAACGCACCAAGACGAGCACTTTACTTCCTCCTTCTTCTTCTCGGTTTAACAAACGTTGTAAGAACTTTAAAACTCTTCCATAATACTTGTAGTATGTATATTAACATGTTATAGTGCTCACTCAACTATTATATGTCCATATAATTAACCGAAACGCATTTTAAAACTTAAAACATGTGTTTAAACTTTCTGCCCAGAAAGTTAACCACATTTTAACGAAATTTATAAAAATCATTGATACATGATAATTGACGTTTCTTAACTCTATAATGTAGTTCAAGATGTTATCTTTCCAAAGAAACCAATTTTGTAACATTTCGACTTCGTTTGCTATTTTAAAATAATATTTCCGTTAAGGTGCGCGTTACTGTTCCGTTGGACAGGAACATCCGCCTCCTTCTCGAGACCATATCTTGAGTTCTAGGAAGAATCAACTTACGAAGTCTAAACGAAAAATGACCATTAAGATGTTGGATACAACTTTTATTTTACCACTTTGACTAGATCCCCATGAAATTTTGTGTAGGAACCGATCTATGGACTGAGCTCACTGTCGGACCAAAACCGACCACTCTTCGTATTTATTTTTGTTAAAAATAGTAAATGAACATATAAAAATACCATAAAGTGCAGAAATAAACTAGACATATATGCGGATATGTGTGATTTTTTTGTTAGACTTGATTCGGACTAGAAGTGGGTTAAATCAAGAGACTTATCGAGTCAAAAATCTGGAACTATTAAACTTAGGGACTGTTTTAGTCATTTTACAAAACCGACACATCGGGTCAACCATAAAACGTAACGACAATTTTCTAAAGTTTATTTAACATATTTAAGACTTCCCTAAAAGTTTCGAGTCAAACCGAACACGTTTGACCTAGTCAACAAAAACGAACACTTGAACAAAAACGGGCCATATTTACACAACGACAGACTACAAATACGAACAATTACAAATAACAGACTAATGGACATTAACTAGTTGAGTGAACAACTAGCATGGATAATCTTAATGATATCCACTTACTTACTTAACCTTACGCGTTTAGGACACTAGATGTTATTGGTTCGGAGAACCTCATTGCTTGATTTACTGCTTGATACTACTAGACTCGGGTGAGTCTCACGGCCTCTTTTTACTGTTTTACTATTTTGGGGGAGATGCATTGCTTGTTTTACTCGAACACATGAAATTACTTACTTGATTTACTTACTTATTTACTGGTATATCGATTGCATGGGTTTTACTTTTATCCACTGAAAGCCTCCTATCATAAGTTGTTAGTTATGGACTTAAGCGCGATTACTAGTAAATTGATCCATTTGGGACTGACAATCCCTGCCTGGGGTGGTAGCGCCACCACGGATTACACCGTAGAAACAGGTATATTAGTATTTGTTACATATGAGTGTTCGGATAGCACTCACGGGGGTACGTGGTATTGTACTTGAATGTACTATTCACACTACACTGTTAAGCTTCAACTATGGTGCTCATGGCAATGTTTATCGAAACTATTGCATACGTGCAATCATTACTTAATATTACTACTTGATGTGTTCAGAACTGTAACTTACTATAAACCTGTGAGATTCACCAACCTTTTGGTTGACCTTTTTAGTGATGCATTCTCAGGTTCGCAGCTTGAGTAGGGATGCCCAACAGGATCTACTTATATGCTAAGCTAGTACGAGTCGCATGCATACACTTATGAGGATTTTACTGGCATTATCTTTTGTACTATGATTATGTAACTAAAATCTTTAGAATCAATTTGCGAACTCACTAATGATGTATCTATATGACTTATTACTTTTGAAAACTCATGTAATGCACTGTATTATAATGTATTTTCTAAAACGTCTCATTTAGAGTCGTTTACTATATATCTTGTGCTTTGGTTATTGATTAGTCACGCCCCAACCCGATTCGCTTCCGCAACCCGAATTAGGGGGTGTGACAGATTGGTATCAGAGACTAAGGTTATAGTGAACTGGGTTGCATGTAGTGGGCCTAGACTATGACCGTTAGGCAGTATTCCTTATTAGATATGATTGGTTCAGGAATTACATCATACAAGTTTAATTTAACATAGCCTGATCAACTATGTACAATTAAATGAAGATGATGTGAGACTTGAAATGGTCATGTTGAACAGGAATGCAATAGTTGACTCTGACCACGAGAGAACCGGGACTCATACTTGTCTATGCTAGACACAACTAGGTGGATATATATCTATATATAAATATATATGGTATATACCTGTCTAAACAAACTATGAATTATTATATGTGATATATAATAATAGGCATAGGATACTTGGTAACACACCTGTTATAGTACAACCTACTTTCTCACCGTAAGGTCTGCAGCATTATTTCACCGTGATAGTTAACAGTGGGAATAGGTATACTTTAGGCTAGCGTTGTATAGGCTTCCGTTACTTATTTCGTAGGATCATTAGAGTTGACAACCTATTCCGCCGGATCATCATACACCTTTGAGGAAAACTTTATCTCACATCCTTTCCTACATTAGTAGTAACATCATTTTCATCCGGACAAATATTGGTCCAAGATATTACAAAATTCCCGAAAACTTATCATAACTTTCAACTCTCATAATCTTTGGACACGCATGTACAATGATCACAATTAGTTACAAAAACATCAACTTAACATGAAACCTTTATGTCATAGGAAATGACTGAACACTCCAACAACAATCACACGTCAGAGGACGACCAACTCAATGAGGAACATACGTTGTTTCCTTACCTTCTTACCTTAGATAGCGACGCAGGATTAGCAACTGAAGAAGTGTCAGAAGAGATGACGCTTGAGGAGGAAACTATGAAACAACCGGTGGAATCGGTAATAGTACCTGCATTGCTTACTGCTAAGGGGAATACTAAGATAGCCCAATCAAATGCAGCCCCTAGCTACACCATTGATAACCTTACTGCTACTACTTTAGCTACTACCACATCCCTTACCAACGTACCCATTACTGGTAATATAGGCACGGAAGTTGTCCACTTCATCAATGAAACCCTCAACCTACTTCGAAATCAGCTGACTGAAACACAGGGAGACATTATTGATTTAAGACAAATTGCTTACCAGAGTGAAAAATGCACTCTAGAGTACGAACTGCGCATGCTAACAATGGAGAATAATCTAAGACAATTAATGCTACTTAGTCCGACTGTTCAAGATACGAATATCTTAGTCGGTAGCCCTACCTCCCAAGTAACTGAACATGGTATTCTTACTGAGGAGAATAATGAGACAAGGATGACCAACCCTAAAAGGAATTTAGAAGAGATTCCCATTAACCATCCTACTCAACCTTAAACAAAAAGGGCAAAAATAGTCCAGACTTACAAAGGAAAACAACCCTTCTGCTCCCTATGCAACCGACATCATAAGGGGTCATGTGTCGAGCCCTGCAGCCGATGCAAAGTATTTGGACATCAAGTTGTTGACTGCAAATTCCCTCCTATGAGTAGAGGCTCTAAAACCTTGAAAGTTTGCTTTAAGTGTGGAACTACTGGACGCTAGAAAATTAATTGTCCACTACTGACAACTGAAGATCTTGCGAACAACAGCAATGAAACTAAGCTTGACCCAACCAATACTGTGGATATGTCTTTATATGATAACTTGATTTCTTGGAAACTGATAGAGTTTAGCTTATACTACTACACTACTGATTGCTACAGACTGTATGAACACAGTGGGATTTATTACATTACTCTAGGTTACTAGTACAAAGCGTAGCTACACCTTAGTGACTGACTGACCGACTGACCTTGTTCTACCGACAAAATGGTTGATTACATTACAACACACTTTCTCTATTCCTTTAATGGCCAGTAGGGCATTAGCTTAACAAGGGGAGGAAGGTAACACTGGATTGAGGTTATATCACTCTTAGTAGACTCACACACTTTCTTAGAATATGCACCGACTATTACTTTGACACACTAATAATTACTACGAATAATTTTCGGGATGAAATTCTCCTAGCAAGGGGAGAATGTGACACCCGGTCAAAAATGACCCAAAATTTGGTCCAAATTTAAACTTTTATTTCAAGTATTATATACTTAAAATACCAAAGCGTACAAGTATTATATATATGATTATATGTATATATAACACAAAACAATTATTCAAAAATCGCGTGTAAACAAATCACTCAGGAATTCAAATACGGACGTTGGTGAAACTATCATTAAATAATATGAAATTATTTAATAACATTGATAATTACTTTATATTATGTTTATAATATAACGAACACGTACGTTTTCCTTAAAACGTAACCGAACGCTATTAAAACGTGCGAAACGCGCCCAACCGATGAAATAAATCAAAGTTATATTTTTATAACTTAAAACTAAGTATTTTGATAAAATTACTTCAGGTAAAAATATTACTATTACACGTATATATTTATAACGTTTAAAAACGTTACACGATAAGAATAAACGAACAATTCGCAACCGACGACCAAACGAAAACCCAAATTACATTTTAGTAATCTAAAATATATTATTTGAGTAAAAGTTTCACTAAAAATATTGTGACTTAAATCGTTAACGAAAACTAATACATAAAACGTTTAATGTTTAAACGGACGACGAAACGAACAGGTAAACAAACACCGCACGGAGCGTAACTTTGGGGAACAATTTAACACACCCACATAAGGGTGGAACCCACAAAAACAGCTGAAAATCAGCCACAAAACACATTCCATGATTTATAGATCATGCCTCCTTGCTTGTTGACTAATAAACCACAAACACAATCCTCATTTTATTCACTCAACTTCAACTCCTCTCACTTCCACTCCCTACCTGCGATTTTTACAGCCCTAAGAGACCACCTTCACACCACCATATCACCACCCTATCACCACCACAAACCACCATGAGCCGCCACGTCGGAATTCAAGAAAACGCACCAAAACGAGCACTTTACTTCCTCCTTCTTCTTCTCGGTTTAACAAACGTTGTAAGAACTTTAAAACTCTTCCATAATACTTGTAGTATGTATATTAACATGTTATAGTGCTCACTCAACTATTATATGTCCATATAATTAACCGAAACGCGTTTTAAAACTTAAAACATGTGTTTAAACTTTCTCCCCAGTAAGTTAACCCCAATTTAACGAAATTTATAAAAATCATTGATACATGATAATTGACGCTTCTTAACTCTAGAATGTATTTCAAAATGTTATCTTTCCAAAGAAACCAATTTTGTAACATTTCGACTTTGTTTTCTATTTTAAAATAATATTTCCGTTAAGGTGCGCGTTACTGTTCCGGCGGACAGGAACATCCGCCTTCTTCTCGAGACCATATCTTGAGTTCTAGGAAGAATCAACTTACGAAGTCTAAACGAAAAGTGACCGTTAAGATGTTGGCTACAACTTTTATGTTTACCACTTTGACCAGATCCCCATGGAATTTTGTGTAGGAACCCATCTATGGACTGAGCTCACTGTCGGACCAAAACCAACCACTCTTCATATTTATTTTTGTTAAAAATAGTAAATGAATATATAAAAATACCATAAAGTGCAGATATAAACTAGACATATATGCGGATATGTGTGATTTTTTTGTTAGACTTGATTCGGACTAGAAGTTGGTTAAATCGAGAGACTTATCGAGTCAAAAATCTGGAACTATTAAACTTAGGGACTGTTTTAGTCATTTTACAAAACCGACACTTCGGTTCAACCATAAAACATAACGACAATTTTCTAAAGTTTATTTAACATATTTAAGACTTCCCTAAAAGTTTCGGGTCAAACCGAACACGTTTGACCTAGTCAACAAAAACGAACACTTAAACAAAAACGGGCCATATTTACACAACGACAGACTACAAATACGAACAATTACAAATAACAGACTAATGGACATTAACTAGTTGAGTGAACAACTAGCATGGATAATCTAAATGATATCCACTTCCTTACTTAACCTTACGCGTTTAGGACACTAGAGGTTATTGGTTCGGAGAACCTCATTGCTTGATTTACTGCTTGATACTACTAGACTCAGGTGAGTCTCACGGCCCCTTTTTACTGTTTTACTATTTTGGGGGAGATGCATTGCTTGTTTTACTCGAACACATGAAATTACTTACTTGATTTACTTACTTATTTACTGGTATATCGATTGCATGGGTTTTACTTTTATCCACTGAAAGCCTCCTATCATAAGTTGTTAGTTATGGACTTAAGCGCGATTACTAGTAAATTGATCCATTTGGGATTGACATTCCCTGCCTGGGGTGGTAGCGCCACCACGGATTACACCGTAGAAACAGGTATATCAATATTTGTTACATATGAGTGTTCGGATAGCACTCACGGGGGTACGTGGTATTGTACTTGAATGTACTATTAACACTACACTGTTAAGCTTCAACTATGGTGCTCATGGCAATGTTATCGAAACTATTGCATACGTGCAATCATTACTTAATTTTACTACTTGATGTGTTCAGAACTGTAACTTACTATAAACCTGTGAGATTCACCAACCTTTTGGTTGACCTTTTTAGTGATGCATTCTCAGGTACGCAGCTTGAGTAGGGATGCCCAACAGGATCTACTTATATGCTAAGCTAGTACGAGTCGCATGCATATGAGGATTTTACTGGCATTATCTTTTGTACTATGATTATGTAACTAAAATCTTTAGAATCAATTTGCGAACTCACTAATGATGTATCTATATGACTTATTACTTTTGAAAACTCATGTAATGCACTGTATTGTAATGTATTTTCTAAAACGTCTCATTTAGAGTCGTTTACTATATATCTTGTGCTTTGGTTATTGATTAGTCACGCCCCGACCCGATTCACTTCCGCAACCCGAATTAGGGGGTGTGACAATATTGTGCCCTAGCCGGATCAGCTTTCCCTTATTCATCGAGTCAGAAGGCTACACTAGCATCAATGAGAACCCATCTGGAAAGAGCTACTAGAAACCCGCGGAATTATGCCGATATCAGAATGGTGGGAGATCTTAGAACCCTTCTAGATCTCATCGAAACCGGAGAACACCTCACAGCTTCAGAAAATTTTAGGATCATCATTCATTCCACCATTGGTCATCATGTTGAGCTAATAATTGATGAACTAAACAACTCAGTATATGAAGAAGAAGTTCGTGAAGTACCAAGATTCATTCCGCACTTGTCGCAAATCAACTTAGCAACATATGTGACGACTCGACTAAGCGGAATGTATACTGAAGAAGATGTGGAGCTTGATGTCTATCGCAACGGATACAATGAAATATTCCGCAAGCAAATCTATGTTTTCATGGACTCGGACTTTCCCTTCAACCGTGAGCAACATCAACTCATCAGACAAGTATCTCAAGCAACAAGATCCTTTAGAGGAGACCCTTTGGCTAGTGACTTTGAAGAACTGAAAACTCAGTTCATGGCCCTAATCGCTTCAATAGGCTGAAACCACCCCCAGCGTGAGATTGTTCGAACTCACACCTGCACAATAGTTGACTCTAATGGACCAGTCACACGGTCAGTTAGATACATCAACTACGGGATGGCAATCCTCGATCGACTAGCCACTGATCACTTTAAAAGCTTCAAGATGGAATCCACCAATCCACCAACCCTAATTGCTGACATGATAGACCAATTCCTTCAGTACTTTCCTCCACGTTACAACTTACCTAGGAGCCACGGTAACAACTCCAGCACCTGGGATGCATCCAACATCATCATCTAAAGAAAGGACTAAGTCAAGCTCTCGACTTTAAAAGAGCGCTTCTCGGGAGGCAACCTGTGTTTTACATCTCTGCAAATTTAACTTTCCAAGAAGTGATGAAATCTCCGACTATCTTTCACACTTGGATATGCAAAGAACACCTCCTCCTTCAAGGAAGTAGCCGCATCCAACATATCTTATATCCGACGTGTTCACACCTACGAGACCAATCAAAAGAAGACTTGATCAAGAGTGAACCCAGCAAGACAAAGTTCAGCACACGCGTACCAAGCAAAACTGCAACCACTGGGGAGTACCTCTCTACCAATCTTTTTCCTTCGTTATAAATATACCATATCCACTATGCTTATCACTAAGTGTGGGATTCAAACCCAATACACACCGCTGAAAGAATACGTCTTAGATGTTTCAATTCTTAAGTGTGGGATTTTACCCCAATCAGAGCTTAGAATAACATCGAGGATGAAGTTCCTTTAAGTGTGGGATAGCAGTAGTTACACTACTGTAAAATGGATAATGGTATATGCTTGATTCGTTGCTCTTTATACCATCCTTCTCCAATAAGTAAACAAAGTTTTTCATAATTATGTTAAAAATATGTTGAAAATGAAAGTTTTTAGATAAAGAATGATTTACTTTGGGGAAGAAGGATAAATAAAATATGAATTCCTTTGAAAAATTAGTTTAGTAGTCCCATAAAGAGCATCGCATGACTAGGCACATAACAAACTAACTTTCGATTTGTGAGGTATCTTGAGCCATATAAAGCATTCATTTTTAATGCTTCACTTTTTCGATTCTTGAGTGTGCTGATGTATGCGTTTAGAATCAGAACTTGCCCCTGTTATGCATTTCGAAACCGAATTGGTGAGTGAAAAGGAGATCGAATCACATCATTCTTAAACCCATCCATACACCCAAAAATAAAAATACATTATCCCTACCCTCTCAAAAGTTCCAAAGATGAAAGAAGAGAAGCTACAAGGATATGACGTAAAAAATAATTAAAAAAAAAGAAAAAAAAATTCAAAAGAAAAGAATTCGAAGAAAAGAAAGTCAAATGGAGAAAAAGACTCCTACCAAAAATCATGAGAAAAGAGCGTCAATTCTCCCAAAAATTCCAGCTTTCCTCTTCACAAAAAAAATATATATAAACCTATGAAAAACCAACACAACCCCCTCTCATATCACCAACACTCCACTCCAAAAACCCTACATCACTTTTCCTAGAATGATTTTGGCTAGATCGACTTCGCGCTCACTTAACAGGTACCGATTTGATTTTCGATCAAGCCTATGATGATAAACGATACATGACTGACGTTCTGAGTGATTGATAAAATTAGAATAGGAAACCCTAAACACTTTGAGTGATTGGAGTGACCACCATGAGAGGATCGCCTAGTCATGTAGCCAAGATCAAAGATCAAAAATATGCTCCCAAAGATTACAACGCCACCTTTTCAAAAGCACATATATTTTATTTTTCCAAAAACCCCTCAGTAAAAAGTTTCGCCTCGAAATATTTCATTATCTACTTATTTCTAACCATGCTTGAAATTCAAGTTTGCTTGAGGACAAGCAAAGTTCTAAGTGTGGGATGCTTGATATCGCGTAAAAAATCACGTTTTTACAACCGATATCTCTCTCATTCTGGAACAATACTTGGCAAATAAACTCAGATAATGTTCAAATCAATGAAATTTTGTCAAGATGTTCAAAATAGAGTTGCCAAGAAAAATCAAGCAAAACGGACGAAAAATGAAGATTCCACACACGTTTGAAGATTCAAGACATTAAGACAAGATTTAGAGACAAAGTACCCATCATTGAGATTTCTCTTATCCAAGATATTTGTTTTCAAAATACGAATCTAACAGAAGAAGAATCAACAAACACGGATGAAGAATGAAGATTCTACATACGCCGGAAGATTCAAATGATTCGTACGAGACATCCAAAGATCAGAGACACATTTTTGGGATTTCTTTTCATCAAAGTCTTCGTTTTTAAAAAAGGAATCCAACGCAAAAAGAGTCAACAAAAATGGACACATAACGAAGAAGATACGCGTGAATCGACAAATGAAGCGAAAGACAGCGAACCGGGGCGGCAGGCTGCCAGCCGCCGCTGGCTGCATGGGTGGTGGCGCCGGCTGCCTGCCCCTGTCCACTTTTTCATCCTTGCTCGTACTCGCAGGGTACACGTGCTAGGCTTTTTCTGCAACTCTATGGTACACATGCTAGACCTTTACGCTCTTTAGGGTACATGTGCTAGCAACTTTTCCACATTTTGCTAACATATGCCCCAAGTTGCTAAAATGCAACAATTTTCTCTTATAAATAGGAGGCTCCATGGCTCATTTCAAGACACACTCTTACACCTTTCATATACCATACACCACACCTCTCACCTTGTTATTTCTTTCATAATTTGTTAAATTTACTTTCTCATTCTATTAGGCTAGTTTAGGAAACTTGTTTAGAATAGAACGAAAGCAAGGAACGTGCTTGTAATCTTTGGTGTAAACTTGGAGCTACTCTTATTAATTCAAGTCTATTCCTTCTCGCGCATTAATATCGGTTCTTTCTATCCTTATCTATCTTAATTAAATATGTATACTTTAATTATGTTAGAGATAGTTTGTGCCATGATTAGCGAGTAGATTACTATTGTATTTGTTGTGATGTAGTTAGCATAAATAATTATAGGATGACCTTAAATATGTCGTGAAATAATATGACGGCCCCTATTCAACTGTTTACTTGAAATAGTACTGGAAACACTGTTAAGCGGAGTATAAATGTATGGAAGTCGGTAAACGACCGAAGGTAGTTGTATTATGGATCGACATTATAAAAATGGAAACTTTATGAACGAACTTATCTTGTGATTTCAAACATAGAACTTAGATTCGCCTTTCGATTAACAAACGTGATTGTAACCTTGTAGAGAGGAGTCGTGAACCTTAATACATGGTCAATAGTTATCTGTGTCAAAACTATGGTTTAATTGTAACGTCATGCAATCATCATAAAATGCAATATGATTACGTGGAAATGCCATGAGTATAGTACACCTCCAATCACAATGTACCTATCATGAAAACACTGCGAAGCAATTAAATTCACAACGGAAACATCGGTTAACGATTAAATACATTGTGAACTACCATAGTATTTTCCGATATGGTCTGGGTTTAACTTTATGCAAAAGCTGCCAGCATTTTAGTAAGATTAGATTAGAGTAGGTAGGCTATAGGCTAAATAACCATTCACGAAAACCTAGGGATTTGTTAATTGTATTGAGAAAGGCAAGTTTAAAATCCAATTTAAAATGATATATTTGCTTAAACCATGAAACCTAAAGTAAGGTACGCAAGAAACCTAAACACTTTTCCTCGCTTACCATGCTTGAGTTTCACAAATAGGAATTAATCAAATAAGTCCAAACATATTTTCTAAGTTAGTTGTTTGCCGGATTTGTAGTCTTTGTGGTATTAAGAACGGTTAGACTTGTTATGGACTTGCTACTCTGTTCCTTCGCCCACGAGCGAATGCGTTCAATAATAAGGGCCACTGACTCCCTTGCAGAAGAGTGTGGAGAGTTGAGCACTGTCTGTCTGATCAGAATCATGATACCCTAGTTCCTCGTGACATATCAGTTGGTAACCGATTAGGAATCTACGGGTTATACCATAAGCTATCTAATCTAGTAAACATTCCCAATTTAGATAAACGTTTTCTCTGAAAAGTCATCATCCCATATTATGAGCTAATGAAATCACAACAAATACTACTTTCCATTATCTGACTTATTATTATCTTTTATTCGCTTTATTTAGTTTATTTAGTTAACTGAACCAAAAAAACCCCAACGCACTTTTATAAAAACCTATACTAGAAAAGAACGATTGATTGGATCACCTCCGTTTCAATTCAGTTTCTCTTTAAGAACGACTCTAGGTCATACTTACCATATACTAGCCTTTGGTTCAGTAGTAATAAGTCACACTTAGACCCCAGCATTTACAAATTTAAAACACCCACCGATAGGCGTTGTGATCACTCGCGCTTGCGACGATCGGAACCCCATCATCAACCCTAGCCAGAAACCCATAGATTTGGTTATATACTAATACAAATCGGCAGACATGCGACACTTGGCCAGTGACGCATGTGGCCGCCTTCATGCGTCACTTACCTAAGTATCGCTATGCGACACTAAGGCAAGTGTGGCTATACGACACTAAGACAAGTGTCGCCTAAAACTAATATTAAGTGTCGCTAAGTACAATACTAACTTTTCTATTTCAACTGACTAATGACACTTACAACTCGATAGACCAACTGACAAACACACTAAATGTACCAACAAAAGATTTTTTGTTTATATGTTCATATTTGTTTATTTTTGCTAGTAGTTAGTTACTAATGTGTACTATTTATGGTTGGATTTTTGTTTACTTGAGCTAGTAATTAGTATCAATATCAATTGTAACTTATTCTTTTGTGATGCTTTACCATTAGGGCTTCGATAGCCTTGGTATTGAATTGACCATGATACGTTAGTATTTTTGTTACTTAGTTAAAGAGTGATTTTGTTAGGGAACCACTTGAGGGAAAAATTATAACCAAAGTAAGCTCACTCGAAATAACCCTTATAGTTAACATAAATTCAGGCAAATTTCTGTATTAGTATGTGTAGTAAAACTATGTCTTGGACCAAGTTCAATTTTGATCCGACCTGATACAGATCTGTGAACAAGGGGGATTCAGTATTTTAAGCTAGTTGGTTCGATTCGTAAGAAAAAAACATCAATTAGTAGCTTTTATGAAATCCCCACAAACTGTTTGTTTATTAAACTACTCACTTTCATTTGGTGAATGGCTGGTGCAGTGGTAAGTGGATAGTAGGGGCTACTAGGTTCTTGAGTGTTCTAAGTCTAGAATTCAACTTGAGGTAGTAAGGTGATCAAATTCTTTTGAGTCTGGTTTTGTGACCCAACTGCATTATCTGATTATTAGTGCATTTTTGCGTGCAGATATATATGCTAGATTGGACCAAAAGGCACCAGAGGTGTATCGTCTTTTATGCAACTCACATAAGTAACAAGTAACAAGTAAGAACTTAAGTATCTTTTTTTATCTAACTCACATCGCATAATTACTCGTCTAATATGTGCATTTGTGGACACATCGCATAAGTATCTTTTTTTAGCTTACTTGTGTTTTACAAATTAAGATAGATGAAGAAACTAGATTTCAGGTAACATTCTGTATTTCTTTTTACTCTCTAATTGATAAGTTGGAAATTGGAATTCAACTAATTCTTTCTTTAAACTAGGGGTGAGCATGATAACCGAAAAAACGAACCGAAACTGAAATAACCGATTTAACTGACCCAATTAACCAAACCATAACTAAAACTGATGGGTCAGTTACGTAAATCCTTATTATCGGAAAATATTGGATCGGTTATGGTTTTAGATGTATAACCGAATCGTTTTACACATTAGCTTTCAATTAGCTTATTTACACATTACGATGAATCGGGAAACTAGTCTTTAGATAACATAAACGCATAATGCTTATCATTTCTTTCTCGTTCCAGTTTGTGCAGGTAGATGATCACACTCATGAGTTGCAGAAACTACAACTTGTGATGCCTGATTCTTCAACTGAATCAAAAACTGCCATACCTTCTTTGGATGAAGCAAAACCGGAGCTGCAAACGGTAGAAGCTACTATCACTGTTTCTTTGCCAGAAGCATCGGGAGAACATAATAAAGCTGAACTTGCTCTTTTTGCTAAGCACCTGGAGAGCTGCATATAATCTTATTTTCTTCAAACCCCATGTATTCACGGGTCAATTAACTGGTATATAAAAATATCCAAAACTTTCAAAAATCACTATCCGAATCCAAAACCCCGTTTTGACCGTTTTTAAGTTCAATCATTTATGGGCCTGGCCCAACTACTATAACTACATCTGAAGTTGGGCTTCATCTAGGTCCATTAAAATAGACACGTACAATTGCTTCTGTCCATCAGAAAAAAATAAGAATCCCCATTGCAGTTCACTGATTGTTGTGGAGACATGAGCAGGTATTTCATTTCGCACTCTTTATGAAATTATTTACTAATAATGTTGTTTTGCATCTTAATATCTTGTTTACTGAAAAATTTAATACACGTGATCTTGTAATTGAATTGTTAAATTTGATGTAAAATGTCTGGGATTTCATTTTAATTGTTGCTATTAATTTGACGAGTTATCTCATAGGATTATTTGACCTATTTTTATGTAGAATAGTGAATAGTGCATAGGATACTGATTTAGGAGTTAATCTTATTGTTGTTACGCGGTTTTTCGCAATATTATTACATATATACAGGGGCGGAGCTAGGATATATAAATTGAGGGGGGGAAAAAATTGTTTGTAAATTCTTCTTAGTTTTAAGGGGGCAAAAATTTAAAATTGTCATTAATACCTTAGAAAATTTTATTTTTTATGTAATTTCAAAACTTTTGTGAGGGCAGCTGCCCCCACTGCCCCCATTCTAGCTCCGCCCTAGCATATATATTTGACGAGTTATCTCATAGGATTATTTGACCTATTTTTATATTGCGGTTTTTCGCAATATTATTACACACACACACTAGCAAAATACCTGCGCGATGCTGCGGGCAAACATTAATTAGCTTTACATTTATGACGATACACTATGATATGCTGTTGTAAACTTGATAATCGATTTACGAATCTCTAATAGCCAGTTGGATGGTTGGTAGGTGCGAAGTCATTGTTTTATGTTTTTAAACTTAGTAATTTAAAAACTAAACATTATGTTCTTGAAATTGGTATTAACGAGTTTTTAATACATGTAGGGGTATTTTAGTAATTTCAAATAGGTTTTTCAAATATTATTAGTAAGATTAGGGGTAGTTTAGTAAATTCCATATTAAAAAAAACATCACAAATGTGTTATATATGGTTAATATATTATATAGCATGAATAATATTGTATAGTAATCTTTTATTGATACTGTGAATTATGGATCTTAGCATGAACGATATTGTAGATTTGATTATGCAATATTTTTTGATTTTATTTTATATTAAATGTGGATGTAAAATAATATTTTATTGATATTGTGGATTGGATTCATACATTGTAACCCCCAACTATTATAAAGGTATTAAAGGAATATTAAAAAGGTATTAAAGGCAAAAGGGTAATTTCAATCTTAAAAAAACACCCAAATGTATTATATATTAGTAATAGATAATATATATATACATATATATATATATATATATATATATATATATATATATATATATATATATGTACTTGAGGATGAATACAATTCAAACACAACTAGGGTTAAGTGACTAACATATTGAAATAGAGTGTATAGTGAAAATTAGTAGTCGTAACTTTTGTATGTACGGATTTTCCGATTTATTGCCATTGTATGTACCCATTGCTTCTTCATCGGGTACCCGTTTTTGGCTGAAGTGGTAACCGTATAAGTTGACATGTCACCAAGACCAGTGCCACATCGCCAGCTTACAAGTAATAAGAGGTCGGATACTTGAGGATGGTAAAAATGGAAAGCTAGGTATATACAAAAGAATGTTTATATGTAAGATACATATAATAGGTTTTCGGGTAATGTTTTTTTTTTTTTTTGGGTAAAGGGTTTTCACCCGGTGAATATATTACTCCAAAAATAAAGTTAAGAACAACGAGTGTGAGTGAAATCTCACACCTCAGCCCGTTACATAGGCAAAGAAACACTACATAACAGACAAAGTCACTACCAACCTCAAAGGGAGAACTAGCTATCCTTAGCTAAACACGATGTATATGACATTCCATATACATCATAAAAAACACAGCTCATAAATAAACAAATAATACATCCAATATAAAATAAAAGAGCAGCTAATTAACAAAATAGCTCTTCTATCCATTGAGAACACATGAAGAAGGCAGATTCCAAGCATCCAACATCCTCAATACTTGAGATGTCTTCTTAAACCTGAAAGTAAACAGCTTTAACCGAACATTAGAGATGATGAGATCACGAATTTGAGCAGTGGATCGACAATTTCTTTTGAACAGCTGACAATTCCTTTCTTGCCAAATGTAATAAGAAGTAACTGCAATCAGAAGGTGACCAACAATGCTTCTAACTTTCCTTGAGCGAGAAATAGGCTGAATATAATCAACAATGTCATCCCAGCTAGCTGAGACATCTTGCATACCCGCCAAGTGCTTAACCGAAGACCAAACCTGAAGAGGGAAATAACATTCAAAGAAGAGGTGATTATGAGAATCTGGGAACATCTAAGCAGGTTTAAGTCAGTCGAAGGACCAACATCCCATTGCTTAAGCATGTCTTGTGTCTTCAACTTCTTTCTCATCACGAGCCAAAGATGAAAAGAATGTCTAGCCAAAGATGAAAAGAATGTCTAGGAATACAGTGAGGGAACCACACAATATGAGCCCATGGAACCTCAACATTATGAAGACGAATAGTATCCCACACAATGCTAACAGAAAACTCTTTACGATTCCCACTCCAATCAGTCCATAGAAACTTATCAATCTGATTTGCATGAAGAATAGGACATGGAATCTGATTTAGGATGGGGTATAAATCATACCACTCAACCGGCCATTTCCAATTACCTTCATGGACCAAATCAGCAAGCTTATCTTTAATAGAAAAACCAGCATTAGTAATTCGCCTAGTCGATATGAAGTAATTAAGAGGGCTCACGTTACTCCACCTGTCAAACCAAACATTAGCCAATAAGCCATTACCTATATGAGTCCATACAAACGGCCGAATAACATCACGGATTTGAAGAAGCTTTCTCCACCCTCAACTCATAGCTCCCCTCGCTTGAATATCCCAAAAACTTCTACCCTTCAGTTTATATGAATGTATCCATTTAACCCAAAGAGATTCTCTATGGGTAATGATACTCCAAATATGAGATGAAATAAGGGCAATATTAAAGGTAGACAGACTTCGAATACCCAGGCCACCTTCAGATTTGGGAAGACAAACCGAATCCCAAGCAACTTTAGCTTTCCCTTTCTTCATATCACCTTGACACCAGAGAAATCCCCGCATGAGCTGTTTAATATCTTTAATAATACTATACGGGAGAACGAAAACAGAAGCCCAATAAACATGTAAAGAAGAAAGAACAGATTGAATAAGCTGAACCCTTCCCGCAAACGAAAGGCACTTATTCTTCCAATTACAAATTCTATTCTTTACTTTTTCCACCAATACCTCACAATTCCTATATGATAACCTGGTTGATATAGGCAGTTTCCTTTCCTCAAACGGCATGGACTCTAAAATAGAACGTCTAACCGAAGGCCCAACATTAAAAAAAAAGCTGTACTTTTCAGAATACTAGGAACCAGACCAAACATGTTCTTAAATTCTTCCAAACCATCCATTATGACATTGGCTGAATGGATATCCCCATGAGCAAACAAGAAAAGATCATCTGCAAGACAAAGATTAACAATTTGTTGCTCCTCACAACATCTATGGAAGCGAAATAGATCATCTTCTCGAACCTTACGTTGGAGAATCTGAGTCAAAACTTCCATCACCGGAGTAAAAAGATAAGGAGACATAGGATCACCTTGTCTAAGACCCCGTTTTCCTTTAAAATACCCATGTAAGACTCCATTAATGCTAATAGAAAACGAAGTGCTAGTAACACATGCCATAATCCAAGCCACCATTTTCGGGTGAAATCCAAACCCTCGGAGAATAACATTAAGAAAGTTCCAATCAACAGTGTCGTATGCCTTTTGAATGTCAACTTTGAAAGCACATCTAGGAGGACCACTAGCCAGATGGTAATTATGCATAAGCTCTTGAGTAAGAAGAATATTATCAGTAATTTTCCTACCCGAAACAAAAGCCGATTGATTTATAGTAACCATATCTCCCAAACCTTCTTGAATACGATTAGCAATCAGCTTGCTAATGCACTTATAAATAACATTACAACACGATATAGGCCGATAATCATTAATTCGAGAAGGAGTTGTGACCTTAGGCACAAGGGCAATAATCGTATGGTTTATTTCTCGCAGAAGTTTCCCATTAAGAAAGAAGTCCCGAACCGCCAAACAAACATCATTGCCCACAACATCCCATGCATTCTTAAAGAAACACGAGGAAAACCCATCCGGACCCGGAGCTTGATCATCACCAATGGAAAAAAGAGCCAGTCCAATTTCCTGATTAGTAATATTTCTAACCATATAGGCTGATCTCCCCCCATCTAAACGATGGGTGAACAGCCCTATATCCGGGGTCAACGAAGAACAGCCTTAAATACCCAAAAAATTCTCATAGTGATTAACAAACACATTCGGAACATCATTACCCTCAAAAACAGCTCCATTATTATCCGAGACCATTTCAATACGAGATCGATTATGCCTTCCTTTAATCGCATTATGAAAATAAGCTGAATTCGTGTCACCAAGCTTCAACCAATCAGCCTTTGCTTTCTGTTTAAGAAATCGTTCCTCATCAAGAACCGCATTTTGATAAGCATTTAAGTAAACAGCCACATCTTCTTGCAATATAGGATTATCGGGGTTCCTATCAAGAGCAATCTGAGCTTCATCAAGCTCCTTACGAAGAGTGTGAACACGAGAATGCAGATTACCTTGCTCAAATAAAAGCTTACGCAATGGAGCTTTAAGCGATTTGAGCTTTTTCACCAGCTTGAACATATTATGACCCTTAATTTTTTGCAACCATGCTCGACAAACCACATCCTTAAACCCCTCTTTATGCACCAGAAAATTTGAGAACTTAAACGGCTTAGGTTTAATCACAACGCCCATTGGAATTCTCAAAACACATGGAGAATGATCAGAAATTCTGTAAGGGTGGAACATCGCATATGAACCTAGAAATTCATCAACAAACTTGACATTACCCATTATTCTATCTATCTTCTTCATAACACCACCTCCCCCTTGAGGTTTTTGATTCCAAGTAAAGTGTAATCCAATACAATTAACATCCATCACTTCAATATGCTCAACACATTCTTTGAATTCTCGCATGGCAATATTAAAGTGAGCACCATGAAGATAATCCTCAATATTTAAGGCTGCATTAAAGTCCCCGAGGATAACCCAAGGGTTTCCCCGCACAAACAGTTTATGCCTACCCAAATTCTGCCATAAAACTCTCCGTCTAGTATATAAATTATCAGCATAAACCAAAGAGCAAAATAAGTCTTTATTAGTAATCTTCATGCGGATTTGAACATGCATGACCTGATTAGACATATCTAGCACCATAATATCCACCTCATCTGGATTCCAACCCAAAATAATACGAGAACCCTTAGAACAAAGATTCCCATTAGAAGTCCAAGACCAATTTCGAAAAACCTTTTGACATATACCTTGTAAATTGGATACATCAACATGAGATTCTAATATTGCACACACATTTAAATTATTTCATTAATCACCTGGCGAACCTCTTTCTGTTTAGGGGAGCGATTCAATCCCCTAATATTCCAAGAAGCCATGATAAACATTGGAACCGTGTAAACCGGGAGTGCTTGCCCCCTCAGAATTAGAAACACCCTTCGAGCTATACTGTTGAGGAAGAGAATGGACAACCATAAAACTAGCTGTTTCATCATATACATTTTCTACGTCGTCATCCTCCTCATCCATAAGAACCTCTTTCCCATTTTGTTTTTGGTTACCCACATTAGTAACCCCTTTGGGATTTCCAGCCACCTTTTGCGTTTTCTTTGGCACACGAAACCCATCATTTACTTCACTTTCAGCACCTGTTGGAGCCACTTTGGTAACAGTGGGACAGGTTGCACACGTATGCCCAAAAATCTTACAGGTATCACATCTTGGAGGCTTCCATTCATATTCAATACGGACAGTTTCTCGAGTATAACCAGCCCCAAAAAGATTAGGAACACCCACAGTAACATGCTCCTTAAGCTCCCGGTCAGCATAAACTCAATCATTGCCCTAGCATAGCTACTTCTTCCCCATGAATCCATACACATATTACTCGTATATGTATCTAACATCATAGGAGTACCCAATTTTGTAGCAATCATGCTAAGACCATCTGCTGTAAATGCCGTTATCGGAACATCATGCATCTTAATCCAAACCGGCACTTTAGACAAGTCCTCTTTAGTTAGACTGATAGAAGGAGTCCACTTATTTAGAATAATAGGAATCCCCCGAATCATCCATGGGCCATTCTCTAAAACATCTTCAACACCTTTCATGGCCGAAAATTTGAAAAAGAAAAAACCATTCGCGTTCATCATAATCTTCTGAATACCAAACTTTCGCCAAGCATTAAACACATAATTCTCAACAACAGGAAAGGCAAGTCTTTTACCAATGAAGTATCCATACATAGAATTGTGTAGTCTATTAGTCACTTCTTCCACCGATGACAACGGAATTGCCACATCAAAATCAGAATCAACTGGAACAGTTGACTCGATATTACGAAAATGGACCTTGGTAGAAGTAGCTTCCTTGGCAAAAATTTTAGAAAATGAAACACCACTAGACGGGTTTAAACCAGCTTGAAAACTAGCTTTGGAAGCATTTAAAGCCTGGTTTGCTTGTTGGACCACACTCGTAACAGCTTCAAGATCAAGCCCCCTTGTGAAATTATCCGTATATAACTCAGGGATTTTAAAGGGTTTTTCAACCCCAACCTGATTTTCATCATTAACTTCATCAATCTGACCTCCAAGATCAGGAAATTTGTTAATACCACAACCATCTAGATTTGCATTAATAGTACCACAACCATCTAGATTTGCATTAATAGTAAAACCATCAAAATTCGATATACTAGTAACCAATTTAGGATTGGAGACAGGAACCTGTTGTGTTGGAGTAACCTCCACCTGCTCGTCGACCAAATCAGCACTTACATCGACCTTATGATAATGCAAACTAGCATCCTGATCACCCTCCACCTTCTTGCCAACGAAATTATGTAAATCAGGGATTTTAGAGGAATTAATCCCAACCTGTTTTACCACTTCATCGGCAACATCATAACTATCCACCTTATTATCACCCATATCCGAAACATAACTATCCACCTTATTATCACCCATATCCTAAACAGCCTGATTTCGATCATAATCATCCCCAATATCACCAGATTTTGCCAACCTGCCGTCATCTACATTCTTAGAGAGAACATGATCACCATCCACATCAATCACTGGTTTACCATACGGTTTTCGGATACCATCAATATTGATGTTTTTTGTATTAAAAGTGGATACGAAATCAGAATCAGAAGATGAACCAGAACCACCATTATTACCTTCACGTTGCACATTAGAGTCCTTCGAATCTTTCTTCTTCTTTTTCTTGTTTCCACTCCCTCCCATGTTGTTCGTTAATCAGATCACAAATTCCCAAGAATACACACACAAATAATACGATCAGAATCCAAGAATCATCAAGAAATACCAGAATTTAACAAACTTGCTGCCCAAAGAACTTGTCCAAAAAAACTTGTTGCCCAAGACTTTCGGGTAATGTTTGATATGTGTCAAAAACTAAACGAGCAGACCAGTTGGTTAATGAGACCGTCTTAAATGATTATATATGTGATTCTTATTCTGCGTATTTGTTTTCCGATTTCTCTGTCAGATTGTTATTTTTCAAGCTGTTGTTGATATAGGTTGATTGCAACTAGAAGGGTTGTTTCAAATATCTTTGCACCGAGACTAGCTACAAGGACATTCTGCAATGTGACACGAGTAACGTTTAACAATGTTCCATCTGGTAACCATTTAAACAAGTTAATGTTTTGTTCCCTATCCAATTTGAGTACATATGTTTGGTGCCATAGAAACTACAAAATCTTCTACTTCATAAGTATGTCACATCTTAGTTTTATGGCAATGTGGTGGTTCATCTTACTTGGCGAATAGTTACATATTGAGTGTCAGTCATTATAAAGCCATATAAAAAATAGAAAATAAAAGGAATGAAAAGAACATGGATAAGGTGCCATAATAGTTATAATGTCTGTTTGCATATATTGGGTTAACAGATTTATTTTGCAAAGATTTATTTATTTAAGTTTTCAGTTCCTCCATTCTTTGATATATGTCTTATCTTTGAGTCTTGTCATTCGTGACTGACTTTGGATGATATATTTCTTTTCTAGGAACTTGAGGATGAGGAAGGTTCTACAAGTGACATTCCTCAACATGACATAGCTATTGTAGGGGGTGGGATGGTTGGAATGGCTCTTTCTTGTTCACTAGGTATATGTGTACCTTCTTATTTAAACTTTATTCTTGTTAAAAAGTTTTCATATTGCTTTTAGTCCTCGTTTGAATGTATTGCTGATGCTTAAGTATTCACTTGTCCATGAATTTGATTTAGTTAGTGTCTTTATAGTTTCTTAATTGGATTCTGGATGCAAGTTTTCTCATTTTCTTGTATGGTTGCAGCAAGCATGCCATTGACAAAACACTTGTCTATTGCCATCATTGACAGCAATCCTGCTCTGCTAAATGGGCCCTCCATCAAGAAAGAGGACCCCCCAGATCCAAGGGTCAGTACAGTCACACCTGCTACAATTTCCCTCTTTAAAGGTCTTAAGCTCAAAAATCTCGTTTCACAACTTTCATCCTTCCAAAAGACGTAGAAGGCAACATTATTACTGTTTGTAAGGGGAAAGAGTCATATCAAAACGCGTGGTTCATAAACAATAACTGGAATGTCCATTATGTAGGTATCGGTGCCTGGGAATATGTTGAACAGCATCGACATGCCTATTTTGATAGAATGCAGGTAATATATTTACAAAAGAATGCTAGATCATGGTCTGTGTAGATGTTCATATTCTTGTTAATCACGGTTTCACTATTCAGAAATAATATAATGCACTAGTATTATAAACCTTCTACATTTCAAGGAGACCTGAAAGACATGTTCTGTAGCATTGTAGTCAATATGAAGTTGTGATTGTTTTATTCTTGAAGCAACCTCAGAACTTAAATATTTCTTTAAAAGTAATTACGTCCATCTGTTCCCATACAAATGTGTTTATATTGAATATTACATAATAATCAGAATTCTTAAGAATAAATATGGGTGGCCAATTCCATTGCAGTCTGTTACATTAACTTCGTGATTAACCAGATGATAACTTATTTCAGAGTAAGTGCATTTGAAACCTAGATGATACACTAAGCTAAAGATACCTTCATCATCAGTGGTGATTAAAGATTGATTCCTTTTTACTAGGTATGGGATTACACTGGCTTTGGATACACAAGGTATAACGCAAGAGATGCAGATAAAGATGTGCTTGGGTAAGAATATAGTTATTTGGTTCATTATATACTAGTTGTCACATTGTCTAATCAGTTTCTTCTGGGATTTAATTCAGCTGTGTTGTGGAGAATAAGGTGCTACATAAATCTTTATTGTCATGTTTACTGGTAAGTCAATGACTGTCTATTAAATGACTATACACAAAGGCTCTTTTAGTGTGTTCGACTGATAGATATCTCAAACTAACAGAATCAAGATGTCAAGAAAACAATTTATTCTACAAGATTGTCATCAATGTCACTTCCGACCCGTACATCAGTTTCTGCCACAGGAGCCTCTATATCAAGTTTAGCATCAAAAAGTCTTGCAAAACTGGAGCTAAGTGATGGAACATACTTGCATGCTAAGTTGGTGGTAAGTTTTGATAAACTGGATCTCTATCATTGCATATAACAGAAGTTTGTTTATGCAAAAAGTGATTGCAGCGATGGTTAAATTATAGCAGAATTCGCACTTTCGACCCTTTTACTTATTATGGTTTGATTTGCGTTATTTTTATCTTCAACGGATTAAATTGGTTAATTACAGCAAGTTAACGAAAAAACCGCAATCGGTCGAAAGTTTCCCAAACTGTTGATTCCAAATGCATAAAACCTTCGAGATAATTTTATTTAAGAATTATGTTATTGATATCATATATAGTTTTGGTACTCATATTTGACACATCATGTAGTTATAAAAGGTTAAAATTTTTGCGCCAACCCATCTGGACCTTCGTCGACTTGTTTTGTCTAAAATTAGTAACTGTTTTGACAAGATAGTTCCCCAACCTGCTTGTCCCACCAGTTTGTCATCTCTCGTTTATAGTTCTGCTGTTCATCTTGAAAGAAAAAAAAAACTGACTATTTCGGCTTGTAATAGGTTGGAGCTGATGGATCCAAGTCACGTGTTAGGGAGTTGGAATCAAGACCACTGGCTGGAATTACTCGCAGAGTGCAGTCATCTGCACCGTTGAACATCCTGCAGTAAACTTTTGTGCATGGCAACGGTTTCTACCTGGTGGTCCAATTGCACTTTTGCCTATTGGTGACAATTTTAGCAACATTGTTTGGACCATGTCCCCCAAAGATGCATCAAACCATAAGATAATGAATGAAGATGATTTTATAATAGCCGTGAACCATGCCCTTGATCTTGGATACAGTCCGTGTCCTAAATCCGGTGTATTTGGCGGTGATGTATTTTCTTCATTTTTCAGACCAGATGTGACATCATCAGTTAATGAGGGATTTGAGCCTCCACCAAAGGTGACGAGATTAGCTTCAGATAGAATGGCTTTTCCGCTTTCTCTGATGCATGCAAACCAATATGCATCCAAGCGTGTCGTTTTGATTGGTGATGCGGCTCATACCGTTCATCCCTTGGCTGGTCAAGGGGTCAACATGGGTTATGGAGATGTGTCTTCACTTTCAAATGTCATTGCTGATGGTGTTGCAGTGGGATCTGATATTGGGGAGGTAAGTTAGGTTTCCATTTCAGACTTCCTTCTATAGTTAAAAAGTCTAAGGTCAAACTAACGATCATAAACTTTATTATTAATGCTTACTTAAAACATTTATATAAATTTTAAAGAAATTGCAATGCATAGAAAAATTGTAGGGGAAAGTGATGAAAATTGTAGTGGGCGGACGACCTTTCATAAAGTTGAGATCCATATGCTCGACCCATATGACTTGTACTGTTTTAAGTTAAGCTTATAGATAAATAATAACCTTGAAGTGAAATTGTTCTTAAGTAGAGTCAAAATTGTTAGGGTTAATAATGGTTTAATCATCAAAGTTTCACTCTTTTTTTCGTTTTAACCACTCAAGTTTTTTTTATCATGATTTAACCCTTCAAGTTTG
This sequence comes from Pseudognaphalium luteoalbum, assembly GCA_963422505.1. Lineage (NCBI taxonomy): Eukaryota > Viridiplantae > Streptophyta > Magnoliopsida > Asterales > Asteraceae > Pseudognaphalium > Pseudognaphalium luteoalbum. The sequence continues at coordinate 84,656,451 of OY730193.1, forward strand.
TATTGATTTATTGGTTTAACCATTCAAATGGTTAAACCATTAATTTTTTAAAAGTGAGATGATTAAAATAGAAAAATTTAAAAGGGGCAAATCATTGTAAAAGATAAACTTTAGGGATTAAACCCAAATTTTTTAAGTATAATCAAACTTTAGGCTTAAACCATCAAAATTTTGAAACTTCGAGGCTTAAATCATCAAAAAAAAACTTGAGTGGTTAAAACGAAAAAAATGTGAAACTTTGAGGTTTAAACCATTATTAACCCAAATTGTTACCTCAATGGATAATGACACATTTAAAACCATTGCAAAGTTGATCCCTATTTTTAATTCGCAAATCAGAGGTCAAAGTGCCCTTCGTTTCAATGGTTAGGGTTACTAAGGGCATCTCCAACGTACCACTAAATATTATACCAAATTTGGTGTAATAAAATAATCTTTCAGGAATATACTTGCACCAAATGTGTTTTATCTCCAACGTATGCACTAAATTTCTACACTAAAACTACTTTCAGCATTTACACATTGGCCCCTAAACTATTGTTACATTATATTTGACTTGAATTCATTAATTTTTTGATCAATTAACCTTCCAAACTAATAACTTAAATGTTTAGTTTATTTACTTACATTCGTAAAGCTTCAATTACATAAGATCTTTACATAAATCAATGTTTAAATTATCATAATTTGTTTAAAAATTATATTTTATTATTTCAATAATCATATTATTGAATCTAAGGTATATGGTACTTAAAATAATCATACAAATTAATAAGTTTTTTCAAATTTTTTGCACTTAAATAATAACAATAGTTCAAATATATGGTCTAAAATGAAACATTATAAATTTGGTGTAAAGTTTAGTGTTACACCAAATTTAGTGTAATTCTATATACATTGGAGATGGTCTAAGAGATGTAACGTACATCATCTTTGCAGGTAGTTATGCTGAGGAAGTATGAGGTAGATAGGAAAACAGCGAATATAGCAATGATGGCTGTCCTGGATGGTTTTCAGAAAGCATACTCAGTTGATTTTGGACCACTAAATATATTACGAGCTGCAGCATTCAATGGTGCAAATGTTTTCGGACCATTGAAGAGGAATATCATCTCTTATGCATCCGGAGAGCATAAACTACCTTTTATGTCATAATGTGAATAGCTTTTTGCTGGAATAAATGAATCATGTACTAAGAAAATGTTACACACTAGTTGTTTTAATGAATAGATCTTGCAAAGTTTCCAGAAGCTGTGGCGTAGCAAATATATGGAGTGTTGTTTCATTGTTGTGTTTGATAGGTGGTTTGTTTATACCTGCATTTTAAACAATAAAACTTGCACAAGTTGAGTGTAAAGAGAGTATAGGTTCCTCTTATAAACATAAATCACGAATCACGATTAAGAGTTGGCAAAGACCGACATAATTAAGCTTTGTATTATTTGCGGTTTTAATCTTTACACTGCTCCTTCTATCAGGTTGAATGTCCTATAGTCCTATACAACTGAGTTTCAGGTTCGTATAAATGTGTGCGAGCGAGCCAGGGAGATTTGCGAAAGAAATTGATCTCGGGGTGTCAATGTATACAAGTTCAAAAACAATTCCTATTATATGCACAATTGAGTGGCTGGTTGCTGCTGCTGGCGCCTTTAATTACAAAAATGTATCCCGAATCAAGCGAGCCATAACTCGAGAAGATAATCGACTTAGCACTTCAGGTAGCACTTTGGCTGATAAACCTGGCATTATTGGAATAAGCTCTTGGATGACACGATTCACACCTAAACCCTGTGAACGGAAGTAAGATGTTTTATTGATCATGTAAGGAGAATTATAGCCCCCTATTAAGTAAAGAACTTGTTTAAGTACCTGATCTGGTGATCGTCATCTTGAATCTTGAGTAGTTAGAAATTCAACAATCTTTTGAACATTGTTCAGTATGATTTTGTCTTCCTCTGTTATGTTAGGAACTAAACCGGTGGGCCTCATGGTTCCAAAAGTAGGAACCATGCTGAAAACTGGGGTAGGATTTCGGATTCCCAATAATGCCATAACTTGGACCAACTGTTCTCTAGTAACAACATCGATGCCTTTCACAATCTGTTTACAAGAACAATAATAAGTGTTGGTGATTTGTGTCACCTATAATGATTTAAGTGTAATGGGATTAATTTATTAACGGATATAATCATAATAAATATCAAACAACTTTGGGTGGTACGGAGTGTACGCTTGTTTGAATTTATTTTGATTGTTTAAGGGCAGAGCCCCTGGCTTGGGTCGAGCTTTATTAAAAATGCATCGGAAATTAATATTCGAAATAAAAACCCGGTTTTAATTTGACCCAAAACCCGGTTTTGGGTGGTTTGATTAGCTGTCGAATGGGCAGTTACCCGTGTTATAATATTGAATTTTCTATTCGTTTTTGGTACATGTTTTCGTAACAAAACACAAAGATACGTTCAAACAAAATTCTGAGTTTTATCCGATTTTTGATTTCGATTGTACCATCGAAATACTTTAATCTTAAAGTGTTATCACGACGTATGCAAATGTATGTATGCATGAGTGTCCTAGCCAAGGCTATAGTCTAGGTCTTTAAGGCTCCTAAGTCACTAGAGACATCTAGTTCGCTATAACCAATGGCTCTGATACCAATCTGTCATACCCCCAAAAAAGGTGATCTGGTGTTTAGCGGAAGCATTAGAGTAAGCGGGGTGCCAACGTCAACATTGGACATTCATGCATCAAAGCGTATGATTATTGTTGAACAGCAATTAAGATGTCATCCTATTTTGTCTTGGGTCTCCTAGTTCCATATGCATGCAGTCTTATATGTGCACCTAATTCCTTGAAAAACATAGTAAAAAGTCAACATGGTTGTTGAGTGAATTCACAGGTTTTATAAGTACAGTTTATTCAACTAATCACATTGAAAGTTTGTTGACCTAAAAGTCAAATGAGGTTAAGTTAGAAGGTTATCCAAAATATAGGTTTGGTTGGGATGTCACCCAAAGTATAAGTTTAGAATATGTTGCTGGTCGTTCTCCAGCGGTATCCAAAATAATGTCGGTCGTTCTCCGACGAGTTCCAAATTAGCACCGGTCGATCTTCGGCGAGTTCACAAATTAGCACCGGTCGTTCTCCGGCGAGTTCACAAGTTAGCACCGGTCGTTCTATGACGAGTTCACAAGTTACAAGTTAGGACCTGTCGTTCTCCGGCGAGTTCACAAGTTAGCACTGGTCGTTCTCTTGCGAGTTCCAATATAGTTTAACACATTTGCAATAGTTTATAGTATGAAAATGTTATTTCATAAACATGCGGTTTGTATAAAGCCTAAAAGCATTTATAAGCAGTTGGTAATAGTATGATCTCAATCATAAACAATTTGTATAAAAGCACAAAAGCAAATATATAATAGTTTCATGTTATAGCAAAACATTGACTATGTTTTTCACTCATGTTTGAAAGCAGTAAAAATTGTAAAAAGGTAGGAGCTGTGAACTCACCCCGTGAGCTAAATACGTGAGTGCTAGCAAAGCGTGTGTCCAAGTAAAGTACCTAACGTCCTAAACGCATGATATTATAAGTATATGTAAGTGGATGTTTTAGAAGACCATCCATGCTAGTGTTCACTCAACTAGTATGTCCAATTGTGTTTTGTTTTTGAAAATAAACGTGTACAACTCGTTGATGAAAGTTTGCAATAATAGATCTTAAGGACATTTTATTAAATTTGTTTGTTGTACCCTTTACAATAGTAAATGTCATGTGTTATCGAATTGCCTTAGTATGTGGTTATCGGTTGTCATGCGAATTTAATATTTAGTGTCAACGTCTTGCGATTTACATCTCGGTTCAAATATAAGTGTCGTTTTTCGTTCGGGTTATATTTACAAGTTTCATTTTTTGTCCAAGTTAGTTAATAGTCACCCAAACCCATTTGCTTACAAGTTTTGCCAAAAATGGTAAGTTTGTCGTTTTTCGAAATCGGGCCCCGTTTTTGTTGACTTGGTCAAACTTTCTCGGTTTGACCCGAAACTTTTACCCAACTCTTATATATGTTTATAAGTCATAAAAAGTATGTTACATCACTTATATTATGTTCGAAAGTGTCGCACCCCCAAATTATAATGCGGAAGCGGGTCGGTTCGGGGCGCGACTAATCAATAAACAAAGCACATAAGATAAAGTGAACGACTCTATATGCGTCGTTTACAAATACATTGATATTATAAAAGTCTTACATTGTTATAATATAGTTTACAAAAGATCGTAAGCCAAATGATAGAGATTCTAGGGCATATCTAATTATACAAAATATAGAAATGCAAAGAAATCTCCTGATGTCTGTATGCGACTTGAGCTAATGGGCATCCTGAGTGAGCAGACCTACTGCTGCTGTGAATCTAAGAATACATGCTAAAATGGTCAGCTAAAAGCTGGTGAGCTCACAGGTTTAATGATAAAGTGTACTGTATGAACCGCAAGATTTAAGTATGATAATCTGTAATTAAACAAATTAGAATGATAAATGATGTATATAACTGCAATGAGCACATAGTATGAGCTTAAATGAGGTGTCAGGATCACAATTAAGTGCCTGAGTGAGGGTGCCTCTATGTGTGTGCCTAATCAACACACGTATGAACAAATGATAATGCGTCTGTTTGACCAGTCAGTGCTTGCTGACCCGGACGGAGATTGTCAATCCCATATGGTACCATACACTAACATTCACGCTACAAAAGTATTACCAAACTATGCTAGAGGACTTAAAACGATTAGAGAAAACAACTCATGCAATCTATAGCGATATTTTGATACTTGCATTCACATGTAAAACAAAACAAGCATGTATTCTCACCCCTAAGTTAAAAACAGTAAAATGAGGGGCTATGAGACTCACCTGAGTCTGATGACTTACAAAACAAGTAGTAATGATGATGCACAAGATAATGATGTCGTCCCAACGACTGTAACCTGTCAGGTGTCCTAAACGCGCAAGGTTATAATAATGATTAGATGTCTTAACAGACCATCTATGCTAGTTGCTCATTCAACTAGTAATGTCCAAATGATTGGTTTTGGATTGTTTGTATTTTGTAAATATGTACAGCCCGTTGGTGTGGTTTGTAATAATTATTCCAAAGTATAATTATTAGGATTGTTGTAATAATGTACTTATAAAGTATATTTCATATGAGTTTAAGTCGTATCGTATAAGTGTTTGAGGTTGCGCATGTTTGACACTTAGTGTAAGATGGGGTTTCATTATCTAGTTTTAGGCGACACTCTGATGTGTCACTTGTTAATTGTTGGCGACACTAGCTAAGTGCCGCATAAAATGTCAAGATTGTATTATTGGCGTCACTGGTTGAAGTGTCGCATAAGGTATGGGTACTGTTATGAAAATAGGCGTCACTTCAATGGAGTGTCGCTAGGGAGTATCGGATTACTATGGCGTCACTAAGGGGCGTCACTTGGTGAAGTGTCGCATAAAGCCCTTGGCCTATGCGACACTTAGGTCGGATCAATTTTAGTCTATGTTCAAAACGTGGTCAACGACCACCATTTGACCTGAAACTTTTACATAAGTCCTAATATGTCAAAATAAGTTTATAAAAGTTGTCGTTACATTTCGTGGGTCTTTCGAAGTGTCGTTTTTGCAAAATGACCAAAACAGCCCTTATGTTTACATTTTCCAGATTTTGAACTTGATAAACCACTCGATTTCACTACTTTTCAAGCCGATCTAGGTGTCAACAAAAATCATGCATGTTCACCTATGAACCTAGTCCATTTCTGCACTTTATTGTGATTTTATATGTTCATTTACTATTTTTAACAAAAATAAACATGAGAAGTGGTCGGGTTTGGTTCGAAAATGGGTTACACTCAAAGATCTACCTTTCTCACCATGATCCGAGAGGATCTGTGTAAGGAATTATTAATTTGATGAGACAAAATAAAAGATGAAAGTTAAGGGACTAAAGATGAATTGTTTTATTTTTAATTAGTTTCCTAGTATAATTATGATTTCTTGTAACCCTAATATCTCTAGTACATAAAGAGACATAGGGACGTAGGAAAAAGTGTGCACACATAATGTAGTCGTCTAAGGGTTTGTTTAGCCTCAAGATCAATGTTTCTTGATCCTGTTATATTTGTATAACCTTTTTATTCTGATTAAATAAAATTGGGGCTTGTTGTGATAACATTGATTTGTTCTTATTCCGCTGCATATTATTGTCAATGTTATTATATCCTAGATCAAGATCTAAACAATCTGAGCTAGATCGTTATTACATTTTCACAATTGGTATCAGAGCAAGGTGGCTCGTTATCTAGGATCTACAAGTTTTACAAGCAAGAGAAGCCATAGCGAAGAAACCCTAGAAGATTACAAGAAAAATTCGTAATTCGTCACTTTCTGCACAGTGATAGTAAAAAATCCGGATCTCATTCGTTAACTTCAATCATCGTGAAATTTGAATTGTAGGTTCATAACACATAGACGCAAAATCTGAACGGAGGAATTTTCGATCTGAGCTTTTGATTGAGAGATATTTAAATTTGAAATCTGCTGCTGAAACCGTATGGTTTTTCCGAACAGCTGCAGTAAATCAATCACTGTGTCTTCGTTATTCAATGAATGTTCTTGATTTTTGGATATGTTATTCAAGAATTTTCCACTTCGTGTAAAATTTTCATCGTGATCGGATGTGTCTACATAGAGATATGAAAATTCGAAATTGCTGCAGTATGTTTGTGGTTTCTGTTTGCGCAGCTGCTGTGTTTTAATTGCTGTGTGTTCGTTAACCGTTGGATTCACTTGATTTTTGGATATGTGGTTAATGAAACATTGATGAACTTCGTGTAAAAAATTTGAGCATGATCAGATTTGTAATCAGGGAGATATGTAATTCTGAAGTTGCCTGCCACTGCTCGTTAGATGTGCTAGCCACTGCTCAGCCACTGTTTGTACAAACGTTGCCACTGCTAGAAGGTTCTTCCCGCTGTTAGTACAAACTTCCTGCTGCTAGTACAAGCTTACCACTGTTAGAACAAGCTTACCACTGTTAGCACATCCTTACCGTTGTTAGTACAAAATTTGATGATTGCCACTGTTTGCGTAATGTATCATTGTTGCCACTGTTAGTGGAATTTGAAGGACATTACCACTGTTAATGCAAAGTGGTTACCACTGTTCTTGGTTTTTTTAAGATGTGATTACGAAGAAGATTGATTATTGCTTATTTGATATTGGAGTTGAGTTTTACAGGTGTGTATCTTATCATATCTCAAAGTGGGGTGTTACACTTTGAAGATAACTTGTTTGGTTTGTATGGTGACGACGAAGACTTGACAAATCTAGCAAAAGTGTGTGATTTACAAACTGATGGTGCTCAATGCTCACATTTGCTATCACGTGAAGGAGTTATGGTATGCTCAGTGACTTATTATGGAAAATAAGGATTTTTTTCAAAGAGATTGCGATCTACTTATACATTGGAATATAAGTTCAACGTCGTGGATAGTACAAGATATAAGGTACAAGTTTGGAAGATTTAACTTCTTTGTTAAGTTTGTTATACTCTATTTTCTTCATAAGTGATCATTACATAGAGCTTATAAAGTTCGAGATTCAAGAGATGGTTAAAATATTGATTTGAGGGGAAGCTTATTGGTAAAGTTTTTAACTATCAGGAGATATTCATGCTTAATTTGAGGGATAAAGGTTTCATCACTACTGCTAGTTATATATTATTACTGCTAGTGTAATTTTCTATTGCTCAAATTCATTATTCTTATTATGCGTCATGGAGGGTAATTTGAGACATTAGAAAATTGAATTAGTGGTGTATTATATAGCAAGTGGTTGTAAAGGTTCAAAGTTGCTTATCTTCAAGAAGATTCCTATTGGATAATGACAAAAAAAGGGAAGAAGAATTGAAGATCAAGATTTGCAGCTTATTGTTGTTGCATGGCATGGTTTAAAAGAAATCAAGAGTTAAGGGGAAGTTTGTGCATGAAGATCGATATTTTGTCATCATCAAATAGGGGAAGATTGTAAGGAATTATTAATTTGATGAGACAAAATAAAAGATGAAAGTTGAGGGACTAAAGATGAATTGTTTTATTTTAATTAGTTTCCTAGTATAATTATGATTTCTTGTAACCCTAATATCTCTAGTATATAAAGAGACATAGGGACGTAGGAAAAAGTGTGCACACATAATGTAGACGTCTAAGGGTTTGTTTAGCCTCAAGATAAAGGTTTATTGATACTGTTATATTTGTATAACCGTTTTATTCTGATCAAATAAAATTGGGGATTGTTGTGATAACATTGATTTGTTCTTATTCCACTGCATATTATTGTCAATGTTATTATATCCTAGATCAAGATCTAAACAATCTGAGCTAGATCGTTATTACGTTTTCACAAATACATTTCTTTTATCATTTGAATTAAGAATTATTATTTGATTAATTGTTTTATAATTTATTTTAGTTATTTAAATTAAAGTTTTATTCACATCTCATAATTGTTAGTCAATTGTTCATTCGGAACTAAAGCGCTCACCCATTATTTACTATTTTTATTTGCGACAATTTCCAATTTATTTAATATTGACATCCATTCTTCGTGTTCGACTCGGAGTTATCAGACTATACTATATTACGACCAACTTTTCTTGCTTGTGTTGTGTATAGTAAGAAGGTATTTCTATTTATAAAACTTAACTCTGTTTACACAGCATCAAGCGTCGAGGGTGGTTCGGTGGTTAGGGTATAAATCATTATAGAAGGTACACAATTGTGCAGATTTGTCGAGTCAGTGATTAGGGCATTTCTTCAGTGCTCCTTTGAATCGTTCCCATGCGGTGTATAATGACTCATCAAAAGCTTGGTGGAAGTTCATGATGTCATTTCGGAGTTTGGTTTGTTTAGAGGGAGGAAAGTACTTAGTTAGAAACTTTGTTGCCATTACCGTCCATGAAGGGATAGAGCCGGTTTCTAAACTTTCAAACCATGTTTGCGCATGATGTGTGAGCGAATAAGGGAAAAGATACAAGAAGATTGTATCTTGGCTAACTTCATTTTGTTTGTAGGAGTTTGAAAGAGATATGAACTTGTCGAGGTGAGAGTTTGGATCATCACTTGGTAATCTATGGAACTGATAGTGGTTTTAGATTAGTTGGATGATCTGTTGCTTAAGCTCGAATGATTGTCCTAGGGTTTCTGGGTAGAGAATTGGGCCTCATCTTCCTTCAATAGAGGGCTTATTGTTGTCAGCGAGAGTGATGCGATAAGCCATTGCTTGTCTAATTGCAGATTGCTTCTTTTCTCGTCGAATAGTGCGTATTATAAGTTCTGGATCAGGAAAGTTAAAAAGCGGTGCAGATCTAGGGGAACAGGTCATACACTAACTAAAAACAGACAATAAAGAAAAAAAAATTGTTTTTTTATAAGGTTTTATCCTAAGGGTATACTAGAAAACAGGATTGGTTGGGCCTCTGTATCGGACAGTTAGTCTCCCTGGTAGCGGCGTCAAAAACTTGATGGCACCCGTCAGCGGCTGTATGATGACAATGCCGGCAGGCGATTGTGTGTGTTTAAATTTATATTTGCTGGGGTCTAAGTACGACTTACTAATACTGAACCAAAGGCTATTAGATGGTAAGTATGACCTAGAGTCGTTCTTAAAGAGAAACTAAATTGAAACGGAGGTGATCCAATCAATCTTTCTTTTCTAGTAAAGGGGTTTTAAAAGAGTGCGTTGGGAGTTTGGTTCAGTTAACTAAGTAAAGTAAATGAAGCGAATAAAATGTAATAATAAATCAGATAATGGAAAGTAGTATTTGTTGTGAGTTCATTAGCTAATAATATGGGATGATGACTTTCACGGAAAAATGATTAACTAAATTAGAACTGTTTGCAAGATTCAATAACTTATGGTATAACCAATAGATTCCCTATTAGTCGGTTATCAACTAATATGTTACGAGAAACTAAGGTGTCATGATTCTGGTCAGACAAACGATGCTCAAGTCTCCACACTCTCCTGTGAGGAAGTCAGTGGCCCATATTATTGAACGCATTTGCTCGTGGGCGAAGGAATAGAGTAGCAAGTCCATAACACATCTAACCGTTCTTATTACCATAAAGATTATGAGTCTTATAAACAACTAACTTAGGGTTTATGTTCGGACTTATTTACCAATTCCTATTAGTAAAAATTAAGAGTGATAAGCGAGGGAAAACGTTTAGGTTTCTTGCGTACCTTTCTTTAGGGTTTCACAGGTTAGGAAAGAGTATCATTTTAGATTGGATTTTAAACTTGCCTTTCTTGATACAATTAACAAATCCCTAGGTTTTCGTGAATGGTTATTTAGCCTATAGCCTACCTACTCTAATATTAATCTAAACTAACTAATCTAGTTAAAATGTTGACGGCTTTTTGTAGAAAGTTAAACCCAGACCATGTCAGAAAATGCTATGATAGTTCACAATGTATTTAATCGTTTACCGATGTTTCCGTTGTGAATTTAATTGCTTCGTGATGTTTACATGATAATTACATTGTGATTGGAAGTATACTATACTCATGGTAATTCCACGTAATCACATTGCATTTTATGATGCTTGAATGACGTTACAATTAAACCATAGTTTTGATGCAGATAATTATTGACCAAGTATTAAGGTTCGCGACTCCTCTTTATAAGGTTACAATCACTTTTGTTAATCGAAAGGAGAATGTAAGTTTTAGGTTTAAGATCACATGATAAGTCCGTTCATAAAGTTTATAACGTTGATCCATAATACAACTACCTTCAGTCGTTTACCGACTTCCATACGTTTGTACTTTGCTTAAAAGCATTTCCAGCACTATACCAAGTAAACAGTTGAATAGGTAGTTTGTACTTTTGTAATTATTTTGTAAATAAGTGTGGCCCGTTGGTGACGGAGGTGTAATAATAATTCAAATATTATTGTTATGTAATTCATTGTGCTTGTATATCTTGTAAAGCATATACAATAGTTGGTTATTTGTAATGTGACGTGTAACCGTCGTTTGGATGTAAGTCCGTGCGAGTGTAAGCTCGTCTTATAAATAATTGGTTCGAGTGTAAGCTCGTGGTAGAGTGGGTGTAATCCCATCCAAGTGTATGTGTAATCTCATATGTAGTTTCGATTGTAATCTCGTATGTATAGATATTGCCTCGAGTGTAAGCTCGTATGTGTTCAAGTTGTACCGTATACTTCCAAAAGCATATGTGTATCATGTAAGTGTAGTGTCGTATAAGGTATAGTGGTTGTATGCATTCAATACTTAGTTTAAAAAGTATTTTAAAATTTCCATTTCGTGCGACAATATGTAACCCGACAATGCCATTCACGGACACTGTTCATGCGACAATCGCATGCTCGGACCACTGTTCATACGACAATATATTCACGGAGTTTTGTTCATACGACAATAGTATTCACGGTATACTATTCATGCGACAATGATGATGGTATTGTCGTAGGTTTGAAGTTTTTCCGATTTCGTTTAAGTATTCGTTTTCGTTTACTAGGTCGAACGGGTTTGGTTTGATTTCGAGTGTTATCAAGTCCGAAATTATGCATCCGAGTCTCACCCTAAAGTCCGAGAGTCAACCCTCAGTCTGACAGTCAACGAAAGTCAATTTTTACTGTTCATCCGTCAATATTTTCATGGAGTTACTGTTCATCCGACAATGTATTCACGGATTTACTGTTCATCCGACAATGTATTCACGGATTCTTTGTGATTTTTATCTAAAAGAGTAAACTTTATCGAATCATTCTGAAATTTTTACCAAAAGTTCCCACATATGTTAGGTACTTCCTATAATTTTTTTATGACTTTTGGAGGTCGTTTGTTATTTTAAAAAAATTCACAAAGTGTCAGTGTTCAGTTTAATCCGAGATTAGACCACTTCTCACAAATCTAATTTTCTGCAGAAATGGGTGTATTTGTGGAATGAGCCAAAGAAGAACTTTTTGTATATAACAAAATTATTAAGATTTTCCAAGTGGTCTCACACGTTTTTGAAGTCTATAACTCTAGATATGGTCTCGAGAAGTAGGCGGTTTTCACTGCTCGCCGGAACAGTAAACCTATGTTACCGGAGAAAAATGTTTTCGAGTAGCAAACTGAGTCAAAAAGTCACGAGGCTAATTTTGTTGGAAAGATAACTTCTTGTACTACATTTTAGGATTAAGAAACCTCTATTTTGGTGTTTTAATGATTTTTATAAAATTCGTGGAAGTGGGTACAAAATCTGGACAGGAAGGTTAACTTCCTGTTTTCGAGTTTTAATTTGTGTATCGACTTATCTTTTGGATATTAACTAGTTGAATAAGCTACATAACATGTTAATACATATGTTATAAGTAAAATACAAGAGTTTTGAAGTCTCACAATGGTGTATGAAGAAACGGAGACGGTAGAAGTGTTGTACACGCGTAGGCGGTCGTTTTGGTGTCTTCGGCTTCGTTCTTCCTTCAAGAATGAGGTGGTGGCCAATGGTGGATCGTGGTGGTGATTTTTGGGGCTGGTGGTGACTGATAGTCATTCTAGAGAGAGAGGGAAGAGAGATGGTGGAGAGAATGATAGGAATTGGTGGAGTAAAGTGTGGGAAGGAAAGGGGTAGGGGTTGGTTTGTGTAGTTTGACAAGCAAAAGGATATGGGGGGCATAAGCATGGCATGGCTGCCGATTTGGGGGGGGGGGGGGGGGGGGGGGGCTCATGAGCATGGGTCTCCTAAATTTTGTTCCCCAAATTTACATTAAGTGTGATGCTCGTTTACCCGATCGTTTTACGTTTTAATTAATCGTATAAAGTTTTATATAATACGTTTTGTTAACGATCTAAAACCCAATATTTTTAATAAAACTCTTACTCAAATAACATATTCTAAGCAATTAAAATAATATTCGAGTTTTCATTTGGTCATCGGTCACGAATCGTGTGTTTTCGTCGCATACGGAGTGTTTTGTACGATATTTAATATGTGTAATATATTCTCGCAATATATTAGGGTAAATAATGTTTGTTTGGATAAATCCATATTATTTTTAAATAATTTGTCACCAACATCCATGTTAAACGGTGTCGGACCTCGTCCGGTTCATGAGTGTACGATTTAATCAAATCGTATGAACGTTTATGTAATTACACAAAAGGTTACGTATATTTAGATTAAAATAATACTAAATGCACGTAATTACAGTAGTTTAGGCACTAATCATAGTCCTAAATTAGCGGGTGTCACATATCTCCAGATATTGCGTATGAATCATTTGAATCTTCTGGCGGGCGTAAAATCTTCATTCTTTATCCGTTTTTGTTGATTCTTCTTTTGTTAGAATCGTATTTTGAAAACGAACATCTTGGATAAGATGGATGTTGATTATGGGCACTTTAGTATTTAAATCTTTTTTTGATGCCTTGAATCTTCAAACGTGCGTGGAATCTTCGATTATCATCCGTTTTGCTTGATTTTTATCGTGCAACCTTGTTTTGACCATCTCAGCATAATATTACTGATTTGAACCGTATTTGAGTTCAATATGCCAAGAATCATTCCAGAAAGAGAGAGATATCGGTAGTAAAAACGTGACTTTTTACGCGATATCAAAATGTAACTATTTTCTACAAACGTCTCATTTAGAGGTCGTTTGCTTGTGATTATGTGTTATGATATTGGATAAGTAACGCCCCGTGTTGACTTCTGTTGCATTATAAATTTGGGGGTGCTACAGTACACTTTATCATTAAACCTGTGAGCTCACCAGCTTTTAGCTGACCATTTTAGCGTGTATTCTCAGGTTCACAGCAGCAGTAGGTCTGCTCACTCGGGATGCCCATTAGCTCGAGTCGCATACAAACATCAGGAGATTTCCTTGCATTTCTATATTTTGTATAATTAGATATGCCCTAGAATCTCTATCATTTGGCTTACGAGCTTTTGTAAACTATATTATAATAATGTAATACTTTTATAATATCAATGTATTTGTAAACGATGCATATAGAGTCGTTCACTTTATCTTGGTTGCATTTAGTGGGCCTAGACTATGTTCGTTAGGCAGTATTTCCTTATTAGGTATAACTGGTTCAGTGATTACATCATACAAGTTTAATTTAACATAGTTTAGCTAACTATGTATAATTAAATGGAGATGATGTGAAATCTGAAAGGGGTTATGTTGAACAGGAATGCGCTATTTGACTCTGACCACGAGAGAAATCGGGACTTATACTTGGTTTGTGTTAGACACACACTAGGCTATTATGTGATATAGGCGTATATACATACATAGGCCTCACCTACGTGCTACTCTATAGGCTATTATATATTGAAGATATATGAATAGGCCTTACCTGCGTATTACGTTCTAAGCTATTATATATGTCGAATATATATGATATCATGTGATAGTATACTCATTAACGCTCACACCACCGAAGACGGCGAGTATAGCTACTACCGTCTATTTATTTATACTCGCATAACATCTTACAACACATTTCGCCATATCGTCATGTGCTATAGAGGAATATATCATTTCGTATTCCTTCCATCATTTTATTTCTTCGAAATTACAAGTGGAACCTATTGTTATAAGGACTTATAGGTTCCCATAAGTAAAACCTTACCCCACTCACTCGCAAACTCGCATCTTGTATTCAACTCCATTATCTGTTGAATTATGATTATCACTTGTGCTATTGTGATATATCATGAATTTGTACAGACAACTCATTTATCCTTTTCTTGTCTCTTTCTTGTAGAATCATGCCGCCAAAAAGGAAGGGTTACAGTGAAGCTGCACTTAATGCAGCGGTTTCTCGAGCTGTAGCTGAAGCCTTGGCTGCTCGAGACTCTCGAAGGAGTGATGAAACAGTCAGTACCACTCCTACTCCTGTTATCAAACCTTGTTCCTACAAGTATTTTCTCAGTTGCAAACCATTGTACTTCAAGGGAATGGAAGGTGCCATTGGCCTGATCCGATGGATGGAACGAATGGAATCTATCTTCAGTCTCTGCAACTGTGCTGAACACAGCAAGGTCAAGTTTGCTGCTTACACCTTTCAGGAAAGTGTCCTCACCTGGTGGAATACTCATACTAGTGCTGTGGGAATTGAAGTGGCTAATCAACTCCCCTGGGGAGATATGAAGGAGATGCTAAAGGAAGAGTATTGCCCCAGTGAAGAACTTCAGAGGTTGGAAGAAGAATTCTGGAGTCTGAGAGTCTAGGGAACTGACATCGCTGGTTACACCACTAAGTTCCAACAACTCGCTCTCCTCTGCCTATCTATGGTAGACTCAGAGCAAAAGCGCATCAAGAGGTACATTCACGGTCTCCCAGAAAGTATCCAGGGGAACATCACCTCGTCTAAACCGAGGACCATCCAAAGTGCTATCTGCCTCACACACGAACTCACGACAATGATTGTCAGTCGTGAGGCATCCATTACATCTTCTGGTAACAACAACAACAAGAGAAAGTGGTCTGGAAACCCCACTCCAAACTAACCATCATCCAAGAGGTCTGAGTCTGACAAGACCACCAGTACTGGTTCTGGTTTCAACAACGGTTATACTGGGAATAAACCCTTATGTTCAAAGTGCCGCTGACATCATGAAGGTCCTTGCGGTACTCCCTGCAACAAATATCAAAGGTATGGGCATCTGCCTAAAGACTGCAGATCTACCAATGCCAACACCACCACTAACAAAGCTAAGTCCTGCTATGAGTGTGGAGACACATAGCATTTCAGGATTGAGTGCCCAAAGCTTAAGAATAAGGGCAACAACAACGCTGCTAAAGGAAGAGCATTTGTTCTGAACTCAGGAGAAGCCCGTCAAGACCCGAATGTGGTCTCGGGTATATTCCTTCTCAACAATCTTACTGCTTCTGTCTTATTTGATACTGGTGCTGATAGAAGTTTCATATCTGATGAGTTTAGTCCACTGCTTAACATCACCCCTGTTGCCTTAGACGTTAAGTACATAGTAGAGTTAGCTAATGGTAAACTCATAGAGACCGACAATGTAATACCTAATTGCACTTTAAACCTCGCCGATGAATTGTTTGCCATTAATCTATTACCTGTCGAGATTGGAAGTTTCGACGTCATTATTGGTATGGATTGGTTGTCCAAGCACCGTGATGAAGTCGTCTGCTATGATAAAGTTGTTCGCATTCCTCTCACCACCGGTAGTACTTTAGTCATACAAGGGGAGATCGGTGGGACGAGATTGAATATCATCTTCTGCTTGAAAACCCGAAAGTATTTTAGAAAGGGTTACCCGGAAATCCTCGTGCACGTTACGGAGAAAAAGTCGGAAGAGAAGCAACTTGAGGATATGCCCATTGTTAGAGACTTTCCAGAAGTCTTTCCCGAAGACTTGCCTGGTCTACCACCACCGAGACAAGTTGAGTTCTCAATCGACCTCGTGCCAGGGGCAGCACCCATTGCACGAGCACCTTATCGCTTAGCTCCATCCGAATTGCAGGAGTTGTCTACTCAATTGTAGGAACTCTTGGACAAAGGATTCATCCGACCGAGTTCTTCACCCTGGGGAGCTCCGGTCCTGTTTCTGAAAAAGAAGGACGGTTCATTTAGGATGTGTATTGACTACAGAGAGTTGAACAAATTAACCGTCAAGAATCGCTATCCGCTACCCCGTATCGATGATCTGTTTGATCAGCTTCAGGGGTCAAGTTTCTACTCAAAGATTGATCTACGGCTAGGTTACCATTAGTTACGAGTTCGTGATATCAACATTCCGAAAACTGCCTTCCGAACTCGCTATGGTCATTACGAATTTCAAGTAATGCCATTTGGTTTGTCAAACGCACCGGCTATATTCATGGATCTTATGAACCGAGTGTGCAAACCATATCTCGACAAGTTTGTCATTTTCTTCATCGATGACATTCTCATCTACTCGTGCAATGAACAGGAACATGAGCAACATCTCAAAACCATCCTAGAACTTCTTAGACACGAAGAGTTATATGCTAAGTTCTCCAAGTGCGAGTTCTGGATGCACACCGTTTAATTCCTTGGTCATGTGATTGACAGTCAGGGAATTCACGTGGATCTATCAAAGATTGAGGCTATCAAGTGCTGGCAAGAACCGACAACGCCAACCGAAGTATGCCAATTCTTAGGACTGGTTGGTTACTATCGGCGCTTCATAGAAAATTTCTCCAAAATAGCCCAACCTCTCACGACACTGACTCAGAAGGAAAAGAAGTTCGATTGGACTGATAAGCAAGAGTCAACATTTTAGCTATTGAAACAAAAGCTTTGTAGTGCACCGATTCTATCATTACCCGAAGGCAACGATGACTTCGTGGTATACTGCGATGCTTCACACCAAGGTCTAGGTTGCGTGTTGATGCAACGGGACAAGGTTATTTCCTATGCCTCCCGACAACTCAAAGTTCACGAGAAGAACTACGCCACTCATGATCTCGAACTAGGAGCCGTAGTGTTCGCACTCAAAATCTGGAGACACTATCTGTATGGCACAAGATGTACCATCTTCACCGATCATAAAAGTCTCCATCATATATTCAATCAGAAGGATCTCAACATGAGGCAACGTCGCTGGGTCGAGTTGCTCACCGATTACGACTGTGAGATCAAGTACTATCCGGGCAAAGCAAATGTCGTTGCCGATGCCATAAGTCGAAAAGAGCGCACCAAACCACTTCGAGTCCGAGCACTCAGTATTACCATTCATAATGATCTTATCATTCAAATTCTCGCCGCTCAACTCGAAGCATTGAAACCTGAAAACCTGAAAAATGAGGCCTTGCGCAACATGGAGAAACAGTTTGAAACCAAACCCAATGGGGTCAAGTACTTCGCGAACCGGATCTAGTTGCCTTATTTTGGAAACCCTCGAGACTTAGTGATGGATGAAGCTCACAAGTCCAAATACTCTATACATCCTGGATCCGATAAGATGTATCATGGTATAAGGGAGTTATACTGGTGGCCAAACATGATAGCTGAAATCGCGAAATACGTCAGCAAATGCCTCACATGCTCAAAGGTCAAAGCGGAATATCATAAGCCCTCTGGTCTGCTACAGCAACCAGACATTCCTGAATGGAAATGGGAGTAAATCGCTATGGATTTCATCACTAAACTCCCGAGAACATCAAGCGGCTGCGATACCATTTGGGTGATCGTGGATCAGCTCACCAAATCTGCACATTTTCTTACTATCAAAGAAACTGATAAAATGGAACGCCTCACACGAATCTATCTGAAGAAGATTGTATAACGGCATGACGTTCCTATCTCGATTATCTCCGATAGAGATAGTCGTTTCACTTCTCAATTCTGGAGATCATTACAGAAATCCTTAGGTACTTGTTTGGATATGAGTACTGCATATCATCCTCAAACCGATGGCCAAAGTGAACGTACAATTCAAACACTGGAAGATATGCTACGAGCCTGTGTAGTTGATTTTGGTGCAAATTGGGAACATCATCTACCATTGTGTGAATTCTCGTACAATAATAGCTACCACACAAGTATTGGAGCTGCTCCATTCGAGGCACTGTACGGTCATAAGTGTCGATCGCCTATATGTTGGACCGAGGTAGGAGACAGCCAACTCACTGGCCCATAAATCATTCACGAAACCACCGAGAAGATCGTTGGTATCCAGCAACGGCTGAAAGCTGCACGTGATC
This sequence comes from Pseudognaphalium luteoalbum, assembly GCA_963422505.1. Classification (NCBI taxonomy): domain Eukaryota; kingdom Viridiplantae; phylum Streptophyta; class Magnoliopsida; order Asterales; family Asteraceae; genus Pseudognaphalium; species Pseudognaphalium luteoalbum. The sequence continues at coordinate 84,675,223 of OY730193.1, forward strand.
GTCAAAAGAGTTATGCTGATGTATGACGCAAGCATCTCGAGTTCCAGGTGGGAGATCGAGTTCTGCTCAAAGTATCACCTTGGAAAGGTGTCATCCGCTTCGGAAAACTTGGAAAGCTAAACCCTAGATACGTTGGACCTTTTGAGATCCTCGAGAGGATTGGTCCAGTAGCATATCGATTGCAGCTACCACCCGTGCTTGGTAGTGTGCATCCCACCTTTCACATTTCTAACCTAAAGAAATGCCTATCTGATGAGACACTCATAATTCCTCTCGATGAGATTCATATCGATGCCAAACTTCATTTCGTCGAGACACCAGTGGAGATCATGGACCGTAAGGTCAAATAGCTTAAAAAAATTCGTATTCCCATCATTAAGGTTCGGTGGAATTCACGGTGAGGTACGGAATACACCTGGGAACGGGAGGACCAAATGCGACTCAACTATACACATTTATTTTCGGACTCCACTGTAACACCCGCCAAATTAAAACTAGTGATTAGTGCCTAATTCTTTGTTAATACATGTAATTAGTTCTATGTCAGGCTAATTAACGTATTGGAATATATATTGATGAATATATACAAGTATTCGATTTGATTAAATCGAACAAGTTTCAAATCGAATATAATTCGATTCAATTTATACGGACGTTGGTGAACAATTTTATTAACTAATATGACATTATTTAATGACTCTATTTTATCCAAAATATTATTTAAATAATATTTCGTACACAATTCGTATCGTACAAACAATGACTACGCGACCAAAATATTAAACGCGCAAACAAATCAAAGATTATATTCTAAACCCAATTATTAAATATTCGATGAAATACTTTGAGAAAAATAGAGCCTTCGTGCTCAACTCTGGGGACGCCCGTCAGGACACGAATGTGGTCACGGGTATGTTCCTCCTCAACAACCTAACTGCTTCTATTCTATTTGATACTGGTGCCGATAGAAGCTTTATTTCTGATGAGTTTTATCCCCTACTTGACATCACCCCTGTTGCTCTACATATTAAGTACACTGTAGAACTAGCGAACGGTAAACTCATAGAAACCGATAGTGTGATACCTAATTGCACTTTAAACTTAGCCAATGAAACCTTTTCAATAGATCTTATGCCTGTTGAAATTGGAAGTTTCGACGTCATCATTGGTGTGGACTGGTTGTCCAAACACCGAGCCGAAATCGTCTGTTATGACAAAATCGTCCGCATCCCTCTTGCCGTCAGTAGAACCTTGATCATACAGGGGGAGACTGGTGGGACGAGACTAAATATCATCTCTTGCCTGAAAACCCAGAAATTTCTGAGAAAGGGTTATCCTGCAATCCTCGCGCACGGCACAGAGAAAAAGTCAGAGGAGAAGCGACTTGAGGATGTGCCAATCGTTAGAGACTTTCCCGAAGTCTTTCCGGAAGAACTACCTGGGTTACCTCCACCTAGACAGGTTGATTTCTCGATCAATCTTATGCCGGGTGCCGCACCGGTAGCCCGAGCACCATACTGCCTAGCCCCATCCGAACTTCAGGGGCTGTCCGCCCAGTTATAGGAACTCCTGGACAGAGGATTCATTAGACGGAGTTCATCACCTTGGGGAGCTCCGGTCTTATTTGTATTAAAGAAAGACGGTTCTTTCCGAATGTGTATCGACTACCGAGAGTTGAACAAGCTAGCTGTCAAGAACCGGTATCCACTTCCTTGCATCGATGACCTGTTTGACCAACTTCAAGGATCGAGCTGTTATTCAAAGATCGATCTTCGATCAGGTTATCACCAATTATGTGTTCGCGACACCGACATCCCAAAAACCGCTTTCAGAACCCGTTATGGGCATTACGAATTTCAAGTGATGCCATTTGGTTTAACCAACGCACCGGCTGTATTCATGGATCTCATGAATTGGGTGTGCAAGCCTTATCTCGACAAGTTTGTCATTGTCTTTATCGATGACATCCTCATCTATTCGCGCAACGAGTAGGAGCATGCGCAACACCTCAAAACCATCCTAGAACTACTTAAGCACGAGGAGCTTTATGCTAAATTCTCTAAGTGGGAGTTCTGGATGCAAACCGTTCAATTCCTTGGACACATGATTAACAGCCAAGGAATTCACGTCGACCTATCAAAAATCGAGGCTATCAAAGACTGGCAAGCGCCAACCACTTCGAGTCCGAGCCCTCAGTATGACCATTCATATTGATCTCACCATTCAGATTCACACCGCTCAACTTGAAGCTTTGAAACCCAAAAATGTCAAAAGCGAAGCCTTACGAGGCATTGATAAACAATTCGAAATCAAACCTAACGGCGTTAGGTACTTCTCAAACCGAATCTGGTTGCCTAATCTTGGGAACCTGCGAGACTTGGTGATGGATGAAGCTCACAAGTCTAAATATTCTATCCATCCGGGATCCGACAAAATGTATCACGGCATCAAGGAATTCTATTGGTGGCCGAACATGAAAGCCGAAATCACCACATATGTCAGCAAGTGTCTTACTTGCTCGAAAGTCAAACCCGAACATCAAAAAACTTCTAGTTTACTTCAACAACCCAACATTCCTGAATGGAAATGGGAACAAATTGCCATGGATTTCATAACCAAACTACCCAAGTCATCGAGCGGTTGCGATACCATTTGGGTGATCGTTGATCATCTCACCAAATCTGCTCATTTCCTTGCGATCAAGGAAACCGATAAAATGGAACTCCTCTCACAAATCTACATCAAAGAAATTTTTTCTCGACACGGTGTTCCAACCTCGGTTATCTCCGACAGGGATGCTCGTTTCACATCTCACTTTTGGCAATCACTTCAAAAATTGTTGGGTACCCGTCTTGATATGAGTACCACATACCATCCTCAGACCGATGGCCAAAGTGAATAAACTATACAGACTCTGGAAGACATGCTACAAGCTTGGGTAGTTGACTTCGGTGCAAACTGGGAAAGACACCTACCATTGTGCGAGTTCTCCTACAATAACAGCTATCATGCCAGCATTAAAGCTGCACCATTCAAGGCACTGTACGGTCGTAAGTGCCAATCACCGATTTATTGGACCGAAGTGGGAGACAGCCAACTCACTGGGCCTGAACTCATACACGAAACCACCGAGAAAATTGTTGAAATCCAAAACCGACTCAAAGCCGCACGTGATCGTCAGAAAAGTTATGCTGCTGTGAGAAGCAAACCACTCGAGTTCCAGGTTGGGGACTGAGTACTCTTGAAAGTATCTCCTTAGAAAGGCGTAATCCGATTCGGAAAGCGTGGGAATTTGAATCCCAGGTACATTGGGCCCTTTGAGATCCTCGAAAGGATTGGCCCCGTGGCATATCGACTGCAGCTGCCATCCGAACTCAGCAGCGTGCACCCCACCTTCCACATTTCTAACCTGAAGAAATGTTTGTCTGATGAGACACTTATCATCCCACTCGATGAGATTCGCGTCGGTAACAAACTCCATTTTGTTGAGGAACCGGATGAAATCGTAGACCGTGAGGTCAAACAACTCAAACAAAGTCGTATTCCCATCGTTAAGGTCAGATGGAATTCTCGGCGCGGTCCAGAATTCACTTGGGAATGGGAAGACCAAATGCGACTCAAGTATCCGCAGTTATTCACTGACTCTACACCAAACGCGACCTCGAGCTAAATTTCGAGACGAAATTCTCCTAACAGGGGGAGAATGTAACACCCACCAAATTAGGACTAGTGATTAGTGCCTAATTCTTTATTAATACATGTAATTAGTTCTATGTCAGGCTAATTAACGTATCGGAATATATATTGATGAATATATACAAGTATTCGATTGATTAAATCATACAAGTTTCAAATCGAATGTAATTCGATTCAATTTATACGGACGTTGGGAACAATTTTATTAAATAATATGACATTATTTAATGACTCTATTTTATCCAAAATATTATTTAAATAATATTTCTTACACAATTCGTATCATACAAACAATGACTATATTCTAAACCCGATTATTAAACGCGCAAACAAATCAAAGATTATATTCTAAACCCGATTATTAAATATTCGATGAAATACTTCGAGAAAAATAGTGGATAAATATTTTCTTTTGAAACGTATATTAAAGGTGTATAATAAATAATTAAACGTTTAAACGATCGGAAAACGAACACCGCACGGAGTGCAAACGCAGGGGCGAAAAAGGAGGAGGCTTCACCAAAACCCCCTCCCTTCCCTCCTTTTTCCTCATTTCCATCTTCTTCTCTCTCTCTCTCTCTTCCTCTCTTTTTTTCTCTCTTTTTCTCTAAACCACCTCCACATCACCATCACAAAAAACCGTCGATTTCTACCGCCAAACGTCATCAAAATTCAAGATTCGTTTAGAAGAAAACGTTCACCTCAACACGATCTACATTTCCATCTTTCCGGATTTCTCTGGCGTTACGTTCGTAAGCTTCCGACAAAACTCGAAACTCTCCGATTTTACTCATTTTCACTTGTTTATAGGTTATTTAAGCTTAAAATGTCCAAATATGGGTTGGGTAAGAGAATCGGACCAAATGGTCGCTGGAAAACATGTTTTTGGCTCAAATTCCGGCCAACAGCTCGTTGTGTCGCAGAGGCTCCAGGCCACCTGTGTTGGGATCTGAGCTTATTTGACAAAGTGTTGGAAGTGCTAGCAACTGTTCGTTATAATGATAGCCACTGCTAATGTAGAAGCAGTGCCACTGCTAGAAGGATTGAAGACCTAGCCACTGCTAGTGTATTTGTAGAAGCAGTGCCACTGTTAGTGTAAGTATACTTGTGTCTGTAAAGGGAACTTACTACCACTGTTGGTATAAAGTAAGTTGTTCCCACTGTTATTGTGTATAAGTCGGATAGATTTGAATTCCATAATAACTAGAGATTATATAGGAATCTATGTATTATAAATAGAGATCCTTAGACCTAGATTAGGTCAAGATTAGTTTACGCAGCTTCAAGGTTTTCTGTAACCTTAATACTTAAGTATATTCGTCTTATATCATTAATAAGATTGAAGCTTTTGATAATCAGTTGTGTATTACATGTTATTATAATTCTTAATCTTCTTAATATTATTGAGTGTGATTCCGCAACTTCTCAATAATAATTCAAGGCTTATTGAATTATTTATTAGATAATTCTGGGTTTAACAAGTGGTATCAGAGCAAGGTTAAGCTTTGAATACAAGAAGATCTAGTATTACTGTTTGATTGATTTTCAAACTGTTTATTGAATCAATGGCAACAGAAGGCAATGAAGGAATTCAGGCAACTAAGATCCCCATGCTTAGACCTGATGAGTTTGATCTTTGGAAGAACAGGATCAAACAATACATGCTTCTCACAGATTATCAGATGTGGGAAGTGGTGGTTAATGGTCTTGCTGTAACCCGTGATAGTGATGGTGTTGAACAGCCTAGAGCACCACCAACTTCTGAAGCAGAAAGAAAGGTTAGATCTATAGAGTATAAAGCACTAAGTACTCTGTTGTTGTATATTCCCAACGAATATCAAAGAAGGTTTGTAGCATGTCAAGATGCTAGAGTTCTGATGGAGGCTATTGAAAAGAGATTTGGTGGTAATGAAAGCACTAAAAGGAATAAAAGATCTCTATTGAAATAGCAATATGAGAACTTTAACTCTGCAAAGTCAGAAACTTTGACTCAAACCTTTGACAGGTTTACAAAGTTAGTAGGAGATCTGGAGAATCATCAAGTAAAAATTGATAAGGATGACTTAAATAGAAAGTTTTTGAGGTCATTGGGTGAGGATTGGACAATCTACACAGTAGGATTAAGACAAAGTGCAGATTTAGAGTCAAAGGAGCTTGAAGATATCTATAACGATCTTAGGAACTTTGAAACTGAAGTGGAAAGCAAGAAGCAGGGTTCTGTAAATATCAACAACAATGCAGCTTTCATGTCAATGGAAGGAACTAAAGCAGAGTCAAATCTCAAAGGCTCTACTTATACTTCAGGAGGATATGGATCATCATCAAACTGCTCTAATGATCAGATACTGGAATCTTTCTTTGCTAGTAATGTGAATTCTTCACTTACTAATGAAGACTTGGAACAATTTGATGGAGATGATCTTGAAGAGATGGATATCAAATTGCAAATTGCTTTAATCACACAGAGGGCAAAACGATTTATGCAAAGAACTGGGAGGAACAACTTTGCATATAAAAGGAATGATGCAAGTTGGTTTGATAAAAGCAAGATTGAATGCTTCAACTGTCATAAGATGGGGCACTTTGCTAGGGAATGCAGAAGTCCAAAGAATGAACAGAATGGTAGTGTTAATGGACAAAGAACTGGAAGCAATGTGGTTCAACAAAGAATGTACCAATCCAGAGTGCTTCATCAAATGCGTTTGTTTCTGTGGATGGGACTGGAGCAACCAAGAAGAGTATGAAGTAAAGAATCAGTGCTTCATGGAAATTGCTGAATCTGACAAGAAGTCAGAAATTCCTTATGAGGTACAAAACAAATTATGTTCTGCTGTTTGTAAACAAACTGTTAAACATTACAGGGATCATAATCAGAAAGTGTGTGATGAACTAAAACAATGGGAAATCAAAAGTAAACATACTATTTTAGCAATTGAAAATCTTGAAAAACAGATACATGCACATGAAGTCAATGAAACACAGTTTAAATATGACATTGCATATGCTAAGTGGGAAAGAGACACTTTTAAAGATAAGATAGATTTGTTAACTAAGAAACTTGCTGAAGTCACATGTGAGCGAGATAACATAAGACTTAATGTAAGTAACTTAGAAAATGCATCCAAAAGTGTCAATAAACTTATCAATTCACAGATTCATGATAAGCTTAAGACTGGATTAGGATACAGTAATGTACCTCCTCCTTATAACAACAACTACTTTCCTTCCAAAACTGATATTGATATTAATTCTCTTAAAGAAGGAATGAATTATGATGTTAAAAAGGCTGATCCAGTTAAAAGTTTAAAAGAAGATTTGAATTTTGATAAAGTTGAAATAAGAGAGTGGTGTGAGGAAGATGATCAGAGTGATAATACATCTGAAAGTTTTGAATCATCTAATTCATCAAGTGAAGGTAGCAGAAAGGTTACTGGTCTAGTTTCTGAACTAAATGTTGATAAATTAGAAGAGGGTAAAAGATTGTTTCAAGAACAGGCTAAACAACAGATAAAACAAGTGTTCAATACTAATAAGTCTAGAAAGGGTCTAGGATTTATTAGTAAAATAGTTAAGCAGGAGTCAAAATCTGTGACCAATGATAAATGTATTAACTGTGATTGCAAAACAAGACTTTCTTCACCAAAACCTTTTACTAAAACTGCACCAAGAGGCAATCAACGAAACTGGAATCAAATAGTTTCACAAAGATTGGGGCAGAATTTTCAAGTGGTCAAAGAAAAGTCTTGTTATATCTGTGGAAAAACTAATCATCTTCAACATGATTGTTATCACAATCCTAAGAATTTCACTAGGGTTGTGAAACCATTATGGACAGCAGCATACATGATTAATAAATAAAATTTCAAATCTAGAGTTAATCATGTTGCCACTGTCAAGAGGATGAAGAATACGGCTAACAGTGGTACAATTGCAGCCACTGCTACTAATGCTGTAGTGATACCACCAAATAAAGCCAACAGAGGTAAGAAGACTAATACAGTGGGAAGTGTTACCACTGTTAAGCATGCAGCCACTGCTAGTGTTAAAAATTCCAAAAGAATGTTTACACCAAGTATGGCTGCCACTGCTAGAATAATTAACACAAGCCTAAGGGTTACCACTGTTAGGCCTATTCCCACTGTTAAGTTTGAAATTTGTTGGGTTTGGAAACCAAAGAACACTGTTGCATCCAAAGTTTCCAAATCTAACAGTGCATCAAAATCAATTGTCTTCCAGAGAGTTGATTTTAATGATGCACAAGGGAAACCCAAGACCAAATTGGTTTGGGTTCCCGAGAGAAACTAATTCTCTGATTGCTGTTTGTGCAGGGCAAGCCAAAGAGCTTATGGCATGTTGATAGTGGCTGCTCAAGGCACATGACTGGAGACAAAGGAAAGCTACAGGATTTCAAAACATTTGATGGAGGGTATGTAGCATTTGGAAGTAATCCCAAAGGTGGGAAAATTTAGGGCAAAGGAACAGTGCAAAGTGATAAGATAAGTTTTCATGATGTGTATTTTGTGGAACAGTTGAGGTACAATTTGCTAAGTGTGAGTCAAATCACAGATAAAAAGAATCCAGTTTATTTTAATGACACTGAATGCCTTATCTTGTCTAAGGAATTCAAGATACCAGAAAACATGATTTTAATGAGAATTCCAAGGAAAGATAATGTATATAAGTGTGACTTAGCAAACATGTCACCTCAATCTGAGTTACACTGTCTTATTTCAAAAGCAAGTTTGAATGAATCTGAACTGTGGCATAGAAGGATGTGTCACATGAATTATAAAACCATTAATAAACTTGTCAAAAACAAGCTTGTTAGAGGTTTGCCTGAAAAGGTATATTCATGTGATGATCATTGTGTTTCTTGCCTAAAGGGAAAGCAACACAAAACTTCTTTTAAGTCCAAATCTGTGAATACCAACTGCACACCCTTACACTTATTGCATATGGACTTATTTGGACCAACCAATATAAGTAGTATGGGGAAAAGGTCTTACTGCCTTGTAATTATTGATGATTACACTAGATTTACATGGGTTTTCTTTCTTAGAACAAAAGATGAGACAAGTGAAGTACTTAGATCATTTATAACTAAGATGGAAAATCAAATGGATAAAAAGGTTAAAATCATCAGGAGTGATAATGGAACAGAGTTTAAAAATCATGAGATGGATAAATCCTGTGAAGTTAAAGGTATTAAGAGGGAGTTTAGTGCACCTAGAACTCCTCAACAAAATGGAGTAGCAGAAAGAAGAAATAGGACATTAATTGAGGCTGCTAGAACTATGTTATCTGATGCAAAATTGCCTATGTCTTTCTGGGCTGAGGCAGTTAGCACAGCTTGCTATGTTAAGAATAGGGTACTAGTTGTTAAGCCTCATAACAAAACACCATATGAACTGCTGTTTAAGAACAAACCATTGGTTAGTTTCTTAAAATCTTTTGGATGTCCTTGTACCATTTTAAATACCAAAGATAACTTAGGAAAGTTTGAAAGCAAGGTAGATGAGGGTGTTTTTGTTGGTTACTCCATTCAAAGTAAGGCATATAGGGTATTCAATCAAAGGACCAGGGTGATAGAAGAATCAATGAACATCACTTTTAATGAGAATATCACTAATCCAGATGGAAAAGGTCCAAAGTCTTTGTTTGATATTGATGCACTTAATTCTGCTTTTCGATATACCACTGTAGACACAAGTGCAGGTACAAGTGCAGGTACAGGTGTAGGTACATCTGCAGAAACAAGTAATGAATGTGGCACTTCTGAATCAGGAATGTCAACTGACAAGAAGAAAGATTCAGCGGAATACATTGTATTTCCAATATGGTCTCCTGATCCCCCAGAAGTGTTTGAAACTGATCAGTCAAAGTCAACACAAAGATTACAGTTAGAAGAATCAGATGAACCATCGATTAGATTTGTTGAATCTGACAGACAAAGCATGGAAGACAGTGAAGAAGAAAGTGCGATGAGTCCAACTCAACTACTTGATAAGGAGAATGAGAAGTTAGATTATTTGAATTTTATGAGTTCTACTCCTTTGTCAAAAAGGATCTCAAGAGAGGCATCAAGTGAAAGATCTGGACACGATGGTAACTATACCAATCTGGATACCGAGATACCTGAAACACCTACATCCAAATACACTGTTCATAGAGATCATCCCCTTGAACAAGTAATTGGTGATATTGGTTCTACTGTGCAAACAAGACAGCAGACCAAGGTCAATGAAGAGGAACTCCATACCTCTTTATATGTATGTTTCTTATCTCAAACTGAGCCAAAGAAGGCAGTGGAAGCTCTTAAAGATCCCAGTTGGATTGAAGCAATGCAGGAGGAATTGCTTTAGTTTAAGATACAGAATGTGTGGACCTTAGTTGATCTACCAAAGGGAAAAAGAGCTATAGGTACAAAATGGATTTTTAAGAACAAAAAGGATGAAAGGGGTATTGTAATCAAGAACAAGGCAAGGTTGGTGGCACAGGGGTATACACAGGAAGAAGGTATTGATTATGATGATGTGTTTGCTCCTGTTGCAAGAATAGAAGCAATCAGATTATTCTTGGCATATGCTTCATATCATGGATTTAAAGTTATCAAATGGATGTCAAGAGTGCCTTTCTGTATGGGAAAATTGATGATGAAGTTTATGTGTGTCAACCACCTGGATTTGAAGACCCCAAGTATCCAGATAGAGTATGCAGATTGGATAAGGCTCTATATGGCTTGCATCAAGCACCTAGAGCCTGGTATGAAACTCTATCTGTTTACTTATTGGAAAATGGTTTTAAAAGAGGTACCATTGACAAAACATTGTTCACCAAGAAGGTTCACAATGATATTCTGTTAGTGCAAGTGTATGTTGATGATATCATTTTTGGGTCTACTAATGATATATTGTGCAAGGAGTTTGAGAAGTTAATGCATCAGAAGTTCAAGATGAGTTCTATGGGGGAACTTACTTTCTTTTTGGGACTTCAAGTTAAGCAGAGGACTGATGGCATTTTCATCAACCAAAGCAATTATGTTAAAGACATTTTGGACAGATTTGGTTACTCAGATGCTAAAATAGCTAGCACACCAATGGAGACACACAAGGCTTTACATACAGATCTTGAGGGGGAGGATGTAGATGTGCATCTATACAGATCTATGATTGGCTCCCTCATGTATCTCACCTCATCTAGACCAGACATAATGTTTGTTGTGTGTATGTGCTAGATATCAAGCCAATCCCAACCAATCACATTTGTATGTAGTAAAGAGGATCTTTAGATATTTAAAGGGTCAACCACAATTGGGCCTTTGGTATCCTAAGAGTTCTTCCTTTGAGCTCATGGCATATACAGATAGTGATTATGGTGGTGAGAATATGGATAGGAAGTCTACATCAGGGGGTTGTCAATTTCTAGGAGAAAGATTGGTGTCATGGCAATGCAAGAAGCAGACCTCTGTATCCACTTCAACAGCAGAAGCAGAGTATGTTGCTGCATCAAGCTGCTGTGCTTAAGTACTTTGGATTCAGAATCAAATGCTGGATTATGGTGTGACTTTTCTAAATACTCCTATTTATATTGATAATAACTCTGCAATTAGTATCATTAACAATCCTTTTAAGCATTCTAAGGCCAAACATATTGAAATTCGATATCATTTCATACGAGACTGCAATGAAAAGCGATTGATTCAAATCTTTAAAATCCATACTGACAATCAATATGCAGATCTTTTCACAAAGGCTTTCGATGTGGGAAGGTTTATGTTCCACGTGGTTACCACTACTAAGCTTTTCGTTGGTACCACTGATAGAACATTCTAGCCACTGCTCTTTATAAAGTTGCCACTGTTTGTAAACGTTTGTATATTACTGCCACTGTTTGTGTTTTCTAGCTAACCACTGTGCAGGTTCTTAGCTACTGTCAGAAGACATTGCTACTGCTGGAACTAACATTTTATTTGTTTTGTTTTATTTTATTTAGTTCAAGAAGAAAAAAAACGTGCTTGGCACTACTAGTACTAAGTTTTGGTTACCTTGGTCGGTTTCCACTGCTAGTGCTATTAGGTGTTGTTATACTTTCTAAGTATAAGTGCTTGAAAAAAAAATTGAATGTCTGCCACTGTTAAGGTATTTTATCATACCTTTCTACTGTTAGTTATATTGGGCAATGCCACTGCTAGTTATTTTTCTAGGGCTTGGCTCTGTTAAGTAAAACTAATAACTCTTAACTGTTAAATCATGGCTATCTTTACAAATATGACCGACGATAAAACAATTTAAATACAAGTGATTCACATTACTTTCTCACTAACCGGCCAAAAAGGTAATTAGTGAGAAATTAAGTAGGCCCTTGGAAATGATCAAGCGGAATTGTTTATGTGACTACATCATGAAGTCGAGTTTGTCACACATAATTCTAGTGTAGCTAAAAACAGGTACAAGTGGTCACTATATGGTCACACATTTGAACAGTATGACCAAATGCCACTATATGGTCACATGAAGTAATTGTTTATGTGACTAAACCATGTAGTCGAGTTTCTCACACATAATTTTAGTGTAGCTAAAAATAGGTACATATGGTCTAAATATCATAATATATCAAAACCGTTGTCCTTTATGCTTAATCTTTAAGTGTGAGATTTCAAATCCCATAAATCAAATCGACTTAGAAACAAAAGTTCCAAAATATGATCAAACTATAAGTGTGAGATTCTTCTCCAAAGAAGAATTTTATAGTTAGTTTGTGAACATTAGGGACAATGTTCCTCTAAGTGTGGGATACACGGTATGATATACCGTATTTTTGACTTTGATTGCTTGTCCAAAGTAAACAACAAACAAGAATAAGCTTAACCCCCATTAGGCTTAAATTTTTTCCATCAAAACCTCATTTTTGCTAAAATTTTCAAAATTTATGACTTAAAATATCTTTTGGGAAAGGTCATTTGTCAGAGATTAATAAATTGATTTGGAAAGTATGATAAGTTAGGAAATGAATCTCTTAGAAATGAAATGTTAATCCATGAGCATCGCACGGCTAGGCACATACAACCCCTTTGTAGTGAGGTACTTGAGCCCAATAAGCATTCATCTTTAATGCTTCAGTTTCGATTGATGTGTGTGCTGATGCTTTTGCTTTGAATTAGAACTTGCTCTTGGTATACCTTTCGAGACCACACCGATGAGCGTCGTACGCGGTGTAGGTGCAATCAGAGGACCTTGACATTTTCTAGGATTAAACCTATTTTTCACAAATCTTTTCCAGCCCAAAACTCCTCGAACACTTATCTTTAGTGTTGATGATCCACTTAGAAAAACCCTTTGCGCCTTAGCCTTTTGTTTCTATCTTAAAAACCCTAACAAAACAAACCCACTCAAAAATTCCCTTACCCCTCCAAAACTTTATCTTAGAACTTTTGAGGTTATGAAAAGCGTCATCTAGACATCCTTGTTACTCTTGTCCCAAAGCTTTCAGCTACTCTGCGTTTCTCTTAGAAATCTTGCGTGTGTTCAAAAGTCAAAAACTCTAGAAGCAATACTTGGTGTGAAAAATTGGAACCTCTGTGAAAAACTAAAAAAAAAAAATGTCAAAAGACAAAGTGTTTAGGATCTCTCGAAAAGAAGGAAAAAATATGTCTGTGAAGAAATGAAAGAAAGAAATACCCTCAAAAGTTCCACAAAAATAGAATAAAGCTTAGTGTTCCAAATCTCGCAAAGAATAGCTGATCAGAAAATCATATAAATTCGCGTGTGTTTGTCATCTAAGCTATAAATTCCTCCTTATGTGTTTTTCGTCTCATTTCACGAGTGTCTAAAGAATTCCTTTCATAGATTTAGGATTTCTAAGCTTAAGTTGAAACCTTTCAAACCCTAAAAACACCACCTTTCGTACCCCTTAACCCTCACTTACCATTACAACTCTTTAAAAATGTCTTGGGATGATTAGCACCATTCTCATCGAAGTGGTAAAGATCCGATTCTCGATCAGGCCTATGACGAGAAACAGATGCATGACTGGCTTTATTAGCGATTTCTTTGATTTAGCAAGATAGGAAACCCGATACACGCTGAGTGAATTGAGTGACCACGTAGTGAGATCGCCTAGTAATTTACAATATCCATCGAGAATTGTGAAAGTATGCTAGGGCTAACATTTCAAATCTAAGGGATGACTATCCTAGCGATGCTTGCTTTCTAAAAAGATTTATTTAATGACTGACAAATGATTGATCTCAAAATATATTATGTCAGAAACCTAAAACCATTATTTTAATCTTTATAGCAAGTGAGGATTTTAAAGTTTGCCTGAGGACAAGCAAAATTCTAAGTGTGCGATATTTGATAATACGTAAAAAGTCATGTTTTTACGAACGTTATTACCCACATCTTAGGCCCAAAGTTAACAAAACAACACTAATAACGCCAAATATCATAATATTTTGTTAACTAAGTCAAAAAGGAAGTGATGCTTATAAAACCACTAAAAATGACACGAAAAACGTGAAAAACTGAGCATAAATGATTAACGAATCTCTAGTTCATGCATTCCGACACTTTTTGAGCTACACTTAGAATTATGACCTCTAACTTATGTCGTTTTCTTCGTTAGGAAATTACGAACGCGAGGATATAAAAATCGCTCAAAACACAATGAAGAAGTTACGCCCGAACGAAGAATCAAAGCAACCGAAGACCGAGATACGGGAGAGCCAAGCCGTATACGGCCACTCCTGACCGTATACATCCAAGACATGACCGTATACGTCCTGGCTAGGGCGTATACGGCCCTGTCCCAACCGTATACGACCAGTCTTGCCTGTATACGGTTGGGTCTCTCCCGTATTCTCCATTTCTCACCCAAAATACGGTTGGACGCCCCGTATTCGATGTTTTGCCCGTACAAGGAAAGATTTTTATACGGTTGGGAAATACGGTTGAGATTTTGGAGGTGGGAATATGGTTGAGGAATACGGTTGAGCCAAATCTATAAATACTCACGAACACCTCCTCATTTCACATAATTCATTCTACACATTCACTACTTCAAATTCACTCTACATTTTTACTTTTATTTTTGTATTTAGCTTTTCGTTTTGGTTTCTCTCTCTAGATATTTCTCTCTCTAGAGAGATATAGATAGTTAGTTAGTTAGTTAGAGGTAGAGAAGGAAAAGCTAGCTGTTGTAATCACGGTGTAAATGCAATCTTGGTGCAAGACTACGCGTTTCTCAATATTACTCTGCTTATATTTCCGGTGCTATCTACTCTCTCATACTTATACTATGTCGGAACTATTTCTGCCCGCTTGTATGATGTATGTTATGTGTATTGCCATGATTATTGAGTAGTGTACTATTGCGGTTGTTGAAATATAGATAATTAGACGTAGAGATGATGTTAATTTAATATTTTAATTAATATGTAATTTGGAATTATTAAATTCTGTTATGTTTAAACTTATCATGCATCTAGACTTAGTTTACGGATCACCCTTTCTAGTCATTCACGTGACTGCTACTTAGGTTTATAATTTGATCACCTCTAGATACAATAGTTGTTATCTGTGTTATCGTACGAATCCATGTTTGTTACGGTAAATCAGTGAAAGTATTGGGTATAGCAATGAAAACACCACTGTTGGAGTACAACCGTGGAAGCTCCAGAAAAGCCATCTGTACCGACATTGTGACCTACCTAGAAACCCTAGAATATGGTCTAGGAACCGTAAAGCCGTGTAAATGCTAAAGTACACTATAGGTCTACTTCTGGTTACACATATGTGGAAATACATTAACCAAAGTACACTGTAGCAGTACCAAGGATTAGTAAACATGTGGAAAAGCTATAGTACATGGTAAACTTACCTCTGGTTACGAACGCTGTGGAAATGCTTCAAGCAATGTACACCGTGGTTGCACCTAAGGTTAGTTGGCTATGGAATAAGCTGGAGTATACGGTGAACATACCTTTGGTTACAAGAAACTGTGGAAAATGGTAAGAGTACTGTACACCGTAAGTACCTAGGGTTAGAAAGTTGTGGAAAACAATGCATTGTACACCGCTAGTGTACCTATGCACGAATGACGGATCGCAAAGGAGAGTTCTAGATCATGACAGAAGTAATTATGCTAATAAAACCTAAGAGAATGAGTCTAGAGATGAAAGTCAAACCCAATAGTGGTTCAGGATTCTTAAAACACCTAGACTCTACAAAACTGATAGTTTAGAATAAACAAAGATAACAATTTGTACATAATTAGATAATAACAATTGTATTTAGGTATTAAGAATGGTCAGAATAACCTGAGGGCGCTCTGTTACCTTATTCCTGCACCCTTCATGGGTCACTGGTCATCACAAGACAGTGTGGAGGGTCGAACAACCTGTTCTGATCAGAATCACGATAACCTAGGTACTCAGTGACATACTTATTTAGGTTTTAACTAAAGAAGTGGGGTCCTAGTGTTTACACCTATAATTCATCTTTCGGTTAACTAAATCATGTCCCCAATTACCTTTATAATTAACATCATCCCAACAGCTGATTATTGAAACTTCAACAGCCGCATTATTCTGTCTATCAATCTAATTACCGATTCTTATCTCTATTTTACTTTTCTGCACTTAGATAATTAGTTTATTAGAAAAACCAAAACAACAAAACCTACCTATCTACACAAACCCGTACTAATAGTGAACTTTATATTCGGCCTAAGCTTCATTTCAATTCGCTCCGATTAAAGAACGACCCTAGGTCATACCTATGACTGTACTCAACCATAGCTTTAGTATACTTAGGCCCCACAAATATAAATATAAAACCCACTGATCGCAGCCACGCAGAAGGTTCGCAACGACAGGAAGCGATTCCTAAAACCGATCGTCAGGCTGACATCAGGTCACAAAACCATACTCAAAAGAATGTGATTACCTTACTACCTCAAGTTGAATTCTAGACTTAGAACACTCAAGAACCTAGTAGCCCCCACTATCCACTTACCACTGCACTAACCATTCATCAAATGAAAGTGAGTAGTTTAATAAACAAATAGTTTGTGGGGATTTCATAAAAGCTACTAATTGATTTTTTTTCTTACGAATCCAAACAACTAGCTTAAAATACTGAATCCCCCTTGTTCACAGATCTGTATCAGGTCGGATCAAAATTGAACTTGGTCCAAGACATAGCTTTACTATACATACTAATATAGAAAATTGCCTGAATTTATGTTAACTATAAGGGTTATTTCGAGTGAGCTTACTTTGGTTATAATTTTTATTGGAATCAATGTTCTCGGGTTGGCTTCGGGTTTGACCGTGGTACATTATGATTCAAAGATATGCCCATGACATAATAATATAAAGTCCATTATCCTATTCGGTCACACGGAATGACCGATTTAAAATCGTTTGATATACTTTCTTATGAGGTTAGCTAACTAGACATTTGTTAATGGTCAAATTTATTATCTAGGTTGAGTTTGTTTAATTAACTAGTTATACTTATAACTAGTAATTAATTAAACATGATAAAAGATTGCATGCATTTTCTATTCTCAAGATTGCATGCCTAGAAAGTTGAGGCTTTCTTGAATCTTACATAATACTCCACCTCCTTATTTCACCAACACACTTCCACTCTCTTTCTTCTCTCCCGTCCACGTTTTTCTCTCAAGAAAAACCCCAAAATCAGTCCACAAATCTGCATAAGATCATCCCTCAAATTAATCCGAAATCTCAAGATTTTTAGGATTTCGGATACGCAATACACAAAGTTGTGGTGTTGCGGTTTGGTGAAGGTATAGAGGCATTCAAGGGGCTGTTTTGAAAGGGAAAAAGGAGCTTGAATTTGGTGATCAAAGGAATATCAATCGTGATCGGAACTTTGGGTGTCTCCCCGATAGAGAGGTTCTTCTTTGAGCCTAAACCGTATCGATCGGAATCACGCTTATAGGGTATGATTCTTGTTCCAATCTTTATTTAGCTATTGTCAAGTTTACATATGAAGGAGTTTGTCTAAATATCATTTTGTAATTAATTTTTCCGCTGAGTTTTCATACCGAACTCCAACATTGGTTACAGAGCCACCTTGTACAAACTTTAGCTCTTAAATCGATTGATTGATTACTTCGAAATGCATGTACCATGGCTGTTTTTGTGGACTGTTTTGGTCAAATAATTGGTCCGAATTTATTTGTTTTGTTCTTGGCATTATCCATCGTAAAATGTTTTTGCATGTGATTAAAAATGATAAGTCTTTAAACTTGTTAAAAATCAGAAAATCGTTTTTGTTCATATGTTCATTTCGGGAGTGTTTTGGACCATTTTAGTAATCGGTTTTAGATTGATTATGAACAGCCCTTTTTGAGTTTTAAATGATACATCTTAATTAGAATAAAGTCTTAAAAGGGTTGATTATAATAACTAGTAACCGAGATAAAATTTCAACCCTTTGTTGAATGGTACATGAGATTTTGAAGTATTCGTATGATGATATTTAGATGCTTTGTGGTTGATTGGATATCGGTAGTTTATGCCACGGCCCTTGTGTGATGTTTGATTGTGTATTATTTATTCGGATGAATGTAATAATAATTAATCAAACGGCTTGCATGTCGTCTTTTTCATTTTAATCATGTATTTATATTAACGACAAATGTGTCGTTTTCTTTCTATGTATTTGCAATAGTATAGAAAGTAGATATTTTGTTTTAAAATGTAAAGAGACACCCAAGATTGGAATCACGGAGATGATGTTCCAGATGGTGCAAGCGGGTCTTCTTCAAGGATGATGGTTTAAGTGGGAGCCTTTGCCACTACTTATTTTTGTCCTTAGATTGACCTCATTTTTCGGTATGGTGACTTACCGGAAAAACGCATAGGATTGACATACTACCAATATAAATGCATGTGATGATTATTATTGTTTTAAGTATTTGTCTTGGTTGTGCTAACAAGAAAATTATTTTAAAACAAATGTAATAATCATATATCAGTTTGGTTATAATGGATTAACAAACGCGACATAAAATTGGGAAGATTTTAAAATGGTATAAAATGTTTTTGCTAATACAAAACAAAAACCCGTTAATGTAAACTTTACGCCATCCACGAGTAGTGCACACATTCGAACCTTCTACCTGTTGAAACTCACGATACCCGAGAGCCTTGAGCCGATTTTCAATTGGGTGTTGGCAAGGGTGAGGTGAAGTTTGCGATACCCGAGAGTCTTGGGCCGGATTTCACGTGTATCTATCATGGACAATTGATAATTCAGACTCGTGTTTCTGCGGCATACCCGGTACAAGAAAGGGTTGGCGTAGAAGGGATTAAACATGTCAATTGATATAATGGATTATCATTGAATCCCGCAGGAGTCTAAGAATTTCATAATGGATGAAATTGGTAATATAGTATACCTACCTAAATAGCTTATAACTAATGTTTCCGCGCCATTACTATAAGTGAAATATGGATCTTAGCCTTGTTAACTATAATTGTTTTAAATATTAAAACACACATGGTAATATATTACAAGGATTAAATATGTCAGATTAACTTATACAATCTATAAATTGACAGATGTCTGCAACAAACACAAACTCTACTTCCTCATCTATTTCTACTTTTTGCCTAAAAGGGCTTCTTGAGAAGGATAAGCTTAGTGGCTTGAACTTCATTGACAGGCTTCACAACCTGAGAATTGTTCTCCGGATGGAAGGTAAGATTGGAGGCGTGCATGTACTAAATACTAGAATGAGATCAATGCACTATGGGCTAGTGGTGTTGGCAATCCTTCGGGTATGTTCATGATTGAACAAAACAATACTTCTACTTCTAATTCCTGGGTAATGGAAACAGGTTGTGGTACTCACATTTGTACAAATGTGCAGGGACTAACAAGAAGTAGAAAGCTACGGATCGGGGAGCTTGATCTAATCATGGGGAACAAGAATGTTGCCTCAGTTGAAATGATTGGAGATTATAAGCTTCATTTTGATTCTGGTTTATGTATTGTTTTGAAAAATGTTTGCTACAGTGCCGATATGGCAAGAAACATTATATTATTTAATGCTTTATTTGAGGATGGTTTTGATTATAAGTTTGATAATGGATCAATACTAGTCTACAAGGATGAATTATTTTACTTTAAGGCTAGTCCTTATAGATGCATATTAGAAACCACCATAAAATTAAATGATAATTCAATCTATAATGTTGATTCATCCAAAGATGGTTTGGATAAATCGTGTGACACCCATCAAATTAGGACTACTAATTAGTGCCTAATCAAGTGTAATACATGTAATTAGTTCTGTGTTAGGCTAATTAATGTATCAATATATATATTGTTTAATATATACAATTATGCGATTTGATTAAATTGTACAATTTTCAAATCGAATGTAATTCGGTTCAATTAATACGGATGTTGGTGAACAATTTTATAACATTATTTAATAACACTAATTATTCAAAATACTATTTGATAATATGTTGTAATTAATTCGCATCGCACGAAGAAATATCTACGCGATTAAAATATTAAGCGCGCAAACAATCAAAGCGAAACTAAGTTATATTTTATATAACTCAAGTGTTAAGTATTTGGTAAAATACTTCAACAAAAATATTGACTAAATCCTCGTATTTTAAAACGCATGTTTAAATGCGCAAAATAATTAATTAACGATTAAACGATCGGGAAAACGAACACCGCACGGAGCACAATTACCGGGGCTGGAAAGGTGAGGCTTTCACCAAAACCCCACCTCCCTCCTTTCTTCCCCCTCATTTCCACCACTTACTTTCTCTTTCTTCCTTCCATTTTCTCTCAACTTTCACCACCACCACAATCATCCAAAATCACCAAATAACACCAACAAACCACCATAAATCGTCACACCCATTTAGAGAAAAACGATCACCACGCAACGATCTACACTCCTACCTTTTCGGAATTTCGATTCATCACTTTGTAAATTTCCGACAAAACTCGAAACCTTTAGATTTCAAGTGTTTTTAAGTTCTAGTTGTTTCTTTAAGCTTAAAATGTCCAAATATGGGATGGGTAAAAGTCACAGGTCGAACGGAGGCCGGAAAACACCTTTTCGGCTCATTTTCCGGCCAACAGCTCGTTGTGTCGCAGAGGCTCCAGGCCACCTGCGACACAAGCCTTTGTGTCGCATAATTTGATTTATGTCTCACTTAGCGACACAAGCCCTTATGTCGCAGAGGTGATCTGCGACACAACAGACTATGTCGCACATAGCGACACAAGCCCTTATGTCGCAGAGGTGATCTGCGACACAACAGACTATGTCGCACCTAGCGACACAAGCCTTATGTCGCATGCTATGTCGCATGCTATGTCGCATGAAACAAAACCAAGAAAATACAATAAGTGTCGAGACCTTAAATTTTATCACTCGATTTCACCCAAATTCAAGTCTAGATGCGTTTTTCACCAAAGCAATTTAGTAGAAATAAAAATTTTCCAAGCTCGACCCCAGCCAGGGGCTCTGCCCCTTGGACCCCGCCAGGGGCTGCCGCCCCTTAGACCCCGCTACCAGGGGCGCTGCCCCTGGACCCCCGTCATTAATGGGCTTCGCCCTTACCCTAGGTTCATAATTAACGGTGTTACATCTAAACTTTCACACAAAGTGTTAAACTTGTATAACATCAAACAAGAATGCGACACAACTTCTAAAACACATTGGAACTTAGTTTTAGGTATAACACTTCAAAACCCTCAAAATAATAATGTAGGATTATTGTTACAAACAAGCACCAACGGGCCGTACACATTTTCAAAGACTTAAACAAACAACCAAATCGCGGTAATTTGGACATTCTAAGTTGGACGAACAATTACAAGGGCAGTCCTTCGAGATGCCTACTCATGTTATAACAATTGTGTGTCTTGGACACCCTCAGGTTACAAGTCTTCGGACATCAATCCACCGCTAATCAATTCAAGTTTATTAATTTAATCGCTCAAGGCTCAGGTGAGTCTCATGGCCCCTATTTTACTGCTTTTCAATAAGGGGTGTGATATTATTGCTCGTTTTGTTTTACAAGTAGAACGCAAGTACAATTCAATCAAATACTACATGAGTTGTTTTCAACTAATCAATAAAGCCCTCCATAGCATAGTCTGGTAATACATCAGTAGCGTGAATGTTAGTATATGATATCATATAGGATTGACAATCCTCATCCGGGTTAGCACGCACTAACTGGTCAAACGGACATATTAGCATTTGGGAAGACGAGTGTGGATTAGGCACTCGTAGGAGGCATTCAAGTTGGGTTTCCTTAATTGGACCTGACACTCAAGTTAAGCTCAGACTATGTGCTCATGGCTGTATAACTTTTATTTTGCTTAATTGCTTTATAAATTCAATTATAAATCTTGTGGTTCATACAATTATGTGTTGACATACAAACCTGTGAGCTCACCAGCGTTTCGCTGACCCATTTTAGCATGTATCACAGGTGACCAGCAGTAGGTTGGATTGCACAATCAAGATCAATTAGCTCGAGTCAGCATGCAAACCATCAGAGATTTAGCTGCATTATTATATTTTGTATAGATTAATTATGTACTTAAATCTCTCAATTTCCACCGAGCTAATGTAACTCTATTTTTGATGTAAACTTTGGTTTTTATTAATACAAATGTAAAACGACGCATATAGTGGTCGTTCATTATATCTTTGTGCTTGTGATATTTGATTAGTAACACCCAATGTATGCTTCCGCTAAATAGTAAATTTGGGGGTGTTACAGATTGGTATCAGAGCCTAAGGTTATAGTGAACTAGGTTGCACTTAGTGGGCCTAGACTATGACCGTTAGGCAGTATTCCTTATTAAGTATGATTAGGTTCAGTGACAGCATTGTATT
Organism: Pseudognaphalium luteoalbum; assembly: GCA_963422505.1. Classification (NCBI taxonomy): domain Eukaryota; kingdom Viridiplantae; phylum Streptophyta; class Magnoliopsida; order Asterales; family Asteraceae; genus Pseudognaphalium; species Pseudognaphalium luteoalbum. The sequence continues at coordinate 84,697,840 of OY730193.1, forward strand.
GGTTTAATTTAACATAGCCTGATCAACTATGTACAATTAAAAGAATATGATGTGAGATCTGAAAGGAGTCATGACTGAACAGGATACATTAGTTGACTCTGACCACGAGAGAAACCGGGACTCAAACATGTCTGTGTTAGACACTTTAGGCTATTATGTGATATATATATAATTAGTTCTGTGTTAGGCTAATTAATGTATGAATATATATATTGTTTAATATATACAATTATGCGATTTGATTAAATTGTACAATTTTCAAATCGAATGTAATTCGGTTCAATTAATACGAACGTTGGTGAACAATTTTATAACATTATTTAATAACACTAATTATTCAAAATACTATTTGATAATATGTTGTAATTAATTCGCATCGCACGAAGAAATATCTACGCGATTAAAATATTAAGCGCGCAAACAATCAAAGCGAAACTAAGTTATATTTTATATAACTCAAGTGTTAAGTATTTGGTAAAATACTTCAACAAAAATATTGACTAAATCCTCGTATTTTAAAACGCATGTTTAAATGCGCAAAATAATTAATTAACGATTAAACGATCGGGAAAACGAACACCGCACGGAGCACAATTACCGGGGCTGGAAAGGTGAGGCTTTCACCAAAACCCCACCTCCCTCCTTTCTTCCCCCTCATTTCCACCACTTACTTTCTCTTTCTTCCTTCCATTTTCTCTCAACTTTCACCACCACCACCATCATCCAAAACCACCAAATAACACCAACAAACCACCATAAATCGTCACACCCATTTAGAGAAAAACGATCACCACGCAACGATCTACACTCCTACCTTTTCGAAATTTCGATTCATCACTTTGTAAGTTTCCGACAAAACTCGAAACCTTTCGATTTCAAGTGTTTTTAAGTTCTAGTTGTTTCTTTAAGCTTAAAATGTCCAAATATGGGTTGGGTAAAAGTCACAGGTCGAACGGAGGCCGGAAAACACCTTTTCGGCTCATTTTCCGGCCAACCGCTCGTTGTGTCGCAGAGGCTCCAGGCCACCTGCGACACAAGCCTTTGTGTCGCATAATTTGAATTATGTCGCACTTAGCGACACAAGCCCTTATGTCGCAGAGGTGATCTGCGACACAACAGACTATGTCGCACTTAGCGACACAAGCCCTTATGTCGCAGAGGTGATCTGCGACACAACAGACTATGTCGCACCTAGCGACACAAGCCTTATGTCGCATGCTATGTCGCATGAAACAAAACCAAGAAAACACAAATTTTACTAAGTGTCGAGACCTTAAATTTTATCACTCGATTTCACCCAAATTCAAGTCTAGATGCGTTTTTCACCAAAGCAATTTAGTAGAAATAATAATTTTCCAAGCTCGACCCCAGCCAGGGGCTCTGCCCCTTGGACCCCGCCAGGGGCTGCCGCCCCTTAGACCCCGCTACCAGGGGCGCTGCCCCCGGACCCCCGTCATTAACGGGCTTCGCCCTTACCCTAGGTTCATAAGTAACGGTGTTACATCTAAACTTTCACACAAAGTGTTAAACTTGTATAACATCAAACAAGAATGCGACACAACTTCTAAAACACATTGGAACTTAGTTTTAGGTATAACACTTCAAAACCCTCATAATAATAATGTGGGATTATTGTTACAAACAAGCACCAACGGGCCGTACACATTTTCAAAGACTTAAACAAACAACCAAATCGCGGTAATTTGGACATTCTAAGTTGGACGAAAAATTACAAGGGCAGTCCTTCGAGATGCCTACTCATGTTATAACAATTGTGTGTCTTGGACACCCTCAGGTTACAAGTCTTCGGACATCAATCCACCGCTAATCAATTCAAGTTTATTAATTTAATCGCTCAAGGCTCAGGTGAGTCTCATGGCCCCTATTTTACTGCTTTTCAATAAGGGGTGTGATATTATTGCTCGTTTTGTTTTACAAGTAGAACGCAAGTACAATTCAATCAAATACTACATGAGTTGTTTTCAACTAATCAATAAAGCCCTCCATAGCATAGTCTGGTAATACATCTGTAGCATGAATGTTAGTATATGATATCATATAGGATTGACAATCCTCGTCCGGGTTAGCACGCACTAACTGGTCAAACGGACGTATTAGCATTTGGGAAGACGAGTGTGGATTAGGCACTCGTAGGAGGCATTCAAGTTGGGTTTCCTTAATTGGACCTGACACTCAAGTTAAGCTCAGACTATGTGCTCATGGCTGTATAACTTTTATTTTGCTTAATTGCTTTATAAATTCAATTATAAATCTTGCGGTTCATACAATTATGTGTTGACATACAAACCTGTGAGCTCACCAGCGTTTCGCTGACCCATTTTAGCATGTATCACAGGTGACCAGCAGTAGGTTGGATTGCACAATCAAGATCAATTAGCTCGAGTCAGCATGCAAACCATCAGAGATTTAGCTGCATTATTATATTTTGTATAGATTAATTATGTACTTAAATCTCTCAATTTCCACCGAGCTAATGTAACTCTATTTTTGATGTAAACTTTGGTTTTTATTAATACAAATGTAAAACGACGCATATAGTGGTCGTTCATTATATCTTTGTGCTTGTGATATTTGATTAGTAACACCCAATGTATGCTTCCCCTAAACAGTAAATTTGGGGGTGTTATAGATTGGTATCAGAGCCTAAGGTTATAGTGAACTAGGTTGCATTTAGTGGGCCTAGACTATGACCGTTAGGCAGTATTCCTTATTAAGTATGATTAGGTTCAGTGACAGCATTGTATTGGTTTAATTTAACATAGCCTGATCAACTATGTACAATTAAAAGAATATGATGTGAGATCTGAAAGGAGTCATGACTGAACAGGATACATTAGTTGACTCTGACCACGAGAGAAACCGGGACTCAAACATGTCTGTGTTAGACACTTTAGGCTATTATGTGATATATATATATATACATAGATAGGCCTCTCTCACGCTCAATATCTTAGGCTATATTATATATGTATTATATGAATATAGGCCTCATTCTTTCTAACGCTTTGTCTCAAAAATAGCTCAACCACTCACAACCCTGACTCAGAAAGACAAAAAGTTCGATTGGACTAATAAACAAGAGTCAGCATTTCAACTTCTGAAACGAAAGCTTTGCAGTGCTCCGATTCTATCCTTACCCGAAGGCACCGATGACTTCGTGGTATACTGCGATGCTTCTCATCCAGGTCTCGGTTGCGTGCTGATGCAACGAGACAAAGTTATTGCTTATGCTTCACGACAGCTCAAAATTCATGAAAAGAACTACACCACCCACGATCTCGAGCTAGGAGCTGTCGTCTTTGCCCTCAAAATTTGGAGACATTACCTCTATGGCACTAAGTGCACAATCTTTACCGACCACAAAAGTCTCCAACACATATTCGATCAGAAGGATCTCAACATTAGACAACACCGGTGGGTCGAATTGCTTACCGACTACGATTGTGAGATCAAATATCATCCGGGCAAAGCAAATGTTGTTGCCGATGCCCTCAGTCGAAAAGAACGAACGAAACCACTTCGAGTCCGAGCCCTCAGCATGACTATTCACAATGATCTAAACATTCATATTCTCACGGCTCAACTCGAAGCTCTGAAACCCGATAACATCAAAAACGAAGCCTTGCGAGGCATGGATAAACAATTTGAAGTCAAACCTAATGGAGTTAAGTACTTCTCTAACCGAATTTGGTTGCCTAGTTTTGGGAACCTGCGAGACTTAGTGATGGATGAAGCTCACAAGTCCAAATATTCTATCCATCCTGGATCCGACAAAATGTATCACGGCATCAAGGAATTTTATTGGTGGCCGAATATGAAAGCTGAAATCGCTACATACGTCAGCAAGTGTCTTACTTGCTCGAAAGTCAAAGCTGAATACCAAAAACCTTCTGGTTTACTCCAACAACCCAGCATTCCGGAATGGAAATGGGAACAAATTGCCATGGATTTCATAACCAAACTACCAACGTCATCGAGCGGTTGCGATACCATTTGGGTGATCGTCGATCGTCTCACAAAATCTGCTCATTTTCTGGCAATCAAGGAAACCGACAAAATGGAACGCCTCACACAAATCTACATCAAAGAGGTTGTTTCTCGACACGGTGTTCCAATCTCGATTATCTCCGATAGGGATAGTCGTTTCACATCCCAATTTTGGCAATCACTTCAAAAATCATTGGGCACTCGTCTCGATATGAGTACGGCGTACCATCCTCAAACTGATGGCCAAAGTGAACGAACAATTCAAACACTGGAAGACATGCTACGGGCCTGCGTAGTTGACTTCGGTGTAAACTGGGAACGACACCTACCATTGTGCGAGTTTTCGTACAACAATAGCTATCATACCAGCATCAAGGCTGCACCTTTCGAGGCACTGTACGGTCGTAAGTGCCGAACACCTATCTGTTGGACCGAAGTTGGGGATAGCCAACTCACAGGTCCGGAAATCATTAACGAAACAACCGAGAAAATCTTCGAGATTCAAAACAAACTCAAAGCCGCACGTGATCGTCAGAAAAGTTATGCTGACGTGAGACGCAAACCACTCGAGTTCCAGGTTGGGGATCGAGTACTACTCAAAGTTTCACCTTGGAAAGGTGTCATTCGTTTCGGTAAACGCGGGAAGTTGAATCCCAGGTACATTGGACCATTCGAGATCCTCGAGAGGGTAGGTCCAGTGGCATATCGACTGCAACTGCCATCCGAGCTCAGCAGTGTGCATCCCACCTTTCACATTTCAAATTTAAAGACTGATGAGACACTTATCATTCCACTCGATGAAATTCGAGTTGACGACAAGCTTCATTTTGTTGAAGAACCCGCCGAAATCATGGACCGTGAGGTCAAACAACTCAAACAAAGTCGTATTCCCATTGTCAAAGTCAGGTGGAATTCGCGACGTGGGCCGGAATTCACCTGGGAACGGGAGGACCAGATGCGACTCAAGTATCCTCAGTTATTTGCTGACGCTACTTCAAACACGACTTCAAACTAAATTTCGGGACGAAATTCTCCTAACAGGGGGAGAATGTGACACCCGTCAAATTAGGACTACTAATTAGTGCCTAATCAAGTGTAATACATGTAATTAGTTCTGTGTTAGGCTAATTAATGTATCAATATATATATTGTTTAATATATACAATTATGCGATTTGATTAAATTGTACAATTTTCAAATCGAATGTAATTCGGTTCAATTAATACGAACGTTGGTGAACAATTTTATAACATTATTTAATAACACTAATTATTCAAAATACTATTTGATAATATGTTGTAATTAATTCGCATCGCACGAAGAAATATCTACGCGATTAAAATATTATGCGCGCAAACAATCAAAGCGAAACTAAGTTATATTTTATATAACTCAAGTGTTTAGTATTTGGTAAAATACTTCAACAAAAATATTGACTAAATCCTCGTATTTTAAAACGCATGTTTAAATGCGCAAAATAATTAATTAACGATTAAACGATCGGGAAAACGAACACCGCACGGAGCACAATTACCGGGGCTGGAAAGGTAAGGCTTTCACCAAAACCCCACCTCCCTCCTTTCTTCCCCCTCATTTCCACCACTTACTTTCTCTTTCTTCCTTCCATTTTCTCTCAACTTTCACCACCACCACCATCATCCAAAACCACCAAATAACACCAACAAATCACCATAAATCGTCACACCCATTTAGAGAAAAACGATCACCACGCAACGATCTACACTCCTACCTTTTCAGAATTTCGATTCATCACTTTGTAAGTTTCCGACAAAACTCGAAACCTTTCGATTTCAAGTGTTTTTAAGTTCTAGTTGTTTCTTTAAGCTTAAAATGTCCAAATATGGGTTGGGTAAAAGTCACAGGTCGAACGGAGGCCGGAAAACACCTTTTCGGCTCATTTTCCGGCCAACAGCTCGTTGTGTCGCAGAGGCTCCAGGCCACCTGCGACACAAGCCTTTGTGTCGCATAATTTGAATTATGTCGCACTTAGCGACACAAGCCCTTATGTCGCAGAGGTGATCTGCGACACAACAGACTATGTCGCACTTAGCGACACAAGCCCTTATGTCGCAGAGGTGATCTGCGACACAACAGACTATGTCGCACCTAGCGACACAAGCCTTATGTCGCATGCTATGTCGCATGAAACAAAACCAAGAAAACACAAATTTTACTAAGTGTCGAGACCTTAAATTTTATCACTCGATTTCACCCAAATTCAAGTCTAGATGCGATTTTCACCAAAGCAATTTAGTAGAAATAAATATTTTCCAAGCTCGACCCCAGCCAGGGGCTCTGCCCCTTGGACCCCGCCAGGGGCTGCCGCCCCTTAGACCCCGCTACCAGGGGCGCTGCCCCCGGACCCCCGTCATTAACGGGCTTCGCCCTTACCCTAGGTTCATAAGTAACGGTGTTACATCTAAACTTTCACACAAAGTGTTAAACTTGTATAACATCAAACAAGAATGCGACACAACTTCTAAAACACATTGGAACTTAGTTTTAGGTATAACACTTCAAAACCCTCAAAATAATAATGTGGGATTATTGTTACAAACAAGCACCAACGGGCCGTACACATTTTCAAAGACTTAAACAAACAACCAAATCGCGGTAATTTGGACATTCTAAGTTGGACGAACAATTACAAGGGCAGTCCTTCGAGATGCCTACTCATGTTATAACAATTGTGTGTCTTGGACACCCTCAGGTTACAAGTCTTCGGACATCAATCCACCGCTAATCAATTCAAGTTTATTAATTTAATCGCTCAAGGCTCAGGTGAGTCTCATGGCCTCTATTTTACTGCTTTTCAATAAGGGGTGTGATATTATTGCTCGTTTTGTTTTACAAGTAGAACGCAAGTACAATTCAATCAAATACTACATGAGTTGTTTTCAACTAATCAATAAAGCCCTCCATAGCATAGTCTGGTAATACATCTGTAGCGTGAATGTTAGTATATGATATCATATAGGATTGACAATCCTCGTCCGGGTTAGCACGCACTAACTGGTCAAACGGACGTATTAGCATTTGGGAAGACGAGTGTGGATTAGGCCCTCGTAGGAGGCATTCAAGTTGGGTTTCCTTAATTGGACCTGACACTCAAGTTAAGCTCAGACTATGTGCTCATGGCTGTATAACTTTTATTTTGCTTAATTGCTTTATAAATTCAATTATAAATCTTGCGGTTCATACAATTATGTGTTGACATACAAACCTGTGAGCTCACCAGCGTTTCGCTGACCCATTTTAGCATGTATCACAGGTGACCAGCAGTAGGTTGGATTGCACAATCAAGATCAATTAGCTCGAGTCAGCATGTAAACCATCAGAGATTTAGCTGCATTATTATATTTTGTATAGATTAATTATGTACTTAAATCTCTCAATTTCCACCGAGCTAATGTAACTCTATTTTTGATGTAAACTTTGGTTTTTATTAATACAAATGTAAAACGACGCATATAGTGGTCGTTCATTATATCTTTGTGCTTGTGATATTTGATTAGTAACACCCAATATATGCTTCCGCTAAACAGTAAATTTGCGGGTGTTACAGATTGGTATCAGAGCCTAAGGTTATAGTGAACTAGGTTGCATTTAGTGGGCCTAGACTATGACCGTTAGGCAGTATTCCTTGTTAAGTATGATTAGGTTCAGTGACAGCATTGTATTGGTTTAATTTAACATAGCCTGATCAACTATGTACAATTAAAAGAATATGATGTGAGATCTAAAAGGAGTCATGACTGAACAGGATACATTAGTTGACTCTGACCATGAGAGAAACCGGGACTCAAACATGTCTGTGTTAGACACTTTAGGCTATTATGTGATATATATATATATACATAGATAGGCCTCTCTCACGCTCAATATCTTAGGCTATATTATATATGTATTATATGAATATAGGCCTCATTCTTTCTAACGCTTTGTCTCAAAAATAGCTCAACCACTCACAACCCTGACTCAGAAAGACAAAAAGTTCGATTGGACTAATAAACAAGAGTCAGCATTTCAACTTCTGAAACGAAAGCTTTGCAGTGCTCCGATTCTATCCTTACCCGAAGGCACCGATGACTTCGTGGTATACTGCGATGCTTCTCATCAAGGTCTCGGTTGCGTGCTGATGCAACGAGACAAAGTTATTGCTTATGCTTCACGACAGCTCAAAATTCATGAAAAGAACTACACCACCCACGATCTCGAGCTAGGAGCTATCGTCTTTGCCCTCAAAATTTGGAGACATTACCTCTATGGCACTAAGTGCACAATCTTTACCGACCACAAAAGTCTCCAACACATATTCGATCAGAAGGATCTCAACATGAGACAACGCCGGTGGGTCGAATTGCTTACCGACTACGATTGTGAGATCAAATATCATCCGGGCAAAGCAAATGTTGTTGCCGATGCCCTCAGTCGAAAAGAACGAACGAAACCACTTCGAGTCCGAGCCCTCAGCATGACTATTCACAATGATCTAAACATTCATATTCTCACGGCTCAACTCGAAGCTCTGAAACCCGATAACATCAAAAACGAAGCCTTACGAGGCATGGATAAACAATTTGAAGTCAAACCTAATGGAGTTAAGTACTTCTCTAACCGAATTTGGTTGCCTAGTTTTGGGAACCTGCGAGACTTAGTGATGGATGAAGCTCACAAGTCCAAATATTCTATCCATCCTGGATCCGACAAAATGTATCACGGCATCAAGGAATTTTATTGGTGGCCGAATATGAAAGCTGAAATCGCTACATACGTCAGCAAGTGTCTTACTTGCTCGAAAGTCAAAGCTGAATACCAAAAACCTTCTGGTTTACTCCAACAACCCAGCATTCCGGAATGGAAATGGGAACAAATTGCCATGGATTTCATAACCAAACTACCAAAGTCATTGAGCGGTTGCGATACCATTTGGGTGATCGTCGATCGTCTCACAAAATCTGCTCATTTTCTGGCAATCAAGGAAACCGACAAAATGGAACACCTCACACAAATCTACATCAAAGAGGTTGTTTCTCGACACGGTGTTCCAATCTCGATTATCTCCGATAGGGATAGTCGTTTCACATCCCAATTTTGGCAATCACTTCAAAAATCATTGGGCACTCGTCTCGATATGAGTACTGCGTACCATCCTCAAACTGATGGCCAAAGTGAATGAACAATTCAAACACTGGAAGACATGCTACGGGCCTGCGTAGTTGACTTCGGTGTAAACTGGGAACGACACCTACCATTGTGCGAGTTTTCGTACAACAATAGCTATCATACCAGCATCAAGGCTGCACCTTTCGAGGCACTGTACGGTCGTAAGTGCCGAACACCTATCTGTTGGACCGAAGTTGGGGATAGCCAACTCACGGGTCCGGAAATCATTCACGAAACAACCGAGAAAATCTTCGAGATTCAAAACAAACTAAAAGCCGCACGTGATCGTCAGAAAAGTTATGCTGACGTGAGACGCAAACCACTCGAGTTCCAGGTTGGGGATCGAGTACTACTCAAAGTTTCACCTTGGAAAGGTGTCATTCGTTTCGGTAAACGCGGGAAGTTGAATCCCAGGTACATTGGACCATTCGAGATCCTCGAGAGGGTAGGTCCAGTGGCATATCGACTGCAACTGCCATCCGAGCTCAGCAGTGTGCATCCCACCTTTCACATTTCAAATTTAAAGAAGTGTCTGTCTGATGAGACACTTATCATTCCACTCGATGAAATTCGAGTTGACGACAAGCTTCATTTTGTTGAAGAACCCGCCGAAATCATGGACCGTGAGGTCAAACAACTCAAACAAAGTCGTATTCCCATTGTCAAAGTCAGGTGGAATTCGCGACGTGGGCCGGAATTCACCTGGGAACGGGAGGACCAGATGCGACTCAAGTATCCTCAGTTATTTGCTGACGCTACTTTAAACACGACTTCAAACTAAATTTCGGGACGAAATTCTCCTAACAGGGGGAGAATGTGACACCCGTCAAATTAGGACTACTAATTAGTGCCTAATCAAGTGTAATACATGTAATTAGTTATGTGTTAGGCTAATTAATGTATCAATATATATATTGTTTAATATATACAATTATGCGATTTGATTAAATTGTACAATTTTCAAATCGAATGTAATTCGGTTCAATTAATACGAACGTTGGTGAACAATTTTATAACATTATTTAATAACACTAATTATTCAAAATACTATTTGATAATATGTTGTAATTAATTCGCATCGCACGAAGAAATATCTACGCGATTAAAATATTAAGCACGCAAACAATCAAAGCGAAACTAAGTTATATTTTATATAACTCAAGTTTTAAGTATTTGGTAAAATACTTCAACAAAAATATTGACTAAATCCTCGTATTTTAAAACGCATGTTTAAATGCGCAAAATAATTAATTAACGATTAAACGATCGGGAAAACGAACACCGCACGGAGCACAATTACCGGGGCTGGAAAGGTGAGGCTTTCACCAAAACCCCACCTCCCTCCTTTCTTCCCCCTCATTTCCACCACTTACTTTCTCTTTCTTCCTTCCATTTTCTCTCAACTTTCACCACCACCACCATCATCCAAAACCACCAAATAACACCAACAAACCACCATAAATCGTCACACCCATTTAGAGAAAAACGATCACCACGCAACGATCTACACTCCTACCTTTTCGGAATTTCGATTCATCACTTTGTAAGTTTCCGACAAAACTCGAAACCTTTCGATTTCAAGTGTTTTTAAGTTCTAGTTGTTTCTTTAAGCTTAAAATGTCCAAATATGGGTTGGGTAAAAGTCACAGGTCGAACGGAGGCCGGAAAACACCTTTGTAGATTCCAACTATTCGGACCAACACGAGTAGTTTGCTTGTATGTAAATGCGGAAATTAAACACAACAAGTTATGCAAGATTTAAGTTAAATATCACCACAACACAAAGATGTATGTATATATATATTATCAACAAGTAAACATACACTTTGACAAAACACACAAGGAACAAAATAACCCTACCAATGACTTTTTCTCTCTGGACAGTGAGTTATGTGTGTGTTGAGTGGCTTCCAAACAGAAGCTGACGAACTTCTATTTATAGCCCAAATTAAGCTTTCTGCGACACAACCCTTGTGTCGCATAGACTGATTCTGCGACACAACCCTTGTGTCGCATTGACGGATTCTGCGACACAATACTTATGTCGCACAGAATGAATCTGCGACATAATCCTTGTGTCGCAAGATTACAAAACTTGTAATTAAACTATATCTTAACTATACAATGCGTAATTACAATAATGACACAATTACAGACTGAGACCAACTGACAGACACATCTAGATGTACCAACAAACTCCCCCGTGTCTTCAGCTTGGTCTTCAAAGAATTTCTTCAATCAGCTTCAGTCTTTAAACCCATCCGGGTGGAAAGTTTCCACCAGCATGCACACCAAAAGAGAAACATATATCAACGATTTTCTGAAATCGCTTCGCCAGAATTGTGTTGAACTCGTTGTCAGGATTGTAGCGAATACGATTGTTGAATAGTTTCTTCATGTCATCCTTTGACAAGTTTATTATGCTCATCGGGTCAAATATCCTGAATTCTGCTTTAGGTAAACCCCACAGAGAAGTAGACCCAGTTTGAGGCACAGAATCAGGCACGTGGACAAGAACGGCTTCGCCGGTGTGAGCATCCAGTTCCCAGTAATGAAATCGTTTCAGCAAATTAAGGGGAACAGATTCTAGCGAGACTTCACGAAGACAATTAGCAGGAGGATAGTAATTTCTGACGATTGGCTGATTTGTCTTTGGGTCAAGCTTTTTCTTGAAAGTAAAACATGTACCCAGCACAGGTCTGACATAATGGTATTTCTTTGATCGAATCTCTGCTCGCATGACCTTCTGAATAACTTCAGCTATTCCGTCTTTATGAGGATTTATCAACTGAAGTCGAGTAAGACGAACAAGATCGTGCTTTGGCAACGTACTCAATTTCTTCAGAGATCGACGAAAGTACTGGATACCGTCACGTCTCTTGATCATGAACCTTCCCTTGTTCACCTTCCAACTTTTAATAAGGCCGGTATAATCACCGCCTACCTTGTATTTCTTGCAGGTAACAGGAACAGGTTCGATATTTTTACCTTTGATGAACCAGTTATCCCTGATGGACATTTCCCTGTCAACAGGAACATGTTCGAACGTATCCTGTGGGAAGATGTCATTGTAATTTGTCCTTGGGAATCCTGTGGGAACTGGTAAATCTTGAGACAGTCCGACAGGTTCAGACGATTCAGGAGCAGAAGAAGCCTGATAAGAAGACCCTGAGGTGGATCCTGGTACATAGTTGAATGCAGGCTCTGACTCATCGTCTGAAGAATCAGATACAACAATACCTTCTTGTGGGTGAGAGGGCTGATCAACATATTCTTCATTTGGGTCAAGCCCTTCCTGCTCAACCTCAATGTCATCATTATCATTTGCAGCCTCGAAATCAAACGGCTCTTCAGGTACAACACCATCTTCATAAACCGCAGCTTGAAAGTATGTCAAATTGCAATAGGTGTAATCTACAGCTAACGGTTTCGGTTGCCCTGGTAACTCAAGAATGTAATCTAAAATAGGAGTTTCATTAATAACAGAATCATTTACATTTTCGGTATTTACATTTTCATCGCCCTCGGCGGAAACCCTAGGTGTTGATTCTAAAGCCGGTTGGCTTGACTCCCCCGAAGCAATAGCTTGGGTTTCCAGCAGTAGAATCTTTGATTGCAGCTCAGCATTCTCCTTTTCCAGGATAGAGATTCTGGCATCTTGAGCTTCGAACACCGTGAGTTGAGCTTCCATGTCATGCTGCATTTTATCAAGTCTGCGCAGGAGCTCTTGAATAACCGCCGGGTGAGGGGTGATAGGTGATTCGGTTCTCGGGAGCTCAGAAGATGTAGAAGTTGAAGTGCGAGAGCGGCGAACCGGAGGATCCAAAATATCAGCCTCAGAAGAATCACGAGGCCGTTTACCTCGGCTGGAGGATTCAGGAGGTGGAGAGGGTGGCTGATATGCGTCGATCTCACGATCGAGATCGACAAACTCCTGATCCAGAGGATCTGGCAAAACAGACGGTTGCGGAGCTGCGGGTGGTTGAACTGGTGGTGGTTGTTGGACTGGAGGAGGAACTGGGGCTGGTGAAACAGTAGGCCTGGGAGCTGGATCGTTAAACTGTTCACCAGGAGGACCAACATAAGCCGGATCAATGATATGACCGAATAAGGCAACCTCCCTTTCCGGTGCCTGACCCTGCTTGGCGAAAGTGGTACAAATGGTATAGATCCTGGTATTCATCGGGGTCTGCTTGAATGTAAACGATGCAATCACTGGAAGATCAGGATGCAAGTGATTGAGCAGCAATTGAGTAAACCGAGGATATAACGCCCATTTATCCTTCGTATCCAGAGCGTTGTCAACGAAACCCCTCCAGATATAACCAGAAAAGTTGTAAGGTTTGTTGTAAATCAACGCGAGAATGGCAGAGGCAGTTGTGTAGCTCATCCCTTCCAGACCTGCCCGGCGACTGGATAAACAGACAATGACGATGTGAGCCAGATACCTCCAGACCTTTGTCATGTAGGTCTTCTTGTACTGGTCAACAGGGATATCCTGATATCCAATCGAACGCATCCCTTGAGCAATAGCAGCAGCAGCAAACTGAGTAATCATATCCGAGTTGTCTCCGAACTCGAAGAAATCCCGAATGAGTTGCTCAGAAAATATGACTTGACGCCCACAGACAGTAGAAATCAGACGAGTATCAGGTTCGTCTTTGTTGATGACAGCGTTGTCCCAAAACTCCGTAATATGATTTCTCAAAATCCGAGTATCAGCAGAGATAGCTTTGTAGATTCGAGAACGTCGTAGGAATGCTATCATAGCTCTGTACGGACGCGACGTCTCAACTGAGGTGTTCATAAAAGCCACGATATTGTGTCGTGGTTCCCAGAAGTACTTGGTGACATCGATTTCAGTGGGTGGAACAGCAGGTTGATCAGCCATGACTGTAAAAACAATAATACAACCAAAAGCTCGAGCTGCGTTAGCGTTAGTACACAAAAAAAATAATCGCGTTTTATTTTACAAATGTTCTGCGACACAGTAGTTGTGTCGCATAACAGAGATACGACACAGTGCTTGTGTCGTAGAGGTAGACTACGACACAGGGCTTGTGTCGCATGACACGTGTCACGCGGACAGAGTTTCCCTTGCATTTAGCATTTTTTGAGAAATTAATCTCAGATGCGACACAACAGTTGTGTCGTAGGTTGTGTCGTATAAAATGATACGACATACATCTTATGTCGTATGTTGTGTCGTACACAATACGACATAAACGGAGGGAATCGATACGACATAAAACTGTTTGATCTATGCGACACAACGCTTGTGTCGTATGTTGTGTCGCAAAGATGAACACTAAACCAACCCAGAAATGATTTTGCCAAAAATTTGGGGTTTTCAAAATGTAATCATACCCTAGGGTTCGCAAACAGTAGGGGATCAAGAATATCAAGTCTTCTAACCCTAGAAACCCCTAAACCCTAAATAATGTAAGAAAATAACGTAACCCTAAACCCGTAATGTCCACAATCTAATTATAAGCAAGATACGGAATAAAGACACGAGGGAATCATACCGAAAGAAGCGCAAGGATGTGGAGAACAAGAATCGAGTAACAAATCACTGTGAAAATGCTTCGAACCAACAAATCCGAGCGTGTATACGACTGTGTCGCAAAATCGCAGTTGTGTCGCAAAATCGTCTTTGTGTCGTATGTATTGTGTCGTGAGTAATTATGAAAGCGTAAGCGGTTATGTCGTATGTTGGGAATAGTTAACCCCCAAACACACATGCGACATAAGATACGACACAATGGTTATGTCGTATAGAGGAGATACGACACAATATACGACACAATTCTTGTGTCGTATAAGTGGAATACAACACAATGCTTGTGTCGCACAGAAGACAGAGCAGATTTTAGCGACATAACATTTGTGTTCGAAATTGATTTAGATTGAGATTAAAGAATTTTCGCAAGAGAAACGATTTGTGACAAAAAGAAAAAAAAAATAAAAATAAAATTAAGTTAAATACAACTATAAAAATAAGGTATAACAAAGATATGGACAAGCGCAATAATTTTTGGTGACGGAGTTATGATAATTCTGGTTGGGGATCATATTGACATAACATGCAATAATTAGGAATAGTAAGTGTTATGTCGATCATCAGTATATTTGTCCACTTTAAATTTACTTGACGTACTAGAAACACTTTTTATAAAAATTATTTCTGGACGATTATTAGTATATTTGTCCACTTAAACGTGTTATACTCACATCTAGGAGATATTTTTATTATTATTGGACTGTTCATTTCGCAGTGGTCACTACCATAGATATACATCTTAACTTGAGACATAGACCGTGTTTCCATTTACAGAGAGAATATTAGAAAATCAAATTTAAGAATCAAGACAGCGGTGACAGGTCTGTACGTGCGTACAACAGAGCGACATAACTTGATTCAGGTTTAAGCAAAACCGAACTTGGTCAAACCCTTTTGGCGACCTTGTAAGGTATCTTGATTTTAAAGACTTTTCAAGTATTTTGACTTGCGTTTGCTTAATTTTAAAATATATATCAACAGAAGCCAGGTCTATACTTACGTATAACAGAGGAAACTGTCAATATATACCCCCAGATGATATCGAATAAACTTCTTTCACGAAAACATATCTAGTCTAAGTAAGATATTAAGACTTGTGTCATACATCTAATGGTGTTGAACCACTTGAAATGGACAATTATCATTTAGGCTTCTTAATAATTCTCAAAGAGATTTGTATAACATGCCTACTAATACATCGTATGATGAAGACAATGTTTATAAAAACTGATTTTAATATATCAAATAAATCTACTGACACATCCAGGATAAATCTTAAAGTTTCCATATTCATTGCATGTCATTCAATGTATTATCATATCCCACGTTGTTTACAGACACAACATCAACGTCTATTTTAGAAATGTAGCAACCTTGCATTTCTTTAATACTACATAGAATAAAGAGTGGCTGTTGCGAAATTTTTTTTTTTTTTTTTTTTTTTTTTTTTAAACAACACTGTACATATAACTAGTCACAAATCATTTCTTGAGATCAAGGGAAATCATCCCTATCATATCTACAAGTTCGTTGAAACGAGCACGCGAAAATGCTTTGGTGAAAAGGTCGGCCTTTTGCATGAGGGTATCAATGTGAATAAGGTCTATCAAGTGTTTCTCATAGCAATCTCTTATGAAGTGAAACCTAATCTCTATGTGTTTGGTCTTAGAGTGTTGAACAGGATTGCGAATAATAGATATAGCAGCAGTGTTATCAATATGAATAGGAGTCAAGGTAAGAAGTAACCCATAATCACGCAATTGGTGTTGAATCCACAGAATCTGGGAGCAACAACTTGCAGCAGCAATGTATTCAGCTTCCGCTGTTGAGGTGGAAACTGTTGTTTGTTTTTTACACTGCCAAGACACCAATCTGGAACCGAGATATTGGCAACCTCCTGTAGTTGACTTCTTATCCGAATTGCAACCGCCATAATCTGAATCAGAATAGGCTGAGAGAGAGAAATTTTTCTCATTTGAGTACCATAGACCAAGTGATGGCCTATATTTGAGGTAACCAAATATTCTCTTTACAGCCTTCATGTGAGAAACTTTGGGCTTTGCCTGATACCTGGAACAAATAGACACAGCAAACACAATATCTGGTCGGGACGCAGTAAGATACATCAATGATCCTATCATAGAACGATAATCTCGCTCCTTGCAGTCTTCTTCGTGTTCAGCAGGTCCGAGTTTGTGATCAGTTTCAATAGGAGTACCATAAGGTTTACAATCATGGAGCTCATACCGAGTCAACATGTCATTGACATATTTGGACTGATGAATGTAGAGACCTTTATCAGACTGCTCAACCTGTACCCCCAGAAAGAATTTGAGTTCTCCCATAGCACTCATCTCAAACTCGGACTTCATAATTTTCTCGAAATCCCTGCACAAAGAATCATTAGTGGAACCAAATATAATGTCATCCACGTAAACCTGTACCAGCAGCAAATCTTTTCCATCCCTTTTAATGAAGAGAGTGTTGTCAATGTGACCTCGGGAAAAGCCATTTTTCGTTAGATGTTTTGCCAACCTCGCATACCAAGCTCTGGGAGCTTGATGAAGACCATATAAAGCTTTGCCTAACTTGCAAACATAATCAGGATGAATAGGATCTTCAAAGCCTGGAGGTTGCTTGACATACACATCCTTCAATACCTCTCCATATAGAAATGCGCTCTTGACATCGAGTTGATAAACTCGAAAACCTTTAAATGTTGCAAAAGCCAGAAAGATGCGAATAGATTCCAACCTTGCAACTGGAGCAAACACATCATCATAGTCCAAACCCTCGATTTGAGTAAAACCTTGAACCACCAACCGTGCCTTATTTCGAATAACTACGCCTCTGTCATCCTTTTTCACACGGTATACCCAGCGAGTGCCAATAGGATCGACATCTTTGGGTAAAGGAACCAATCTCCAGACATCAAGCTTTTTGAATTGATTTAACTCTTCCTGCATAGCCTCAATCCAGTATGGATCTTTCAAAGCTTCGTCTATTTTCTTTGGTTCAAGCTGAGATAGGAAGCATTCATCCATATTTTCATCCAAGAAGGCAAAAGAGGCAGTTGATGATTCCTCACGGATTTCATTAGCTGCAACCTGACCTCTGGTCAAAACACCTTGTTGAAGCTCACCGATGATATTTTCAGTGGGGTGAGAAGAGTGAATTCTAAGCTGAGGGATCTGATCAGGCATAATGATCGAATCCAGATTAGAAGGGGCGGCTTCTGAATGTTCAATAGCAACTGAGTGATCAGTGGCACAACTTTCATGGTCAACTGGTAAGATGATATCAGTTTCAGTTTGAGGGCTAGATTCAGAAGCTACACGATCACCATCGAAGGAATTATCATTATTGACAATATTCTCAGGAAGTACCGATCTAGACTTGGAGACTGAGTCGGAAGAAAGATCCAAGCCATGAAGCAAAGATACCACCTGATCTTCTTCACTAAATTTGGGAAGATTGAATGAGTCTACCAACTTGTCATACTCAAACAAGGATTCCGGTCCCTTACCCTTTGGAGAATCAGTATATATCATAAATCGTACTTCAAAATGTTCCTCTATTCTCCCAGTGGACTTGTTGAAGACTCGTTTATTCGGCGAGTTCACAGAATATCCCAAAAATAGACCATCGACAGTCTTTTCATCAAACTTGCCTATTGAATCCTTAGTTATTAATATTGAGCACGGACACCCGAAGGGCTCAAGAAACTTTAAATTTGGCTTGCGATTATTCAGCAATTCATAACATGTTTTGTTTCGCTTCTTAACCGTCGAGACTCGATTCAGCACATAGCATGCAGTATTAACAGCTTCTGCCCAAAATGTGGTGGGCAGATGCGCATCAGACAGCATGGTTCTTGCTGTTTCAATGATTGTCCTATTCTTTCTTTCGGCGACACCATTTTGCTGAGGAGTACGAGCAGCACTGAATTGATGGAAGATTCCTTTTCGAAGACAATACATTTCCAAGGTTCTGTTCTTGAATTCTGTTCCATTATCGCTGCGTAGTTTCTTGATTTTCAGGTTACACAGATTTTCCAGACGATCGAACAAGTAGGTTAAAGTATCGGCTGTTTCATCCTTTCCAGCCAAGAAATATACCCAAGAGAACCTTGAGTAATCATCAGTAACGACCAGACAGTATGACTTTCCTCCTATACTTTTCTTGTTCACAGGACCGAACAAATCCATGTGAAGCAATTCCAAAGGAGATTCAATAGAGTTCACCTGCTTAGACTTATGGAACTTCTTGTGTTGTTTCCCTTTGAGACAGGAAACACATTCATCATCTATTTCGAATGATGTTTTAGGCACACCTAACACAAGATCATTATTGACAAGATAATTCATTCTGCGAAAATGAATATGTCCCATACGTCTGTGCCAAAGCAGTGAATCTTTAGAAGATGCTTTTGATAGCAAACAAGTATGCTCCTTGGTAGTAACAGTTTGCATATCCAAAATGTACGAGTTACGTACACGGGGTGCTCTCAGTAGCACCCATTCCTCGGGAATAACAAATCCCGGTTTCAAAATCAAACATTCAACATCTGTAAATGCTGTAGTAAACTTCTTGTCGCACACTTGAGAAACACTGATCAGATTGTGTTGCAGTTCCTCGACATAGTTTACTTTATCAAAGCTTACTTTTCCATTTGTAAGAGTACCCTGTCCCGTGATGTTACCACCTGTATCTCCAGCAAAAGCAACATGTCCTCCGCGATATGGTTTAACGTTTGACAAAAGAGACATGTTACCTGTCATGTGCCGTGAGCAGCCACTATCCACATACCATTTACTGCTTTGTACGTGATCTGACTGCTACAGCACAACACGAGGAGAAAGTTAGTTAGAAATGGAGACCCAGGCCTTTACAGACTTGGGTACTCCGGAGACCTCATCAATAATAACTACATCAGTTAAAACTTTGTTTTTCAGGAGATCAGAAGTATTTCCTGATGCAGTATTACCTGATGATGAGTCATTTGATGACTCTTTAGGTCTCCAAACATTCACAGGAACAATATAGGGTTGTTTGTTAACAATGTTAGGCTGTTTAACCGGTGGTTTACTGGGCCTAGCAGTATTAACTTTCGAGATAGACGGTTGAGCAAGTGTGCTCTTCTTTGAAAATGATTTTACAGTTGAATTTTTGGAAACACCTTTTGATAACATCTTTCTCGAAAGCAACGGACATTGATTAATCAAGTGACCTTGTTTCTTGCAGTAGAAACATGATCGTCTCTCCTTAAAGGTTTGGTCGTCTCTCCCTAAGAATTTAGGTGATACAGACATCTTTGAAGTGAATGTCTCAGAATGTGGAACAGAGGATTTGACAGAATTCTTGATTGATTTATAACCAGTATTCTTAAAATCATTCCTTTTAAGTTCAGCCTTAGCCTTAGTACTACTTTGTGAAGATTTATCGTTTGTCTTAGAAGTAATAAAGTGGTGATCAGGCTTAGAGCTGTTCTTTTCACATTGAGACACACACTTACAAGGAATATCTCCGACCTCAACCCTCTTTTCAGTAGTTTTTGAGGGAGCAGACTGAAAGCTACCGAAGGAGGTTAACTGGACAAATCCTGATGAGGTAAACTTAACAGGTTCGAAAGGCTTCACTGGTTTAGCCTTGACCAACTTAGTTTTCTTTCTATTATGTTTGACCTCTATGTTAGCTTGATAAACTTCAGGCAACTTAGGAATAGGTAAACCAACAGATTCAACTACGGGCGTCTCTACTTGATTGATAGTAGGTTCATTAACCGTCAGTTCAACAGGCTCTGTATCTACTAAGGCAGTAGGCACAAAATCTTTAATTTCATCCTTAGACGGTCTACACAAGTTTACATCTAAAGATGGAGGCGGTTGATTATGATAACCCAAACCGGATTTATCTTTAGTATTAGACCTACCCGTTTGCAGGAGTTCAGTAAAGACCATTGATGAAGTATTGATATTCTTAAGTTTTCTTTTGTAATCAACAACTTCGGCTTGGGAGGCAGCCAATTCCCTTTTTAAATGAGCGATCATTTTTAGGTAACTGTCAATTTCATCTTGATTACTGAAAATTAGAGCCTTCAGCTCCTTTTTATCTTCTATTAATTGATTAATGTTACTTTCAAAATGTTTCTCATTATTTTTCAAAACTTTGTTTGCCTCCATTAGATTCAAGATATCAGACTTCAGGTTATCATTATGTTCCATAAGCCCGTTTACTTTACCAGTTAAACTTATACAAGAATCACAAGAAAATGACGCAAATTGTACCTCATTGTTGATGGCCATGAAGCATTGTTCTTGAGTTTCATGAGCAGAAAAGTCATAAGCATCACCATCTTCGATCAACAATGCAGCCTTAGCAGTAGAGTTCTCAATCTGTTTTGGAGTAACAGATGGCTTTGTGAAACCAGTGGCCGGCTGTCGTCCTTTCTCGCATTCTCGGGCGAAGTGACCAAGATTCTGACACTTATAGCATTTGATTTTGCTTTTGTCGAATCCCATTGGTGTTCGGTCAGCAGTGTCTTCTAGAGATCTCTTTCCAGTTCTTCTTAGATAGTTTTTGGCTCTGCGAGTAAGCATAGCCATATTCCATCTAATGTCTATTCTTTCTAATTCATCTGGATCAACTTGATTGAAATCTTCATCAGTCAGTTCTAAAGTACTGACTCTTTTGGAGAGAAAGTCTTCATACGATGAGAGAAAAGCAGTGAACATTGCAGCATGCTCATCTGTGGTGGCTGAAGAAGGGACTGACGATGATGAACAAGTTTTACTTGAGGAAGTAGTATAAGTTGGGAGGGATGAAAAAGTTCCTACAGTAGGATTACTGTAAGAAGAAGATCTCTGAGAATTAACTTCAGATGAAATGAAGGCGACTCCACTATTACTTGATTGAGCAGTGGATCTTGTTTCCTTCTTTTGAATATCTAAAGCACCAGCTTCAAGCTTTCCAACAAGATCATCTAAGGACAATTGCATTGTCTTAGGATCATTTTTAACAACAAAACTCGCGTTTCCCAACTTGGAGGAAGAGCAGCCAAAGCCTTTTTGTTAATTTCAGAATTCTTCAGATTATATCCTCCAGCTTGCAGTTCATTTACAGTACGTGTAAATCTGCACAGCATGTCTCTGACAGTCTCATTTTTCTGGATATAGAAGTAATCAAACTGAGTTTTGACTAATTCCAGTTTGCTCTCGATGAACTCTGAATTACCACCAAATCTCTTCTCAATAGCAATCCAAAGATCATAAGCGATTGTTTGAGGAAACATATCCAAGACGTCAGTTGGAAGTGACATGGTGATAGCAGAGTGAGTTTTTCGTTCAATTTCCCATGCTTTTCGTTCTTCGGGAGTGTATGAACGAATAGGTTTGGGTGGAGGAACGCCCATATGTTCTCCAAGAGCAACCGGAGCTTCATATCTTTCAAGAAGGGCCAATTCCATGACAGGATCGGTGAATAACACAAAAGATATAAATCGTTGTTTCCAAGCTCGATATTCCATTCCTGGCGCAAAATAAGGAGGTTTATTGGCACTACCTATCGTAGCATTATGTTGTAGAACTGCATCAACACTTTGAAGAGACATGTTGAAAATCTGCAAGCAAAGTTAGAAAATATTCCACAAACAAGCTGAAATTTTGTCTAAGTCTGAGAAAATGCGACACAGTGATTGTGTCGCAGAAGGTCAATACGACACAAGAGATGTGTCGCAGAGCTTAATCAGACAGAAGACAAAAATGCGACACAACAGTAATGTCGTATGTTATGTCGCAACTTGTGTCGCAGACCAGTTAAGGTCAAAGAAGATTGTGTCGTAGGCTTATGTCGCACGTTATGTCGCACACTATGTCGTAGACAAGTTAATGTCGCATAGTTGTGTCGTATGAACAGTGGTACGACACAGTGCTTGTGTCGCAGAGACGCGCGTGCAGACAGCCTAGAGCCCACAAAAAATTTCAACTTTCAACACAAACAATAAACAAATACACCATGCTTTTCTGCAGTTACAATACTAATTTTTTAAGCAAAAGATTACCAACTTTTGTTTAAAAACAAATTCCAAGGTTTGACAAACACAAACACTTAGGAATCAAACACCAAAATAAGCTCAAATATGCCCCTTTTGACCAAGAACACCAAGAACACACAAAATGAAAATAACACTATTTTGACTAAAATCTTGCAAAAACTAACTCGCAACCACAACTCAAGAGTATGTGGCCCTGATACCAATTGTAGGTTCCAACTATTCGGACCAACACGAGTAGTTTGCTTGTATGTAAATACGGAAATTAAACACAACAAGTTATGCAAGATTTAAGTTAAATATCACCACAACACAAAGATGTATGTATATATATATTATCAACAAGTAAACATACACTTTGACAAAACACACAAGGAACAAAATAACCCTACCAATGACTTTTTCTCTCTGGACAGTGAGTTATGTGTGTTTTGAGTGGCTTCCAAACAGAAGCTGACGAACTTCTATTTATAGCCCAAATTAAGCTTTCTGCGACACAACCCTTGTGTCGCATAGACTGATTCTGCGACACAACCCTTGTGTCGCATTGACGGATTCTGCGACACAATACTTATGTCGCACAGAATGAATCTGCGACATAATCCTTGTGTCGCAAGATTACAAAACTTGTAATTAAACTATATCTTAACTATACAATGCGTAATTACAATAATGACACAATTACAGACTGAGACCAACTGACAGACACATCTAGATGTACCAACAACCTTTTCGGCTCATTTTCCGGCCAACAGCTCGTTTTGTCGCAGAGGCTCCAGGCCACCTGCGACACAAGCCTTTGTGTCGCATAATTTTAATTATGTCGCACTTAGCGACACAAGCCCTTATGTCGCAGAGGTGATCTGTGACACAACAGACTATGTCGCACTTAGCGACACAAGCCCTTATGTCGCAGAGGTGATCTGCGACACAACAGACTATGTCGCACTTAGCGACACAAGCCCTTATGTCGCAGAGGTGATCTGCGACACAACAGACTATGTCGCACCTAGCGACACAAGCCTTATGTCGCATGAAACAAAACCAAGAAAACACAAATTTTACTAAGTGTCGAGACCTTAAATTTTATCACTCGATTTCACCCAAATTCAAGTCTAGATGCGATTTTCACCAAAGCAATTTAGTAGAAATAAATATTTTCCAAGCTCGACCCCAGCCAGGGGCTCTGCCCCTTGGACCCCGCCAGGGGCTGCCGCCCCTTAGACCCCGCTACCAGGGGCGCTGCCCCCGGACCCCCGTCATTAACGGGCTTCGCCCTTACCCTAGGTTCATAAGTAACGGTGTTACATCTAAACTTTCACACAAAGTGTTAAACTTGTATAACATCAAACACGAATGCGACACAACTTCTAAAACACATTGGAACTTAGTTTTAGGTATAACACTTCAAAACCCTCAAAATAATAATGTGGGATTATTGTTACAAACAAGCACCAACGGGCCGTACACATTTTCAAAGACTTAAACAAACAACCAAATCGCGGTAATTTGGACATTCTAAGTTGGACGAACAATTACAAGGGCAGTCCTTCGAGATGCCTACTCATGTTATAACAATTGTGTGTCTTGGACACCCTCAGGTTACAAGTCTTCGGACATCAATCCACCGCTAATCAATTCAAGTTTATTAATTTAATCGCTCAAGGCTCAGGTGAGTCTCATGGCCCCTATTTTACTGCTTTTCAATAAGGGGTGTGATATTATTGCTCGTTTTGTTTTACAAGTAGAACGCAAGTACAATTCAATCAAATACTACATGAGTTGTTTTCAACTAATCAATAAAGCCCTCCATAGCATAGTCTGGTAATACATCTGTAGCGTGAATGTTAGTATATGATATCATATAGGATTGACAATCCTCGTCCGGGTTAGCACGCACTAACTGGTCAAACGGACGTATTAGCATTTGGGAAGATGAGTGTGGATTAGGCACTCGTAGGAGGCATTCAAGTTGGGTTTCCTTAATTGGACCTGACACTCAAGTTAAGCTCAGACTATGTGCTCATGGCTGTATAACTTTTATTTTGCTTAATTGCTTTATAAATTCAATTATAAATCTTGCGGTTCATACAATTATGTGTTGACATACAAACCTGTGAGCTCACCAGCGTTTCGCTGACCCATTTTAGCATGTATCACAGGTGACCAGCAGTAGGTTGGATTGCACAATCAAGATCAATTAGCTCGAGTCAGCATGCAAACCATCAGAGATTTAGCTGCATTATTATATTTTGTATAGATTAATTATGTACTTAAATCTCTCAACTTCCACCGTGCTAATGTAACTCTATTTTTGATGTAAACTTTGGTTTTTATTAATACAAATGTAAAACGACGCATATAGTGGTCGTTCATTATATCTTTGTGCTTGTGATATTTGATTAGTAACACCCAATGTATGCTTCCGCTAAACAGTAAATTTGGGGGTGTTACAGATTGGTATCAGAGCCTAAGGTTATAGTGAACTAGGTTGCATTTAGTGGGCCTAGACTATGACCGTTAGGCAGTATTCCTTATTAAGTATGATTAGGTTCAGTGACAGCATTGTATTGGTTTAATTTAACATAGCCTGATCAACTATGTACAATTAAAAGAATATGATGTGAGATCTGAAAGGAGTCATGACTGAACAGGATACATTAGTTGACTCTGACCACGAGAGAAACCGGGACTCAAACATGTCTGTGTTAGACACTTTAGGCTATTATGTGATATATATATATATACATAGATAGGCCTCTCTCACGCTCAATATCTTAGGCTATATTATATATGTATTATATGAATATAGGCCTCATTCTTTCTAACGCTTTGTCTCAAAAATAGCTCAACCACTCACAACCCTGACTCAGAAAGACAAAAAGTTCGATTGGACTAATAAACAAGAGTCAGCATTTCAACTTCTGAAACGAAAGCTTTGCAGTGCTCCGATTCTATCCTTACCCGAAGGCACCGATGACTTCGTGGTATACTGCGATGCTTCTCATCAAGATCTCGGTTGCGTGCTGATGCAACGAGACAAAGTTATTGCTTATGCTTCACGACAGCTCAAAATTCATGAAAAGAACTACACCACCCACGATCTCGAGCTAGGAGCTGTCTTCTTTGCCCTCAAAATTTGGAGACATTACCTCTATGGCACTAAGTGCACAATCTTTACCGACCACAAAAGTCTCCAACACATATTCGATCAGAAGGATCTCAACATGAGACAACGCCGGTGGGTCGAATTGCTTACCGACTACGATTGTGAGATCAAATATCATCCGGTCAAAGCAAATGTTGTTGCCGATGCCCTCAGTCGAAAAGAACGAACGAAACCACTTCGAGTCCGAGCCCTCAGCATGACTATTCACAATGATCTAAACATTCATATTCTCACGGCTCAACTCGAAGCTCTGAAACCCGATAACATCAAAAACGAAGCCTTGCGAGGCATGGATAAACAATTTGAAGTCAAACCTAATGGAGTTAAGTACTTCTCTAACCGAATTTGGTTGCCTAGTTTTGGGAACCTGCGAGACTTAGTGATGGATGAAGCTCACAAGTCCAAATATTCTATCCATCCTGGATCCGACAAAATGTATCACGGCATCAAGGAATTTTATTGGTGGCCGAATATGAAAGCTGAAATCGCTACATACGTCAGCAAGTGTCTTACTTGCTCGAAAGTCAAAGCTGAATACCAAAAACCTTCTGGTTTACTCAAACAACCCAGCATTCCGGAATGGAAATGGGAACAAATTGCCATGGATTTCATAACCAAACTACCAAAGTCATCGAGCGGTTGCGATACCATTTGGGTGATCGTCGATCGTCTCACAAAATCTGCTCATTTTCTGGCAATCAAGGAAACCGACAAAATGGAACGCCTCACACAAATCTACATCAAAGAGGTTGTTTCTCGACACGGTGTTCCAATCTCGATTATCTCCGATAGGGATAGTCGTTTCACATCCCAATTTTGGTAATCACTTCAAAAATCATTGGGCACTCGTCTCGATATGAGTACTGCGTACCATCCTCAAACTGATGGCCAAAGTGAACGAACAATTCAAACACTGGAAGACATGCTACGGGCCTGCGTAGTTGACTTCGGTGTAAACTGGGAACGACACCTACCATTGTGCGAGTTTTCGTACAACAATAGCTATCATACCAGCATCAAGGCTGCACCTTTCGAGGCACTGTATGGTCGTAAGTGCCGAACACCTATCTGTTGGACCGAAGTTGGGGATAGCCAACTCACGGGTCCGGAAATCATTCACGAAACAACCGAGAAAATCTTCGAGATTCAAAACAAACTCAAAGCCGCACGTGATCGTCAGAAAAGTTATGCTGACGTGAGACGCAAACCACTCGAGTTCCAGGTTGGGGATCGAGTACTACTCAAAGTTTCACCTTGGAAAGGTGTCATTCGTTTCGGTAAACGCGGGAAGTTGAATCCCAGGTACATTGGACCATTCGAGATCCTCGAGAGGGTAGGTCCAGTGGCATATCGACTGCAACTGCCATCCGAGCTCAGCAGTGTGCATCCCACCTTTCACATTTCAAATTTAAAGAAGTGTCTGTCTGATGAGACACTTATCATTCCACTCGATGAAATTCGAGTTGACGACAAGCTTCATTTTGTTGAAGAACCCGCCGAAATCATGGACCGTGAGGTCAAACAACTCAAACAAAGTCGTATTCCCATTGTCAAAGTCAGGTGGAATTCGCGATGTGGGCCGGAATTCACCTGGGAACGGGAGGACCAGATGCGACTCAAGTATCCTCAGTTATTTGCTGACGCTACTTCAAACACGACTTCAAACTAAATTTCGGGACGAAATTCTCCTAACAGGGGGAGAATGTGACACCCGTCAAATTAGGACTACTAATTAGTGCCTAATCAAGTGTAATACATGTAATTAGTTATGTGTTAGGCTAATTAATGTATCAATATATATATTGTTTAATATATACAATTATGCGATTTGATTAAATTGTACAATTTTCAAATCGAATGTAATTCGGTTCAATTAATACGAACGTTGGTGAACAGTTTTATAACATTATTTAATAACACTAATTATTCAAAATACTATTTGATAATATGTTGTAATTAATTCGCATCGCACGAAGAAATATCTACGCGATTAAAATACTAAGCGCGCAAACAATCAAAGCGAAACTAAGTTATATTTTATATAACTCAAGTGTTAAGTATTTGGTAAAATACTTCAACAAAAATATTGACTAAATCCTCGTATTTTAAAACGCATGTTTAAATGCGCAAAATAATTAATTAACGATTAAACGATCGGGAAAACGAACACCGCACGGAGCACAATTACCGGGGCTGGAAAGGTGAGGCTTTCACCAAAACCCCACCTCCCTCCTTTCTTCCCCCTCATTTCCACCACTTACTTTCTCTTTCTTCCTTCCATTTTCTCTCAACTTTCACCACCACCACCATCATCCAAAACCACCAAATAACACCAACAAACCACCATAAATCGTCACACCCATTTAGAGAAAAACGATCACCACGCAACGATCTACACTCCTACCTTTTCGGAATTTCGATTCATCACTTTGTAAGTTTCCGACAAAACTCGAAACCTTTCGATTTCAAGTGTTTTTAAGTTCTAGTTGTTTCTTTAAGCTTAAAATGTCCAAATATGGGTTGGGTAAAAGTCACAGGTCGAACGGAGGACGGAAAACACCTTTTCGGCTCATTTTCCGGCCAACAGCTCGTTGTGTCGCAGAGGCTCCAGGCCACCTGCGACACAAGCCTTTGTGTCGCATAATTTGAATTATGTCGCACTTAGCGACACAAGCCCTTATGTCGCAGAGGTGATCTGTGACACAACAAACTATGTCGCACTTAGCGACACAAGCCCTTATGTCGCAGAGGTGATCTGCGACACAACAGACTATGTCGCACCTAACGACACAAGCCTTATGTCGCATGCTATGTCGCATGAAACAAAACCAAGAAAACACAAATTTTACTAAGTGTCGAGACCATAAATTTTATCACTCGATTTCACCCAAATTCAAGTCTAGATGCGTTTTTCACCAAAGCAATTTAGTAGAAATAAAAATTTTCCAAGCTCGACCCCAGCCAGGGGCTCTGCCCCTTGGACCCCGCCAGGGGCTGCCGCCCCTTAGACCCCGCTACCAGGGCCGCTGCCCCCGGACCCCCGTCATTAACGGGCTTCGCCCTTACCCTAGGTTCATAAGTAACGGTGTTACATCTAAACTTTCACACAAAGTGTTAAACTTGTATAACATCAAACACGAATGCGACACAACTTCTAAAATACATTGGAACTTAGTTTTAGGTATAACACTTCAAAACCCTCAAAATAATAATGTGGGATTATTGTTACAAACAAGCACCAACGGGCCGTAAACATTTTCAAAGACTTAAACAAACAACCAAATCGCTGTAATTTGGACATTTTAAGTTGGACGAACAATTACAAGCGCAGTCTTTCGAGATGCCTACTCATTTTATAACAATTGTGTGTCTTGGACACCCTTAGGTTACAAGTCTTCGGACATCAATCCACCGCTAATCAATTCAAGTTTATTAATTTAATCGCTCAAGGCTCAGGTGAGTCTCATGGCCCCTATTTTACTGCTTTTCAATAAGGGGTGTGATATTATTGCTCGTTTTGTTTTACAAGTAGAACGCAAGTACAATTCAATCAAATACTACATGAGTTGTTTTCAACTAATCAATAAAGCCCTCCATAGCATAGTCTGGTAATACATCTGTAGCGTGAATGTTAGTATATGATATCATATAGGATTGACAATCCTCGTCCGGGTTAGCACGCACTAACTGGTCAAACGGACGTATTAGCATTTGGGAAGACGAGTGTGGATTAGGCACTCGTAGGAGGCATTCAAGTTGGGTTTCCTTAATTGGACCTGACACTCAAGTTAAGCTCAGACTATGTGCTCATGGCTGTATAACTTTTATTTTGCTTAATTGCTTTATAAATTCAATTATAAATCTTGCGGTTCATACAATTATGTGTTGACATACAAACCTGTGAGCTCACCAGCGTTTCGCTGACCCATTTTAGCATGTATCACAGGTGACCAGCAGTAGGTTGGATTGCACAATCAAGATCAATTAGCTCGAGTCAGCATGCAAACCATCAGAGATTTAGCTGCATTATTATATTTTGTATAGATTAATTATGTACTTAAATCTCTCAACTTCCACCGTGCTAATGTAACTCTATTTTTGATGTAAACTTTGGTTTTTATTAATACAAATGTAAAACGACGCATATAGTGGTCGTTCATTATATCTTTGTGCTTGTGATATTTGATTAGTAACACCCAATGTATGCTTCCGCTAAACAGTAAATTTGGGGGTGTTACAAATCGTATCTCTGGCATTGTCGTTTGGGCCACATAAGTAAGAAACGCATCACAAAACTCCAGTTGGATGGAATTTTGGAATCATTTGATATTACATCATGTGATGATTGCGAATCCTGCTTATTGGGGAAAATGACAAAAACATCCTTCACAGGAAACTGTGAAATGAGCAAGGATCTGTTGGAACTAGTACACACTGATGTGTGTGGTCCGTTCAGATCGCCTACTAGAAACGGTGAACGTTACTTCATCACTTTTACTGATGATTTCAGTAGATATGGATATGTTTATTTAATTAAACATAAGTCTGAAACTTTTAGAGTGTTCAAGACGTACCAAAATGAAGTACAGAATCAACTGAACAAAAGGATTAAGATTCTCCAATCTGATAGAGGCGGTGAATATCTTAATCAAGAATTTAGTGATCATCTAAGGGATTGTGGGATAATCTCACAATTAACTCCTCCAAGGACACCCCAACATAACGGTGTGTCTGAAAGGAGAAATCGAACATTACTAGTTATGGTTCGATCCATGATGAGTCACACAACGCTTCCAATCAGTTTTTGGGGCTATGCTTTAGAAACTTCCGCAAGGATCCTTAACCTCATCCCAACCAAGAAAGTTTCCAAAAAACCCTCTGAGATATGACATGGGAAGACAATTTCATTGTCATATCTAAGAATCTGGGGTTGCGAGGTTTATGTGCGTCGTGAGACTCAAGATAAGCTTGAACCCAGATAAGAGAAGTGTTTCTTTGTCGGATATATAAAACTAATTCTTATGGATATTTGTTCTACAACCCTACAGAGAACAAAGTCTTTGTGTCTCGAAAGGGAACGCTCCTTGAAAGGAACATCATATCCAAAGGAATCAGTGGGAGCCCTGTTGACCTTGAAAAAATTCAAGAATCAACCGACATGGAAATTGATAATGACACCGATTCTCTTCAAAAGGTCAATGAACCTATTAATGAAGGAGAAACTGACATACAGCCACCACCTATACACAGGTTTGATAGAGAGCAATGTAGACCTGAAAGATATGGTTTAAACATATCTGAAGGTGATGAGGCGCAAGTAGATTCTGATGAACCTACATCTTATCAGGAAGCCAAGGCAGGCCCCGAGTCTGTTAAATGGCAAGAGGCTATGGACAGCGAGATCCAATCCATGAAAGATAACCAAGTCTGGAGCTTAGTTGATCATACACCAGGGATAAAATCCGTTGGGTGTAAATGGGTCTTCAAGAAGAAGACCGACATAGATGGGAATGCACACACATTTAAAGCTAGACTGGTGGCTAAGAGTTACACGCAAAGATATGGTGTAGACTACGATGAAACTTTTTCACCAGTAGCAATGTTGAAATCTATTAGAATACTTATTGCCATAGCTGCATTTTATGACTATGAGATATGGCAAATGGATGTAAAGACTGCTTTCTTAAATGGTAAGCTAACTGAGGATGTGTTTATGACACAACCTGAGGATTTTATACATCCTAAGTATCCTAATCACGTGTGCAAGCTTTAAAGATCCATTTATGGACTCAAAAGAGCTTCTCGTAGTTGGAATCTTTGTTTTAATGAGAAAATCAAAGAATTTGGTTTCATTAGAAGCAAGGATGAACCATGTGTCTATGTCAGGTCTAGTGGGAGCATTGTAATCTTCCTTGTATTATATGTCGATGACATATTACTCATTGGAAACGATATCCCGACATTGAAAGATGTCAAAGCTTGGCTAGGGAAATGTTTCTCAATGAAAGATATGGGAGATGCAACATACATTTTGGGAATAAAGATCTATCGTGATAGATCTAGGAGACTAATTGGGCTAAGCCAAAGTGCATACATAGATAAGATATTAAAGAAATTCAATATGCATGACTCAAAGAAGGGGTATGTTCCTATGAATCCTGGCTTGACATTGAGCAAAGCTCAATATCCTACATCTGATAAAGAAGTAGAAGTAATGAGTCGTATCCCATACGCTTCGGCTATAGGATCAATCATGTATGCCATGATATGCACTAGGCCTGATGTATCGTATGCTTTAAGCATGACTAGTCGTTATCAGGCCAAACCTGGGGAAGCTCACTGGATAGCAGTCAAGAACATTCTGAAGTATCTCAGGAGGACTAAAGAGATGTTCTTGGTCTATGGTGGGGAAGATGTACTGAGTATCAAAGGATATTCCAATGCTAGCTTCCAATCAGACAGAGATGATTGCTCCTCTTAATCAGGATTTGTGTTTACATTGAATGGTGGCGCGGTTACTTGGAGAAGCTCCAAGCAAAGCACCATTGCAGATTCGACAACAGAATTTGAGTACATAGCACTCAGTGAGACTGCTAAAGAGGCCATGTGGATAAAGAAGTTCATCGGGGATCTTGGTGTAGTTCCCACCATTAATGATCCCGTTGAGATTTTCTGCGATAATGAGAGTACGGTTGTCTTAGCACAAGAACCAAGATCTCAAAAGCGCACACGACACATACTCAGAAAGTACCATTATGTTCATCAAGTTGATGCAGAAAGGGACATTGTCATAAGCAGAATAGACATGAATGAAAACTTGGCTGATCCATTCACCAAGCCTCTGTCACAGACCAAGCATGATGCTCATCGTAGATCTATTGGTGGTTTTGTTGTATGGATGATTTGCTTTGATTGTACTTTAATATGTTAAATCTGATACCTTGAACATTGGATAATAATCTATTACAATCGACTTGATGATTTTGTATATGGAGATTATATAATACGTATGACGCGATCATTTCATTGTATATTATCTTGTTCAAATTTTACATGTTTTGCACTTTATTGAATATTAATTCATAAACTTCCACACTCAGTCATTCTCTAATGGAGAGAGAATTGAATTAAGGCTGCTATGAAGTGTAGTTATATAGGCTTATAGGATACTACGCTCATGAGGAACTTGATAATTGATTCAAGGTTTTGGAGTGACCACACTTAGGAATTACTTCATGGTTTTAAGTCAAAAGGTAATTCTAAGATGGAAAGATCTTTATCCTAGAGTGGAGATACATGAGAATCCTGACACAAATCGTGTTGTACTTTGACCTGCATCTAACGTTGTGCATCAATGCCAGTTATGAGGGTGTAGATTGGGTAAAACATGAGATGTGATGGATGTCTATGTAGTCGAATCAATTTGTTCCTTCTTCCTTAAGCGAGTTAAAGTGATATCACTAGGCCCCTCGTTGATTTGTGTTGATGTTAAAAGCATGGCCATGCTAACACTGAATCAGTATGATTGCAGTCTATCATGATCACCACAAATCTTGATCGAGAAACATAATCTTGAACGATGTTGATTGACACTTAACCATGTCACACGTTCATAATGATATATAGAACAAAAGGATAAATTGATGTAAATCAACTAATAGGAAATGTAACATGTCGTTGCACTGGTTACATTTAGTATGTCTTTTAGGCATGCTTATATATTATTCATGTCTTTGCAAGTGGGAGTCTATTGGAATCAATGTTCTCGGGTTGGCTTCGGGTTTGACCGTGGTACATTATGATTCAAAGATATGCCCATAACATAATAATATAAAGTTTATTTATCCTATTCGGTCGCACGCAAAGGCCGATTTAAAACCGTTTGATATATTTTCTTATGAGGTTAGCTAACTAGACAAATGTTAATGGTCTAAATTATTAGCTAGGTTGAGTTTGTTTAATTAATTAGTTATACTTATAACTAGTAATTAATTAAACATGATAAAAGATTCCATGCATTTTCTATTCTCAAGATTGCATGTCTAGAAAGTTGAGACTTTCTTGAATCTTACATAATACTCCACCTCCTTATTTCATCAACACACTTCCACTCTCTTTCTTCTCTCTCATCCACGTTTTTCTCTCAAGAAAAACCCCAAAATCAATCCACAAATCTGCATAAGATCATCACTCAAATTAATCCGAAATCTCAAGACTTTGAGGATTTCGGATACGCAACACACAAAGTTGTGGTGTTATGGTTTGGTGAAGGTATAGAGGCATTGAAGGGGCTGTTTTGAAAGGGAAAAAGGAACTGGAATTTGGTGATCGAAGGAATATCAATCGTGATCGGAATTTTGTGTGTCTCCCCGATAGAGAGGTTCTTCTTTGAGCCTAAACCGTATAGATCGGAATCACGCTTCAAGGGTATGATTCTTGTTCCAATCTTTATTGTAGCTATTGTTTTTGTACAAGTTTACATATGAAGGAGTTCGTTTAAATATCATTTTGTAATTAATTTTTTCGCTGCATTTTCGTACCGAAATCCAACAATTTTTCCCTCAAGTGGTTCCCTAGCAAAATCACTCTTTAACTAAGTAACAAAAATGCTAAACGTATCATGGTAAATTCAATATCAAGGTTATCGAAGCCCTAATGGTAAAACATCACAAAAGAATAAGTTACAATTGATATTGATACTAATTACTAGCTCAAGTAAACAAAAATCCAACCATAAATAGTACACATTAGTAGCTAATTACTAGGAAAAAAAAACAAATATGAACATATAAACAAAAAACCTTTACAGACCTTACCAAATCAATACAACATTACATACATACAACAATGTTAAGAATAAAACTAATAAATAAATTGTTCAACTTAATTTAAACACAAAGAAAAAATGGAAATTAAACCCTAGCACTACCATTACATACAACAAAGTCTAAAATAAGAATAATACCATTTGGAGTTGATGGTGGTGACGGTGGATGAAACTATAGATGACAGTGGCATGATTTCGAGTTGATAAAGGTTGCTGGCGGTTTGATGTGGTGGAGCGGCTGACGATTTAGGGTTGATGGTAGTGGCCGTGAGTTTGGAGGTGATGGTAGTGAGAAATGATTTAGAGCATTTGGTGTGATGGTAGTAAAATTGATTTAGAGCATGCTCCCGAGATTTTTACGAAAAAAAGAGATAAGAATGGAATGTAAGATGAAAGAAAAGAAAAGAAGATTGAAGAAATTTTTTGCGTTCCCAAGTTGGAAAGAAAGAAATTTACATGTTTCGTGGTTCAAGTTGGAAAGAAATGGAAGAAAGTGATATTTTATAACTAGTTAAACTTTCCATCCTTCCAAATCTTCCCAATATTGGAGAGAAAGTTTGGAGAGAAAAGAAGGTCCAATTTTCCTCCCACTTATCTTCTCTTCTGTCCATCAGAAAAAATCAGGAACACAATATATTTTTTCTTCATTCCAATTCTCTTCTTTTCTCTCAAAAAATTAACTCTGGAGCAGTGCCTTAGGGTTTGGAGAAGGAAGGGGTTTGTTCTTTTGGACATATACAATTTTAAGGGTGTGTTTGGCCAACAAGCTTATTGGAGCTTAAGCTTATTTTTTATATAAGCTTAAGTTTCTAGCCTTATTTGGTATACAAAACTTGAGGAGCTTATTGAAAAATAAGCTCAGAATAAAATAAACTACTTGAAGTAGCTTATCAAAATAAGCTTCAAGCTTATGGAATGAGAAATTACATAAATACCCCTTAAATCTTATATATTATACATTTTTTTGTCCTTTTATGTCAATTTACATCTTTAAGCTCCAACTAGTTTTACCAAATATTTCTAAAAAATAAGCTTCAACTTCTAACTTAATATATAAGCTCCAGCTATAAGCTTCCAGCTCCAGCTACCAGCTAGTTTTGCCAAACACACCCTAAGAAGAGAAAATTACGTCAAAAGACCGGTCAACTCCCCCATTTTATTAAATAAACCATGTCAGAGTTTTTTTTACAATTCTAGACCATGAAATCACAGAATGCAATAATCTGTTCGGCGATTCGGCGAATTTTTATGTGACCCAATTATATCGCAGCATGGGGCACTAACTTATCACCAATAAACCAATAAATCACCGGTCCCACCCTTCGTTGCCAACCCGCCAATCTGTACTTAAAATCGCCGAATTGCCAAAAATCTTCAGCGATCAGTGATTTTTTTGAAAAATTGATTTTCGAGCCAACAACCTTTATCCCGGCGATTTCCTCTCTCTCTCTTCCCCATTCCCTTCTGGCGATTTCCTCTCTCTCTTCCCCATTCCCTTCTGGTGATTTCCCACCGCGATTTCTGGCAATTTAGTACAACGTGCCTTCACCTTCCGACAATTTAGTACAACGTCCCTCCGTGTCTCTCTCTCTCTCTCTCTCTCTTCCCCATTCCCTTCTGGCGATTTCCTCTCTCTCTCTTCCCATTCCCTTCCGGCGATTTCCCACCTCGCTTCACCTTCATAACTGTATAATACATCCCACACTTTACCACACTCCTTCGTCGGCGATTTTTACTTGGGTTAGGGTTAGGGCATCGGTGGTGACAGCGGTGGTTGGTTGAAGCAGTTTTAGGTGAGTTTTTGGCGATTTATTTTTTGGCTATTTATTTTTGGCGATTGTTGTACCGTGTGAGTTTTAATTGTGTTTTCGTTTTCACGTTTGTTGTTCAGTGTTTTCATTTTGTTGTCGTCGGCTACGGTTCAACAAAAATGGAGAAGAATTATAGTCATGACAGGGTATTTATTATACTAGCTTACTTATATTTTCATATTTATGTTAATTTGTAGTGCTTTAACAATCATTTGAAAATCTAACTATCTCGAATTATCTACTTTCTCCCTAGCACCTGTGTGTCATGTAGTGGTTTTAGTTGTGTATGAATCAAATAGAGGTGTACTAATGTCTTCAATTGCTTAAATGTGACTTTATAAATATGTAGTGCATATTATTAGTGTAAATCTTAATAAACAGTGTTGAATAAAACAAGTTTTGCAGCAACTGTGTTGTATTGAGTTGTTAATGCGACCACTTGAACCACTGTTATATCCACACTACTTGATATTTTCACAAAAATGAATTAAATTGCACATGATAATGTGGGTCTGTTAATGATAGGGTGGGTCTATTAATTCAACATACATCATGACATGAATTGAACTCTTTAATACTCTTGGTTCAAGAAAAATGGTTTGACAGTTTGCCGATGGCTCCTAACGTTGATCCTTATCACATAATGGTGTGTAATGTCATGGTAGATATGTATGGAATTTGGTGAAACACTTATGAAGAATGTCATATCATGGACGATTTTGGTTTTGGCCTACGTTGGAGTGGGCAAGAGCCTCTAGAAAGCCTTAAAACAAATGGCATTGAGTGATATCGAACTGAAAATGTATTTTTCATATCTGCTCTTTCAACTTGTATATATGTTGGATTAGTAAAAGGGATGGATTTGTATGAAATAAGTGAAAGAAAAATTATAAATCTAGGCACTGTACCACTAATAGGACGCTCTTTTTTATGAGGTACATCCGTACTTGCATCTGTAATTTGATCAACTATCTTCTTTCATTCGTTTATTTTCACATAAACTATATGAGACTT
This sequence comes from Pseudognaphalium luteoalbum, assembly GCA_963422505.1. NCBI lineage: Eukaryota > Viridiplantae > Streptophyta > Magnoliopsida > Asterales > Asteraceae > Pseudognaphalium > Pseudognaphalium luteoalbum. The sequence goes on from OY730193.1 coordinate 84,735,469, forward strand.
CTCACTATGTTTTTTTTAGAGGGTAAATGGCGGATATAGGCAACATACTTTCACTTTTGTTCACATATAAGTAATGTACTTTTTATATTACTAATGTAAGCAACATACTTTTTAGTTTTGTGTTGACTTAAGTAAGTAAGTTGTGTTATACCGGTTAACATTTATTGAATGCTGACATGTTTTTGCCAAGTCATGAATACCACTGATGTGGCTGCCACGTGCATTAAATGTATACAAGTAAGTTTCCACGTCATGAATGAGTTGTTTTAAAATAAAAATAATTACCTTTTTTCCCTTTCTTCATCCCGTTCACCCCCATCACCAAAACCCTAAAAATGTTTTTTTCTTCAATGGCTTCATCAAGCTCATCCGTTAGTTCTCGAATGCCAAAATTATGCAAATGCACCGAACTGTAACTCTTGAAGTTGCGCACTTCGTGGACGATTACCAACCCAACTAGGCGATTTTTGAATTGTCCCCGATGCTTTGGTAAGGTTTTTTTTGATAATTTGGTCATGATTATTTGATTCGTCCTGTAGTTCTTGAATTGTCCCGATTGTTTGATATTTCATGGAAGCATTACGTATTAGAATTATTTGATTGTGATTAAATCAACTGTTGTTTTTATTAGATTCCATGGAAGAGGTGCAAAGCATATTATTGGGTTGATGAGGAAGTAAAGAATGCGTGGTACAAGATGAATCTGTACGAGTTTTATCAAAGTTTGAACCGTAACCAACGGGATTCGTATTACGAGATGATGAGCTACAGAGAAATAGTCACAAAAATGAAAGATGACTTTGCATTGTACAGGTCTGAGATGGAAGCTATGGTGGAACTGCTCCAAAATGAAGTGGTGGACTACAAGAAAAGGATCAAGTTTTACATGAAGCTAACTCTGTTTCTTGCTGTGATCATAGTTGGTATGGTATGTTTAGGTTAGTTGCTGTATGTTTAGGCTAGTTGTAGTTTCATATAGTGGGTTGATGTAGTTGCACTTTGTAATGTTTAGGTTAGGTTGTAGTTGCAGTTTGTAAGCTTTTGGTGCAATTGGTAATGAACGAAGGTACAATGTAATCTTTTGGTGCAATTGCTAATTAATGAATCTAACCTTTGGTTGTATTACAGCTTCTTGTTGACACTTTATTACATATTTCCAGTAGTTGATAAGTGGAACAAAACACCAATGGGACAAAACATAGAGCATGTCAATGTTGTCAAAACATATAAACAATTGCCAATGCATTGACCCAAGAACAACAATCAATATAAAAATGACCCACTGCATTAAGGTGATTGAAAATTGGATCATTTGTTTGTTACAGTAACTGCGTACATATTGCATACCAATAAGTTTGTCACATAGATACTGCATACACACAAAATACATCACCAAGTTTGCATACAAACTACAAACACACAAAATACATCACCAAGTCTGCATACATGCTTTAACCATTACATCTACTTTGATCCATCATCTTCATCACCCATCTCAGGCACCACAAATAGTCTCTCTATGGTCAATCGTGTACCATACTTATCTGGCTTGAATGGCTTCCCTGTCAGTGCAAGTCTTTCAGATTTTCTCCTCTTTGGCCTCCTTTGAGAAGTTAACCACCATTGATCAACAGGTTGAACATGTCCTTTGAGAAGTTAACCACCATTGACCCCCTACCACCACCACCAGCTTCACACTTATCACCACCACCAACTTCACACTTATCACCACCACGTCTAGCCACCCTTGGTGGTGGAACCTTTTTAGGGTTTGTGCATGTTTTCTTATTGTGCCCTTTTTTAAATAGTTTGAACAAGTCATTTGCCTTCCAACTCTAGAAACCTCATAGTCATTCTCAGTAGGGTGCCTTATTCTTTTTTTCTTAGGCCTACCTGGCATCCTCCTCACCATAGGTGGTACAATAACTATCTCCTTACTATGCCCCCACATGGATGTTCCACGAACAGGCCTAATGCTATTTGAATAGGTATTCTCCCACATGGATGTTCCACAAAATCATCTTCTGGATCCCTTTTACAGTACACATATGCTGCAATAGCATGTGTACAAGGGATACCAGACATATCCCACAACCTACAACTACAAGTTCTTTTTTCCAAGTTGACACTGAATGAATCATTTGCATTTCTTACCTCAAATAATTGGTAAGAAGAGGGATATATTGTCCACTCCCTGCAAAAATAATAGTTATAACCCCATAGTAGTTATACATAGACATAGTTAAAAGTGTATAAAATTGTCATTAATGGACTTACTTTGAACTATTTTCTGTCTTTCTAGATACTTCCTTATTGATGGACAGACTTCATCTATGCCCCCTGGCTCTTTTACTCATGTCAAACACTCTCTGCATCAGGTATACCCTAATTTCCTCCAACATGGTGATAATAGGCTTGTGTCTTGCATCAATGATTGTTCTGTGATAGCTCTCAGAAATCCCATTCTCACAGGATGCACATGCTCTATCCATCTGGAAGAAAGCTCTACACCAACTGCTTGGATTCTTCTCAATCAAATTGTTATATGCAGCCTCATCCAACTCTTTGATTTGTTCCATCTTAGCTTCAAAACGTTCTACAACAACTGATGTAGCTGCACTCCAGAACAAACTCCTGAAAGTTAGGCCTGACCACTTCTTCTTGAAAATTTGGTAAATATGTCTTGTACACATTCTGTGTTCAGCATGTGGCAACCAAGTAGACACTGCATCAATTAGCCCCTACAACATGACAAGTAATTAAATAGGCGAATAAGCAACTAAAAGATTACAAAAGATTATAAAAGAATATGCTATGGAACATACCTTGTGTCCATCAGAAATGACTGTTAAGTATGCACCATTATACAAATGTATATCTTCAGAAAGGGCAGCTAGGAACCAACACCAATTATCCCTGTTTTCAACATTAACCACAACCCATGCTATGGGATACATTTGGTTGTTTGCATCCCTGCCCATGGCTGTTAGCAGTTCACCTTTCACTGTTAACTTTAAAAAGCAACCATCTAATCCTATAACCCTTCTACAATTACCATTCCATCCATCAGCTAAGCCTTTGAAGCATATGTACATCCTACTAAAGTATGCCTCTCCACCCCCTTTATCATCCACCTCAAGCTTCACATTTGAACCACGATTACTCTTAAGTATAGCATCCCTATAGTCCCAAATTCTGGCATAGTGTTCCTTCATCCCACCTTCATGATCAAATAGGGCCCTTTGCTTGGCCCTTTTACACTGCCCTATGCTAACATTAATCAGAAAATGTTTTTTTATTTCTGCCCTCAACTGCCTATAAGTCATCTTAGGATTAGACACTATTTCAGTTGCATAATGTTTAGCAATCCATTTGAAGCTAACCAATGGGCTCAAGTCAAAATTCCTAACACAAGAATGAGTTGGAATAAGTGATTTAATCTGAAAGGATCTCTCACTAGACATCCAGGTAGCCTACAATCTAAAAGGGCATGGCTGACTCTTCTTTTTTCTTGGTGTTGCTTTCCTCGGAATACTTTTTTGATTACCCTTCTTTTTTGGTGTTACCTTTCCTTTTCCTTTTCCTTTCACAATAACACCCTTCTTGCATGGTGTCCCTTTCTTCTTAGGAGTCCCCTTCTTTACCGGTGATCTTTTCTTCTTTGCACCTTGTTCACTACTTTCTCCCTCTTGAATTCCCCCAAACTGTCTAGCTAGTTTTCTTGCCCTTCTAGCTCTCCAATCACCACCAGCACATATACCAGATTCTACACACCCTCCACACTTTACTAACAAGCTTTTCCAATCATTCCCAGCATACCATAGTTGGAGACCGTTTGCTACACCATAGTTCACCATCAATTGTTTTACTTGTTGTGGATTCTCAAATCTCATTCCTAGAATTGGTTCTTTCTCCTTCCAATGAATGTTGAGGTTGTGAATAGGATATTGAAAACTAGGTTGCACTTTATATTGCTCCTCTATATCCTCTTCTTCAAGCTCATACTCATTCAGTTTCTCACCTGAGCTAAGTGGATCAATAGGATCATAAACAACTGTTTCATCAAAAGAACTAATAAAACTGCCAGTGCACAACTTCACTAGGAATGGGTCCTCTATGCTTTTGTGCTCAATAACAACATCATTTTCACCTTCATTATGCAAATCAACATAAGGCTTAACATCATCCTCTAATTCTATTTCACTATCAGATTCACTAGAATCATCTAACATGTCCCTATGCTTTATCCAAGCCATAACATCATATCCATGATGTTCCACATATATTCCTACTTTACCCCCATTTAAATTCCCCACTTGCATAGCATCAAGTAAATGCCCATCATTTGATAGCTCTCTTATACCAATGTGTAGTGGTTGATCAGGAATAGCATAGTATAATGTACGAATAGGTAATCTAACACACTTTGATAATTTAGATAATACTACCTCATATTTCAGTCCTCTAAAATCAACCTTGACGATTTCATCGTGTTCACCATTCACGTACTTCAACAGATCCCTTTTAAACGTGAAATTACCTTCATGATAGAAGCTTACTATCAATTTGTTGAGCATTCTGACCAAAATACAGAATAAGGGTTTCAAATTCAAAAATTGGGGTTTTAAAATATAAACAACGATCAAACAAGATTAACATAAAAAAATGTTGGAATTAACATACCTGAAACGATTTCAGAAAATAAACGGCATTAACGAATCCTTTGTGTGTGTATTTTGGAATTAATTAAGACTGGAACGAGTTTGACGAACGAGAGAGTGGAACAAGTTTGACGAACCCTAAATTAGATGATTGAGACGAGGAAATGAACTAAATAAGCCATGTCATTAATTATTGGAAAAAAACAATTTTGAAAAATGGAAAAACCGGCTATTAATATGTATGACTGGTTGCTTCCGGTCAACCAAAGTGACAGCGTGGCATTTTACCTAAGTCAACACAAAACTATAAAGTATGTTGCTTACATTAGTAATATAAAAAGTACATTACTTATATGTGAACAAAAATGAAAGTATGTTTCCTATATCAGCCATTTACCCTTTTTTTAGATCTTACCATAAGTTGAACATTTTGCACGCCCCTCATATGATGTAATGATGTATGATTATGGGTTTATGACTTGCCGTTGTTGTCTACGCCCCTCATATGATGTAATGATGTATGGTTATGGGTTCATGACTTGCCGCTGTTGTCTGTTCTTTCGGACATATTTCATAATCATGTAGAATGATAATAACGATTGCCTAACAGTTTATTAAACAATGAGCAAGAAAGTGTATAATTCTAAAATATTGTGATTATTTTGGCATGTTGATTTCCTAGTCTGTTATTAATTAATTGCAAGTAATTTGTAATGAGCAGGGCAAAGTTTGGTTCCAAGAAAACTACAACAGTATGTTAAAGACCATGTTGTATGTTTAGTTGCGGTATTTGCGTGTAAGATTGTAAGCAGGTTATATAGCACTTTTTAAACGGGATTTTTAGTCACATACAACTACAAATTAGTGTTATTATACTAGCTTGCTTTAATTTTCATATTACTATTATTAGAAACTTAAGCAAATTTGGCAGACACTGTCTTTTGACATTCTCGTGAAGATAGTTATATTGTTATTTAGGGAATCTTCTATAAATCCGTCATGTCATATTAAAAGTGCTGTTATTATACTAATCTTGATGTATTTGATTATACTGTTAATGTTTTACCCTTTTCTTGATCATTTTAATATTACATTTACCAAGTGATACATATTACTAGTACTAATATTGCATTTGCAAGCTATGATACATCTACCGCTTCACAAAATCTTTTTATCCTGCTATATGGTATCTGCTAAAATGTGTGCTTCTCGATGTTCATAATCAGTAATGCCTCCAGTTTTGATTCATAATTTTAATTGCCTCCTTTTATTTAAAATGCTAATGATGAAATCATGGTCAAGCATCTTTGATTCTTTTCTATTTGTTTCTTCATTCATGTTATTCCTCATATGAGTATCATTGTCATAATGATGGTAGTAGTCTTACTGGTAAACCCAACGGTTATTGTTTATCGGCTTAATTCTCTATATATATTCTTGTTTCATAGCTATTTTGACAGCCTGATTAAAATCCATGATGTATTTCCATGTGTTTTCATGCCAAATAACTTATCATATATGTTCAGGCGTCATGTATGGTGGACTTTAATAAATGCAGCGTGGAGTATGTTTCACTAAGTAGTATGTTTCCTAGTCCGTATGTTTCTTTAAGAACACTTAAAGGCTTATAGCGGAATGGTTATACACAAGAACTTCATTACCTTATTTATTATGTCTTACTAATGTGTGGTGTTTTTGCTACTGCAGAATTATGACGCTACTGGACTATCAGGAGCAAGATGCATATGCTTGATGAAATGAAGAAAAAAAAATACAAGGTATGCCTAGAGAAGGCATGTTTAGAGGAACATGTTTGGCAGGTGGTTAGATATTGGGTACGATAAGTTTTTGGGTCGTTTAATACATCGAATGCTAGAGAAGCAGTTGGAGTGTGTGGATAGGATGACCCACAACTACATCCGTTAAAATATGATGTCGGGGGATACCAACTAGAGATTGGAAGGAAACAATTTTGCCTTACTATAGGATTACGTTTTGGAGACCTAAACTGGTCGAAATACAAAGCCAAGAGTATCCCATTTCGCCATCGAGTATTTATTGACGTAGTAGCAGATAGTCAGGTACACTTGTCCTACCTTGTTGACTTGTACAAGGGGCCTCGATTTGACACTCTTAGTGACGTAGATGCTGTTCGCGTGTGTCTTTTGATTGTGTTGTAGTATGTTTGCCTTGGAAATAGCGCTGAGCTTAGAACAGTGATTGACACGGATTACTTGGAGCTAGTTGAGGATTTACACGAGTGGAACCGTTTTCCATGGGGTTCTCATGTGTGGCTTCCTACACACGATCAACTTAAGGATGCGGTCCCCCTAAGATGGGCTAAACATTTTGATGACTTAGATATAAGGGGAAAGAATTCGGTCACATATACACTAAAGGGATTTATTTGGGCATTCCAGGTAAGATAATTAAGCAAAGTACATTACTAACATGAATTGGGATTCTAATATAATCTTACATTGTATTTGTTTTGGGTTATACTTTTAGGTATGGATTTTGGAGTCGTTACCAATGTTAACCGGTAAATGGTTTAATCCGCGTCGCGACACTTTATTGAGGGGAATTCGGAGGAATAGTTATAATACGTTTAACAAGGGTCATCTATCTATCTTGGATGGCCCGTTTCCTGAGTAGCCATAACGCTCTATTTCTATCTTTATTCCATACTTCTTTTATTAAGATTTGGATTGGTATGCTCTGTGACTGCAACCTTGTTGCTGATCTTTCACATCAGAAAGCCAAATATTAATATTTGACTTATAGTATATAATTATACTATAAGAATTATAGCCTACTATTTCCAGTTTCTATCAGGGCCGTTGTAGGATTTGTAAGACGACGAAGGTGGTCGCAGTTGTTTCCTCCGGGAGAGTATAGAATTCTGGAATAAGAAGGTTTTATATTCTTAAAATTATGAGTACTGATAATATATTTAGTCGGTCATCATCCTCTAGTTTTCGTACGTCTTCTTCTTCTAAAATAGATCAGTTGTATGAAATCTCTTATGTCCCAGATGATTCTAAAATTCCAGTAAACCAGATGCCCATTGTAAATCCCTACCAAGTTTTTACCAAACTGACACATTCCATCTCAAAAAGAGTTAAACAATTGATAGGTTCCACTCCAAATAAACAAATCAAAGAATATGTTCAAACCTCAATTTGACTCTCACCAATTACCAGCATCCCAAGAAGAACATTTGGTATCATTGTCTTTACCATTTGATCTTCCACGCCACTGTTTAGCCCAAGGGTATACACATATCCATTTTGGTGCTATCAGATTTGCCTTAATCTTTCATGGTAGAAAAGGTCTTCCTGCCTATTCTCGTATCGCTCTACTAGACACCAAATTTGTAGAATACCAACATGCATGTATTGGTACGATACAAACAACTTTAAATGCAGGAACTATCTTTGTTACTTTCTACCCATATTTCAACTTACCACTCAATGATCCATCTTTGTTCACTGCTCTAAAAGCCCAAATCCAAATTGGTGGAACCCCACAAGTAAATACGTTTCAAGCAACGTTTCACTACCAGATGGCATATAGAGTTCAAAATCATTCGCTTGACATGATGGTTCTAGGACAAGATAATGCAAGAGATGCGTTGTTGATTGATGTTGATTCCAATGCAACACCAACCTGCACTTATATCCCCAGACAGTTATCCAGAGAGGAGCTAATAAAGTTATTACCAGAAAAATGGATAACTAACTATGAGCGAATTCATCAAGCCCCTGTCCGTACAACATCAGCTCCAGAATTTGTTCGGCACGAGAATGGTATGGTTGAAATTAAATTCTCATCCCCAAAATCAATCACTAGAACATCCAATGTTTTCCCCACGGGAATTCATATGATTACACCAGATCCACCAATTCAAGTAATCAAACACATCTGGTATGATCTTTGTGATTGTAAAAGCTGTGTAGAAGATGCTCGAAGAGTCGATGAAGATGAAGACTTTCCTAAAAGGAGAAAGTCTTCACAGAAAAAGCTTCAGAAAAGGTATGAGAATGGTGATCCATCGGTTGGAATTCTTGGTGAACCCTCACGAAAATTTGAATATTTTGTCCTATACTCCAACACCCAACCAAAACCATCTTTACCACCATCACCATCAAAGCACCCAAAATTACCATCACCACCATCATCACCAACCCAACCTACACCATCTAACCACCCAAACCTATCCCCATACCATCAAAAAGCTTTATCAATCATCCATAAACAGTCACCACCAATAAAAGACAAAAAAGCTAATTCCCCACCAGTTTTTCTGATAATTAACGATCCCTCATCTTCACAAGAATACTAGCAACATTTTCCATCACTTCATGCTTTTGAGCATCCCGAGAGTCGCACAAAGCATGATTGGAAAATAAAAAATCCAACCACTATGGGTCCAACAAGTCTCCAGAATACAGTTAGTCATGCTGAAGCTACTCTGAATTGGCAAAGTGAAAATGATTTTGCCCAAAATAAAGTCCTTGTGAATATTCTCTCACAACAGAATCTTATCACAAAGAATCAAGAGAATATTTCATCCAAGATGCGATCTCTGGAGTCCATAATTAATGAAATTTATTTCAAGATACAAGAGCTCCGCAGGGAGATCATTCAATTGATAGGAACCTCATCTTCAGCTCAATCTTCAATCTCTATTTCTCAAAAGGAGGCTGAAATGAAAATTTTAAAAAATCAACTCCAAGATCTTGAAAGGCAGCATAAACAAAAAAGAATTTTAACTTTTGTAGATGATCCATGGAGATTACCATCAACCCCCTTTGTGGGTGTTTCATTCGATCCACAGCCATTACCCCGTTCCTATTCACAAGTTTCATCTCCATCATTAAATATATGGGCATCAAAATAAAGAAAACTGAAACCATCTACTAGCAAAGATGAAGTTCCTACAATTCCTCAGGAATTACAGGTATATCCAGATGTTGAGGCTTCTTCAAAAGCTCCAGATATTTTTCCCATTAAAACATTAAACCCAGTTGCACAGTTTCTAAAATCACTCGCCCAAGATAACAAACCTCAAAACACCCTTTTTATCGCCCCTGTCATAAGCTCCCAAAAAACAGAAGATTTTGACCCTGTAGAAGCATTTGAACATTTGTTCATGGCAGAATCAGAATCTGTAGAGTCAACAGTTCAGTTTAACCCAGATGATTATGAGCCAAACCGACAAGATGAAAATTTTACAAAATTTTCAAGGTTAGACATAAAACAACAATTCACCTTTGATGATGTACCACCCTCCAAGTGGCGAGAAAGAAGTATCGAAATGGTGACCTGGTGTGCAGCAGAACTCCAGTACTATACCATTGATGTTGTCATTAAAAGGTTTCTTACCAGAATTCAAGGACGCCTCCGAAATTGGTATTACAGTCTTGGCGAATATCGCCAACTACAATTGCAACAATCTCGATCCCCTGAAGATTTCATGAGTATTATATACTCAGAATTTATTGGCAGTCCTTTTGAACACACCGTTCTTGCAAGACAAGAATTTCTCAAAATTAAGTGTTGTTCATTCCAGAAAAAAGATTTAGAAAAGCATTATAACCGTATGTCTGAACGGTTTTACTGCTTAAATGGAGTCGATGATGTTAATCTGAAACAAGTCATTCTTCAATCCTTTCCAGAATCTCTCGGAAATGAAGCAAAGAAGCGAGAAGCATAACGATAGCTCAAACTACCCTTAGTGAACTTTACCAGTTGATTCTAAATGCATTGGCAAAGATGTGTAACCAGAAAAAATTCCTCGTTGAATTTGAAAAAATGTGCAGAAGTCTTGGATCAGCTTGTGATGACAGGTATCTGCAAATCAAATGCAAAGACAAGTCATCATGTGACTGTACTCATACAAAAAAGAAATTCCATTCTAAAAGGTTTTCAAGTTTTACTAAAAACCCAAAATTTTCTCATTGTAACCACAAGAGGAAGGAAATGGAAGTTCATAAGGCGAAAGACTCAACGTGGAAGATCCTCTGATAGATGCTTCATCTGTCAAAAGAAAGGGCATTTTGCAAAAGATTGTCCAGATAAAAAGAGAACTCAAGCTTTGATTCAAGTTTTATGTCAAGTAGAACCCGTTGACTTATCTGATCTTGAATCTCTTTATTCTCTTGATGATGAGCCTGGAGATTCAGTCCTCTATACAATTGCCTATTCAGATTTCTCCTCAGACGACGGCTCTGAATTAGACTCATCAGAAGATGATTATGATTCAGGAGTATTCATGGTAAATCCAATACCGTATGTTCTACCAGTACAAGAAGATCCACCATTTCCCCTAGCCAAAGTTCTTCTTACAAATATCTATGCAAAGCCCATCCCGGTTATTGCATTCTTTGATACTGGTTCGTTGATTTCCATTTTAAACCCAAAAATTCTTCCTGAATATTTCTGGAAACCTCATCACCAAACCTTTATGGCAGCTAATGGAGAAAAATTTATCATAGACAAGATCAGTATCCCAATAAATATACGTCTGTTTCCCAAATGTGTTATTAAAAGAAGATTATTGGGATCAAGCTCGCATGGAAAAGATCTGTTAATTGGCTTCGATATTCTCCATAAGTTACCAAATCTACGATGGTCAAATGAAGGTTTATGCTACAAAAGTTTTGTAAATCCATGGACGACCATGCATCGTTTCTTTGTAGCATCTGTTGTTCCACCCATAGCTACAATTGAAAACATCAAGCAAAAAAATCATTCAAACCTCATGTGCTTCATCTCATACAGATTTTCTTGCAAAACACCCTGATCGCGCCTGAACGGTCGGTCAAGGAATCACTTCCTTGTCATGGACCTTCCAGTCGGGACCGGCGATCGGCGGGTGGTTTTAAATTTATATTTTGTCAGGGACCTAAACCTTTCCGAACTACCTACTATTACTGGGTAACTCCTGGAGTTAACTCCTGGGTGCATGAATAAGGCAACATACCGATATTTAATTTCCGACCTTTCTGAACACCTAATTCTAATTGATTTTATTAAGGGTCGTACTATTGTTTGCTAATGTATGTTAAACTGTCAGTTATGTTGTATCAAGGGGTTTAAGCATCTTACACTACAGCTGAATGTTTGCTTTCTTTTCAAGATCCCTTAGATTTAATCGAGGAGCAGAAATACTTCTGTCAAGGTGTAGACCCTCCTTTGCGATCAAACGTTCATCCCTAGGTTCGTTTCACGGTGTATACTATGTTTTTCAGCAGTTCCACAGCTTTTATATATACCTAGACCATGTTCAGGAAGGGTGACTTCTAGGTATCCACGGTGTCATATGCTTACGACCGGTCCGTAGCTTCCACGCATTTGTACTCCACTAGCGGTGTTTCCGTCGCTATACTAAGTACTGGGCCATTTTACAGCATGTCCACAGCTTCATACAAAAACACAGATAACTATCTACCGATACTAGGGTTAGCTAAGTCCTAATACTAAAGTAATAGCCACGTGAAAGCTTGGAAAGGGTGGATTGGGTGGTTTAGATCTACCGCTTGAAAAGTTTAACCCGATACATAGCATAACAATTTCCAATCACATATTTAATTAAAGATTAATTTAACATCATCCCTACTCCTAAATATCTACATTTCAATAATCACAATATTACACTACTCAATAAACATGGCAATAAGTAAAACACATACCATAATATTACGCATGGATAAATCAGACATAATAACAGTATGAGGGAATAGATATCACCGGATAATAGAGCAACGTAATTGTAACACCCCCAAATTTACTGTTGCGCGGAAGCAAGCTTTGGGTGTTACTAATCAATAATCAAGCACTAAAGTAAAGCAAATGACATCTATATGCAATGTCATACAATAGTACAAAAGTATTACATTGTTGAATCATAATAACAAGTTTTGAGTTCGAAAATGATTTCCTAGAGATTCTAATACATAACTGATATACAAAAAGTAATGCAAAAGAATCTCCACAAGTTTGTATGCATGCGACTCGAGCTATCAATCCTGGGGTAATCCTACTCCGTTTGTGTACCTGAGATACAAAGCCAAAAGGGTCAACCAAAAGGTTGGTGAATCTCACAGGTTTAGTAGTAAAGTAATCGTTTGTGAACCACAAGTAATGTACTAGTGTTGCTATCAAGCAAAGTAAGTAAATCAGTGCGTACGCATAGTTGCCATGAGCTCATAAGTTGAAGCTTAACCATGTAGTGTGAATATATCACGTACCCCCGTGAGTGCTATCCGCACACTCATATGTAACAAATACTAATATGCCTGTTTCTACGTGTAAATCAGTACGTGGTGGTGCTACCACCCCAGGTAGGGATTGTCAGTCCCAAATGGATCCATTTACTAGTAATCGCGCTTAAGTCCATAACTAACAACTTACGATAGGAGGATTTCAGTGGATAAAAGTAACTCATGCAAAGTTCGTGTAAAAGCAGTAGTGAAATCAGTACAGTACATTTCGTTCACATGTAAAACGGTAGCTAAGTATCTCCCCCAAAGTATAAAAACAGTAAAAGTGGGGCCGTAAGATTTACCTGAGTCAAGCAAGCAAGCGTTTAAATAAACGTGAAGTCTGAAAGTAGTATTAACCCGTAGGTTCCGCGAACCCGCAACCTTCTAATGCCCTAAACATATAAGGTTGTAGGTATAAGCGAATGTCTCAAAAGATCATTCATGCTAGTTGTCCACTCAACTAGGAAATGTCCAAGCATTTGTTTGTACATTTGAAATCATTTAGTAAGTAAGTGTGGCCCGCTGGCGACGGATGGGTAGTAATAATTTACATATTATTATTATGTAATTCTTCATGTTTGTATATCTTGCAAAGCATATACATAAGTTAATTATTTGCTATTAACATTTGTTCCCACTGTTATAGTTATTAACTTGTCCCCACGGTTAGTTATATCTTTCCCACTGTTTGTTATATTCTGTTCATTCTACAATAGCATTCTCGTACCAGTCATGCGACAATCGCATTCTCGGGCCACTATTCATCCAAGAATGGGAATTTACGGGCACTGTTCATGCGAGATTAGAAATTCACGGACTTTGTTTATGCGTTAATGATATTCCCGAAGTTTTATTTATCCGACAATATGTATTCACGGATTATTACTCAGGGATGATAGTAACAGTTCTTACACGGTGCGAATTCTAGTTTTAAAGTTTCTGTTTTAGGCGTCACTTAGGGCGTCACTCTGTGCGTCACTTAGGGTAAGTGACGCTGTATGGGTAAGTGTCGCTGGTCGCTGAAGATGGTCGCTGACCTAAGTCGCTGGTCGCTGATCTAAGTCGCTGGTCGCTGACCTAAGTCGCTGGTCGCTGATCTAAGTCGCTGGTCTAAGTTACTGGTCGCTGATGGTGGGTCAGTAACTTAAAGGGTTAATCGCTGAAGGGTCAGCGACTTAAGGGTTTAGTCGCTGAAGGGTCAGTGACCTAAGAGGTTATCCCATCAGATTTTACTCATTTTTGTCCTCTCGTTTCGACTAGTTCTAGGTCGAATCAGGACCTACCAAAAATCACACATCTTCTCCTAGATATTTTGTTAAATTCTGCACTTTATGGTACTTTTATGAGTTCATTTACTATTTTAAACAAAAATGTTTATGAAGGGTGGTCAGATTTGGTCCAAAATAGACATTCATCCAAAGATCGAGTTATACACAAAAATACGTGAATTTCTGGAAGTCACTGAAGAAGAACTTTTTAAAGTTAACAATTTTTCTGAGGTTTTGGCACTGGTCTCATACGTTTTAGTGGTTTAGAACTCAAGATATGGTCTCGAGAAGGAGGTGAATGTTTCTGTCCGCTGGAACAGTAATACGCACCTTGACGGAAATATTATTTTAAAATAGTAAACAAAGTCGATATGTTACGAAATTGGTATCGTTGGAAAGATAACTTCACAAGCTACATTTTAGGCTTAAGAAAAGTCCGTTTTAGTCAAGTTATGAACTTTATAAAAATCGTGGAAGTTGACCATATTTCTGGGCAAGAGGTATAGCTAAAGATTACAAGTTTTAAATCGCGTTTCGGTTAATGTTTTGGACATGTAGAAGTTGAGTGAACACTAACACATGTCTATAACCATAAAGAAAGTAGAACTTATGAAAATAAAAGAGTCCTTACAATAAAATGGTGAGGAGAAGGAGAAAAGAGAGAGACGGCTTGTTTTCTTGAAGTTCCCGACTTGGCGGCCGACGGTGGTTGTATGGCGGACTTATGGTGGCTCAAATGAGGTGTTAGGGTGGTTGTGGGTGGTCTTGTGGCTGACTCCCACGTTTTTAGAGGGAGAGAAGAGAGAAGGAGGAGAGAAATGGAGGTTGAGTGTGCAAAAGAAAATGGAAAAGTGAGGAGGTTGGAGTGTGTAAGTTACCAAAGAAAAGGGGTGTGATTCCCCATGTTGCTGCAGATTTTCGTGGGTCCCCCTTGAGGTGTGGTGGGTTAAATTATTGCTTCCCAATTTATGTTAGTTGTAGTGTTCGTTTACTCGTTCGTTTTGCGTTTTAATTAATCGTATAACGTTTTATTCAACACGTTTTGATAACGATTTAAAATATGATATTTTTTACTTGAAGTATTTTATTAAAATACTTAAATATGTGATACAAGATATAATTTGGCTTTATTTCATCCGTCGGGTGCGTTTCGCGCATTTTCGTCGCGTACTGAGTGTTTTATACGATATTTAGTACGTGTAACATATTCTCACCATATATTAAGGTAAATAATGTTTGTTTGGATAATTCCGCATTATTTTAATAGTTTGTCACCAACGTCCATCTTTTCATTGTCGGATATCCATCCGGTTCATAATTGTACGATTTAAACAAATCGTGTAAACGCGTATGTAATTACACAGAAGATCATGTATATTTAGATTAACATAAACCAAATACACGTAATTACAAGTAGTCTAGGTACTAATTAAAGTCATAAATTAGCGGGTGCTACATTCTCCCCTTGTTAGGAGAATTTCGTCCCGAAATTAGCTCGAAGTCGCGGTGTGAGTGGAGTCAGTAAACAAGTGTGGATGTTTTAGTCACATTTGGTCTTCCCGTTCCCAAGTGAATTCAGGACCACGCCTCGAATTCCACCTGACTTTAACAATGGGAATACGACTATGCTTTAAGCGTTTGACCTCACGGTCCATAATTTCCACGGGTTCCTCGACAAAGTGTAGTTTGTCGTCAATGTGTATCTCATCGAGAGGTATAATCAGTGTCTCATCAGACAGATATTTCTTTAAGTTAGAAATGTGAAAGGTAGGGTGCACGCTATTGAGTTCAGGAGGTAGCTGCAGTCTGTACGCCACTGAACCAATCCTTTCAAGGATTTCGAACGGTCCAATGTAGCTGGGATTCAATTTCCCACGTTTGCCAAAACGAATAACACCTTTCCAAGGCGAGATTTTCAGAAGTACTCGATCTCCAACCTGGAATTCGAGGTGTTTGCGTCTCACGTCAGCATAGCTTTTTTGATGGTCACGCGCAGCTTTCAGTTGGTTTTGTATGCCGACGATCTTTTCAGTGGTTTCGTGAATGAATTCTTGACCGGTGAGTTGTGTATCCCCTACCTCAGTCTAACAAATGGGTGATCGGCACTTACGACCGTAAAGTACCTCGAAGGGTGCAGCTTTGATGCTGGTGTGGTAGCTGTTATTGTATGAAAACTCACACAACGGTAAGTGATTTTCCCAGTTGTTACCGAAGTCAACTACGCAAGCTCATAGCATATCCTCTAGTGTTTGTATAGTTCGTTCGCTCTGGCCGTCAGTTTGAGGATGGTAAGCTGTACTCATATCCAAACGAGTACCGAGTGATTTTTGTAGTGATTGCCAGAGGCGGGAAGTAAATCGAGCATCTCGGTCAGAGATAATCGAGATGGGCACGCCGTGTCTTGACACGATCTCTTTCAGGTAGATCCGTGTCAAACGTTCCATCTTGTCAGTTTCCTTGATGGCTAGGAAATGAGCAGATTTAGTGAGTCGGTCCACGATCACCCAAATGTGTTTTTGGAAGTTTAGTAATGAAGTCCATAGTAATCTGCTCCCATTTCCATTCAGGGATTTCCGGTTGGTGTAGCAAACCGGAAGGTTTCTGGTGTTTGGCTTTAGCCTTAGAACAAGTTAGACACTTGCCAACGTAGGTAGCAATGTCCGATTTCATGTTGGGCCACCAGTACAACTCCTTGATGCCATGGTACATTTTGTCGGCACCAGGGTGTATAGAGTACTTAGACTTGTGTGCCTCGTTCATCACCAAGTCTCGTAAGTTTTCGTAGTTGGGCAACCAGAGTCGGTCAGAGAAGTACTTGGCCCTGTTTGGTTTGGTTTCAAACTGTTTATCCATGCCTCTCAAGGCCTCGTGTTTCACATTTTCAGCTTTGAGTGCTTCGAGTTGAGCGGTAAGAATTTGGGTTATCAGGTCGTTGTTTATAGTCATACTAAGTGCTCGGACTCGAAGGGGTTTCACTCGTTCCTTACGACTTAAGGCATCAGCAACAACGTTTGCTTTACCTAGATGGTAGCGAATTTCACAGTCGTAATCAGTAAGTAGTTCGACCCAACGGCGTTGTCTCATGTTTAGGTCTTTTTGGTCGAAGATGTGTTGGAGACTTTTGTGGTCGGTAAAAATTGTACACTTGGTACCATACAAGTAGTGTCTCCATATTTTAAGAGCGAATACAACTGCTCCCAACTCTAGGTCATGAGTGGTGTAATTCTTTTCGTGGACCTTGAGTTGCCGGGAGGCGTAAGCAATAACCTTGTCCCGTTGCATCAGCACGCAACCGAGACCTTGGTGTGAAGCGTCACAGTATACCACGAAGTCATCGTTGCCTTCGGGTAATGAAAGAATAGGTGCACTGCAGAGTTTCTTTTTGAGCAGTAGGAAAGCTGACTCTTGTTTGTCAGTCCAATCGAATTTCTTTTCCTTTTGGGTCAGTGCAGTGAGGGGTTGAGCTATTTTCGAAAAATTCTCAATGAATCGCCTATAGTATCCGGCGAGTCCTAAGAATTGTCGCACCTCGGTAGGTGTAGTAGGTGCTTGCCAACATTTAATGGCCTCAATTTTTGAAGGATCAACAAGAATTCCTTGACTGTCAATCACGTGTCCAAGGAATTGTACAGTTTGCATCCAGAACTCACACTTGGAGAATTTGGTATATAACTCCTCGTGCTTGAGTAGTTCTAGAATGGTTTTCAGATGGTGCACGTGTTCTTGTTCATTGCGCGAGTAAATCAGAATGTCGCCAATGAAAACGATGACAAACTTGTCAAGGTAAGGCTTACACACCCGATTCATAAGGTCCATGAATACTGCTGGGGTGTTGGTCAAGCCGAATGGCATCACTTGGAATTCGTAATGCCCGTAGCGAGTTCGGAAAGTTGTTTTAGGAATGTCAGTGTCACGAACTCGTAGTTGGTGATAACCTGACCTTAGATCGATCCTTGAATACAAACTTGACCCCTGAAGTTGGTCAAACAGGTCATCAATACGAGGTAGTGGGTAAAGGTTCTTGACGGTTAATTTGTTGAGTTCACGGTAGTCGATGCACATGCGGAACGAACCGTCTTTCTTTTTCACAAACAGGACCGGGGCTCCCCAAGGCGAGGAACTCGGTCGAATAAAACCTTTATCCAGAAGTTCTTGCAGTTGCGTAGACAACTCCTGAAGTTCAGAGGGGGCTAAACGGTACGGTGCTCGTGCCACGGGTGCTGCGTCGGGCACAAGGTCAATAGAAAATTCGACTTGTCTAGTTGGCGGTAGGCCAGGCAAGTCTTCAGGAAAGACTTCTGGGAAGTCTCGTACAATAGGCACATCCTCAAGTCGCTTCTCCTCCGACTGTTTCTCTATAACATGCGCGAGGATTGCCTGGTACCCTTTTCTCAAGTACTTCCGGGTTTTCATGCATGAAATAATGTTAAGTCTCGTCCCACCGGTCTCCCCTTGTACGATTAAAGTTCCACCGGTGACGAGAGGAATACGGACGATTTTCTCGTAACAAATAATCTCGGCGCGGTGTTTGGATAACCAGTCCATACCAACGATTATGTCAAAGCTGCCGATCTCGACAGGTATAAGATCAATAGGGAATAGCTCATCAGCTAAGTTCAACGTGCAGTTAGGTATCATACTATTGGCCTCAATGAGTTTGCCATTTGCCAATTCTACTCTGTACTTAGAATCTAAGGCAACAGGTGTAGTGTTAAGTAATGGACAAAACTCATCGGATATGAAGCTCCTATCAGCACCAGTATCAAATAACACAGAAGCAGTCAAATTGTTGAGAAGGAACGTACCTGTGACCACATTCGGGTCCTGGCGGGCATCCCCAGCGTTGAGTACAAAAGCTCTGCCCCGAGCATTGTTGTTGTTGTTCCCTTTCTTGTTCTTCAATTTGGGGCAGTCACTTTTGAAATGTCCAGCAACTCCACATTCATAACAGGTTCTGGGAGTGTTGGGTTTGGAGTTGGTATTAGCAGTGTTGGTCCTGCAGTCTTTAGCAAAGTGCCCGAATTGCTTGCATTTGCTACATGGGCAAGGACCCTGATGGTGTCGTTGGCATTTAGAGCAATAGGGCTTGGTTCCCTTGTACGTTCCCTTATCATCGGAACCGGAGGTGTAGGCTTTAATGGTTTCGGGTTTCTTGTTTTGGTGGTTGTTGTGGTTGTCGGACCATTTTCTTTTGTTGTTGTTGGAGGATGGAGTGAGTGGTTCAGGATCCTCGTTCATGGACATGAGTTCATGAGCCAATCGGATAGCACCATCAATGGTGGTTTGGTTTGAGGAGGCGACGTTCCCCCGGACGGGTTCCGGAAGACCGCGGATGTATTTTCTGATCTTGTCAGACTCGGTGCTTACCATTGCTGGGCGGAGGATGGCAAGCTGGTTAAACCTAGAGGTGTATCTATCAATGTCGGTCCCCTGCACCATTAGGTTCCAAAATTCTTCCTCCATCTTCTGGAGTTGTTCAATAGGGCAGTACTTGGCAGTGAGCATCTTTTTCAGATCCTCCCAAGAGAGAAGATAGGCGTTGTCAATACCCACTGATTGGGCGTATGATTTCCACCAGGAGAGGGCACTACCTTCGAGGGTGCAAGTAGAGAATTTGACCTTATCTTCCTCTTCACATCTACTGATGAGAAAGACAGATTCCATCTTCTCACACCACCTGATCAGCCCGATGGCACCTTCCGTGCCTTTGAAGATGTAAGGTTTGCAGTTTTGAAAATCCTTGTAGGAACAAGGTTTGGGTTGAGATCGGTTGACGGTCGAGTCTTCGCTGCCTGATGTCGGTGCTCGTGTAGCCAGGGCTTGGGCCACACTGCGGGCAATCAGATCAGCTATTTCGGTTTCGCTGAGGGTGACCTGGCGTCGGGGAGGCATGATGCTGAACAAGAAAACAAGTAAGAGAAATAAGAGGTTTGTACGAATTTATGATATTTCTCATGTGTATATGATGGAATATGCGATAACAGAGTAACGTGATAACCATATTTCATTAGATAACTAGATTAGATACAAGGCGTGAGTTCTAAAAGGTTACATAATATATGGAGTACAAAAGACGCCGGGAATTGTTACATCCGGTCGAATTACAAAAGTTGTGCCTATGAAATTACTAGATTTTCAGAGTAAAACTACACTAATCTTAACGTAGATTAATTTGTTCCATTAGTGCGACAAGGCGATCCACTGTATTTGCAAGTCTGCTGGCCTGTCTGGCGTTGTCTTCAGCCAAAGCCAGTCATTGTACCAGTTCACGCGCGTAATCTTCAGCTTCTCGTGAGCGTTGCTCACATTCTTCCAGCCTGTGTCGTAACAGTACGGTATCCGAAACTATTTCCAATACTTTATCTCGAAGGGTATTCATGTTGTTGGCTGTATTTCCATGGTCTTCTGCAACCTCACTTATACGTTCCAGTGCCGTGAGCCTCCATTGCTCGCGGGTTTCCTGAAGTTCCAAGTCCATGTCCTGCAATTGTCTCTCATGACGATTCACCCTGGATGCTAACTCCGAAACATAAAAGTGTGTTGGTTCCCGAGTATCAGGATTGGGGTAGGGGCTAGCTCGAGGTGGCCTACTGCTCCTCCTAGCTACCCTCGAATTTCGTGATTCGGATTGAGAGCGTGACGAATTGGGAGGTGTGTTTGTCATTTATGAGACAAAGCGTTTAGAAAAATAATAAGGCCTATATTCATATAATACATATATAATATAGCATAGAGTGTCTAGCACAAACATATTGGAGTCCCGGTTTCTCTCGAGGTCAGAGTCAACTAGTGTACCCTGTTCAGTCATAACCTTTTTCAGATTTCACATCATATTAATTTAATTGTACATAGTTGATCAGGCTATGTTAAATTAAACTAGTATCATGTAATCACTGAACCAGTCATACCTAATAAGGAATACTGCCTAACGGTCATAGTCTAGGCCCACTAAATACAACCTAGTTCGCTATAACCTTAGGCTCTGATACCAATCTGTAACACCCCCAAATTTACTGTTGCGCGGAAGCAAGCTTTGGGTGTTACTAATCAATAATCAAGCACTAAAGTAAAGCAAACGACATCTATATGCAACGTCATACAATAGTACAAAAGTATTACATTGTTGAATCATAATAACAAGTTTTGAGTTCAAAAATGATTTCCTAGAGATTCTAATACATAACTGATATACAAAAAGTAATGCAAAAGAATCTCCACAAGTTTGTATGCATGCGACTCGAGCTATCAATCCTGGGGTAATCCTACTCCGTTTGTGTACCTGAGATACAAAGCCAAAAGGGTCAACCAAAAGGTTGGTGAATCTCACAGGTTTAGTAGTAAAGTAATCGTTTGTGAACCACAAGTAATGTACTAGTGTTGCTATCAAGCAAAGTAAGTAAATCAGTGCGTACGCATAGTTGCCATGAGCTCATAAGTTGAAGCTTAACCATGTAGTGTGAATATATCACGTACCCCCGTGAGTGCTATCCGCACACTCATATGTAACAAATACTAATATGCCTGTTTCTACGTGTAAATCAGTACGTGGTGGTGCTACCACCCCAGGTAGGGATTGTCAGTCCCAAATGGATCCATTTACTAGTAATCGCGCTTAAGTCCATAACTAACAACTTACGATAGGAGGATTTCAGTGGATAAAAGTAACTCATGCAAAGTTCGTGTAAAAGCAGTAGTGAAATCAGTACAGTACATTTCGTTCACATGTAAAACGGTAGCTAAGTATCTCCCCCAAAGTATAAAAACAGTAAAAGTGGGGCCGTAAGACTTACCTGAGTCAAGCAAGCAAGCGTTTAAATAAACGTGAAGTCTGAAAGTAGTATTAACCCGTAGGTTCCGCGAACCCGCAACCTTCTAATGCCCTAAACATATAAGGTTGTAGGTATAAGCGAATGTCTCAAAAGATCATTCATGCTAGTTGTCCACTCAACTAGGAAATGTCCAAGCATTTGTTTGTACATTTGAAATCATTTAGTAAGTAAGTGTGGCCCGCTGGCGACGGATGGGTAGTAATAATTTACATATTATTATTATGTAATTCTTCATGTTTGTATATCTTGCAAAGCATATACATAAGTTAATTATTTGCTATTAACATTTGTTCCCACTGTTATAGTTATTAACTTGTCCCCACTGTTAGTTATATCTTTCCCACTGTTAGTAATATTCTGTTCATTCTACAATAGCATTCTCGTACCAGTCATGCGACAATCGCATTCTCGGGCCACTGTTCATCCGAGAATGGGAATTTACGGGCACTGTTCATGCGAGATTAGCAATTCACGGACTTTGTTTATGCGTTAATGATATTCGCAAAGTTTTATTTATCCGACAATATGTATTCACGGATTATTACTCACGGATGATAGTAACAGTTCTTACACGGTGCGAATTCTAGTTTTAAAGTTTTTGTTTTAGGCGTCACTTAGGGCGTCACACTGTGCGTCACTTAGGGTAAGTGACGCTGTATGGGTATGTGTCGCTGGTCGCTGAAGGTGGTCGCTGACCTAAGTCGCTGGTCGCTGATCTAAGTCGTTGGTCGCTGATCTAAGTCGCTGGTCGCTGATCTAAGTCGCTGGTCGCTGACCTAAGTCGCTGGTCGCTGATCTAAGTCGCTGGTCTAAGTTACTGGTCGCTGATGGTGGGTCAGTAACTTAAAGGGTTAGTCGCTGAAGGGTCAGCGACTTAAGGGTTTAGTCGCTGAAGGGTTAGTGACTTAAGAGGTTATCCCATCAGATTTTACTCATTTTTATCCTCTCGTTTCGACTAGTTCTAGGTCGAATCAGGACCTACCAAAAATCACACATCTTCTCCTAGATGTTTTGTTAAATTCTGCACTTTATGGTACTTTTATGAGTTCATTTACTATTTTAAACAAAAATGTTTATGAAGGGTGGTCAGATTTGGTCCAAAATAGACATTCATCCAAAGATCGAGTTATACACAAAAATACGTGAATTTCTGGAAGTCTCTGAAGAAGAACTTTTTAAAGTTAACAATTTTTCTGAGGTTTTGGCACTGGTCTCATACGTTTTAGTGGTTTAGAACTCAAGATATGGTCTCGAGAAAGAGGTGAATGTTTCTGTCCGCTGGAACAGTAATACGCACCTTGACGGAAATATTATTTTAAAATAGTAAACAAAGTCGATATGTTACGAAATTGGTATCGTTGGAAAGCTAACTTCACAAGCTACATTTTAGGCTTAAGAAAAGTCCGTTTTAGTCAAGTTATGAACTTTATAAAAATCGTGGAAGTTGACCATATTTCTGGGCAGGAGGTATAGCTAAAGATTACAAGTTTTAAATCGCGTTTCGGTTAATGTTTTGGACATGTAGAAGTTGAGTGAACACTAACACATGTCTATAACCATAAAGAAAGTAGAACTTATTAAAATAAAAGAGTCCTTACAATAAAATGGTGAGGAGAAGGAGAAAAGAGAGCGACGGCTTGTTTTCTTGAAGTTCCCGACTTGGCGGCCGACGGTGGTTGTATGGCGGACTTATGGTGGCTCAAATGAGGTGTTAGGGTGGTTGTGGGTGGTCTTGTGGCTGACTCCCACGTTTTTAGAGGGAGAGAAGAGAGAAGGAGGAGAGAAATGGAGGTTGAGTGTGCAAAAGAAAATGGAAAAGTGAGGAGGTTGGAGTGTGTAAGTTACCAAAGAAAAGGGGTGTGATTCCCCATGTTGCTGCAGATTTTCGTGGGTCCCCCTTGAGGTGTGGTGGGTTAAATTATTGCTTCCCAATTTATGTTAGTTGTAGTGTTCGTTTACTCGTTCGTTTTGCGTTTTAATTAATCGTATAACGTTTTATTCAACACGTTTTGATAACGATTTAAAATATGATATTTTTTACTTGAAGTATTTTATTAAAATACTTAAATATGTGATACAAGATATAATTTGGCTTTATTTCATCCGTCGGGTGCGTTTCGCGCATTTTCGTCGCGTACTGAGTGTTTTATACGATATTTAGTACGTGTAACATATTCTCACCATATATTAAGGTAAATAATGTTTGTTTGGATAATTCCGCATTATTTTAATAGTTTGTCACCAACGTCCATCTTTTCATTGTCGGATATCCATCCGGTTCATAATTGTACGATTTAAACAAATCGTGTAAACGCGTATGTAATTACACAGAAGATCATGTATATTTAGATTAACATAAACCAAATACACGTAATTACAAGTAGTCTAGGTACTAATTAAAGTCATAAATTAGCGGGTGTTACATTCTCCCCTTGTTAGGAGAATTTCGTCCCGAAATTAGCTCGAAGTCGCGGTGTGAGTGGAGTCAGTAATCAGGTGTGGATGTTTTAGTCACATTTGGTCTTCCCGTTCCCAAGTGAATTCAGGACCACGCCTCGAATTCCACCTGACTTTAACAATGGGAATACGACTATGCTTTAAGCGTTTGACCTCACGGTCCATAATTTCCACGGGTTCCTCGACAAAGTGTAGTTTGTCGTCAATGTGTATCTCATCGAGAGGTATAATCAGTGTCTCATCAGACAGATATTTCTTTAAGTTAGAAATGTGAAAGGTAGGGTGCACGCTATTGAGTTCAGGAGGTAGCTGCAGTCTGTACGCCACTGAACCAATCCTTTCAAGGATTTCGAACGGTCCAATGTAGCTGGGATTCAATTTCCCACGTTTGCCAAAACGAATAACACCTTTCCAAGGCGAGATTTTCAGAAGTACTCGATCTCCAACCTGGAATTCGAGGTGTTTGCGTCTCACGTCAGCATAGCTTTTTTGACGGTCACGCGCAGCTTTCAGTTGGTTTTGTATGCCGACGATCTTTTCAGTGGTTTCGTGAATGAATTCTTGACCGGTGAGTTGTGTATCCCCTACCTCAGTCCAACAAATGGGTGATCGGCACTTACGACCGTAAAGTACCTCGAAGGGTGCAGCTTTGATGCTGGTGTGGTAGCTGTTATTGTATGAAAACTCACACAACGGTAAGTGATTTTCCCAGTTGTTACCGAAGTCAACTACGCAAGCTCGTAGCATATCCTCTAGTGTTTGTATAGTTCGTTCGCTCTGGCCGTCAGTTTGAGGATGGTAAGCTGTACTCATATCCAAACGAGTACCGAGTGATTTTTGTAGTGATTGCCAGAGGCGGGAAGTAAATCGAGCATCTCGGTCAGAGATAATCGAGATGGGCACGCCGTGTCTTGACACGATCTCTTTCAGGTAGATCCGTGTCAAACGTTCCATCTTGTCAGTTTCCTTGATGGCTAGGAAATGAGCAGATTTAGTGAGTCGGTCCACGATCACCCAAATGTGTTTTTGGAAGTTTAGTAATGAAGTCCATAGTAATCTGCTCCCATTTCCATTCAGGGATTTCCGGTTGGTGTAGCAAACCGGAAGGTTTCTGGTGTTCGGCTTTAGCCTTAGAACAAGTTAGACACTTGCCAACGTAGGTAGCAATGTCCGCTTTCATGTTGGGCCACCAGTACAACTCCTTGATGCCATGGTACATTTTGTCGGCACCAGGGTGTATAGAGTACTTAGACTTGTGTGCCTCGTTCATCACCAAGTCTCGTAAGTTTTCGTAGTTGGGCAACCAGAGTCGGTCAGAGAAGTACTTGGCCCCGTTTGGTTTGGTTTCAAACTGTTTATCCATGCCTCTCAAGGCCTCGTGTTTCACATTTTCAGCTTTGAGTGCTTCAAGTTGAGCGGTAAGAATTTGGGTTATCAGGTCGTTGTTTATAGTCATACTAAGTGCTCGGACTCGAAGGGGTTTCACTCGTTCCTTACGACTTAAGGCATCAGCAACAACGTTTGCTTTACCTAGATGGTAGCGAATTTCACAGTCGTAATCAGTAAGTAGTTCGACCCAACGGCGTTGTCTCATGTTTAGGTCTTTTTGGTCGAAGATGTGTTGGAGACTTTTGTGGTCGGTAAAAATTGTACACTTGGTACCATACAAGTAGTGTCTCCATATTTTAAGAGCGAATACAACTGCTCCCAACTCTAGGTCATGAGTGGTGTAATTCTTTTCGTGGACCTTGAGTTGCCGGGAGGCGTAAGCAATAACCTTGTCCCGTTGCATCAGCACGCAACCGAGACCTTGGTGTGAAGCGTCACAGTATACCACGAAGTCATCGTTGCCTTCGGGTAATGAAAGAATAGGTGCACTGCAGAGTTTCTTTTTGAGCAGTAGGAAAGCTGACTCTTGTTTGTCAGTCCAATCGAATTTCTTTTCCTTTTGGGTCAGTGCAGTGAGGGGTTGAGCTATTTTCGAAAAATTCTCAATGAATCGCCTATAGTATCCGGCGAGTCCTAAGAATTGTCGCACCTCGGTAGGTGTAGTAGGTGCTTGCCAACATTTAATGGCCTCAATTTTTGAAGGATCAACAAGAATTCCTTGACTGTCAATCACGTGTCCAAGGAATTGTACAGTTTGCATCCAGAACTCACACTTGGAGAATTTGGTATATAACTCCTCGTGCTTGAGTAGTTCTAGAATGGTTTTCAGATGGTGCACGTGTTCTTGTTCATTGCGCGAGTAAATCAGAATGTCGCCAATGAAAACGATGACAAACTTGTCAAGGTAAGGCTTACACACCCGATTCATAAGGTCCATGAATACTGCTGGGGTGTTGGTCAAGCCGAATGGCATCACTTGGAATTCGTAATGCCCGTAGCGAGTTCGGAAAGTTGTTTTAGGAATGTCAGTGTCACGAACTCGTAGTTGGTGATAACCTGACCTTAGATCGATCCTTGAATACAAACTTGACCCCTGAAGTTGGTCAAACAGGTCATCAATACGAGGTAGTGGGTAAAGGTTCTTGACGGTTAATTTGTTGAGTTCACGGTAGTCGATGCACATGCGGAACGAACCGTCTTTCTTTTTCACAAACAGGACCGGGGCTCCCCAAGGCGAGGAACTCGGTCGAATAAAACCTTTATCCAGAAGTTCTTGCAGTTGCGTAGACAACTCCTGAAGTTCAGAGGGGGCTAAACGGTACGGTGCTCGTGCCACGGGTGCTGCGTCGGGCACAAGGTCAATAGAAAATTCGACTTGTCTAGTTGGCGGTAGGCCAGGCAAGTCTTCAGGAAAGACTTCTGGGAAGTCTCGTACAATAGGCACATCCTCAAGTCGCTTCTCCTCCGACTGTTTCTCTATAACATGCGCGAGGATTGCCTGGTACCCTTTTCTCAAGTACTTCCGGGTTTTCATGCATGAAATAATGTTAAGTCTCGTCCCACCGGTCTCCCCTTGTACGATTAAAGTTCCACCGGTGACGAGAGGAATACGGACGATTTTCTCGTAACAAATAATCTCGGCGCGGTGTTTGGATAACCAGTCCATACCAACGATTATGTCAAAGCTGCCGATCTCGACAGGTATAAGATCAATAGGGAATAGCTCATCAGCTAAGTTCAACGTGCAGTTAGGTATCATACTATTGGCCTCAATGAGTTTGCCATTTGCCAATTCTACTGTGTACTTAGAATCTAAGGCAACAGGTGTAGTGTTAAGTAATGGACAAAACTCATCGGATATGAAGCTCCTATCAGCACCAGTATCAAATAACACAGAAGCAGTCAAATTGTTGAGAAGGAACGTACCTGTGACCACATTCGGGTCCTGGCGGGCATCCCCAGCGTTGAGTACAAAAGCTCTGCCCCGAGCATTGTTGTTGTTGTTCCCTTTCTTGTTCTTCAATTTGGGGCAGTCACTTTTGAAATGTCCAGCAACTCCACATTCATAACAGGTTCTGGGAGTGTTGGGTTTGGAGTTGGTATTAGCAGTGTTGGTCCTGCAGTCTTTAGCAAAGTGCCCGAATTGCTTGCATTTGCTACATGGGCAAGGACCCTGATGGTGTCGTTGGCATTTAGAGCAATAGGGCTTGGTTCCCTTGTACGTTCCCTTATCATCGGAACCGGAGGTGTAGGCTTTAATGGTTTCGGGTTTCTTGTTTTGGTGGTTGTTGTGGTTGTCGGACCATTTTCTTTTGTTGTTGTTGGAGGATGGAGTGAGTGGTTCAGGATCCTCGTTCATGGACATGAGTTCATGAGCCAATCGGATAGCACCATCAATGGTGGTTTGGTTTGAGGAGGCGACGTTCCCCCGGACGGGTTCCGGAAGACCGCGGATGTATTTTCTGATCTTGTCAGACTCGGTGCTTACCATTGCTGGGCGGAGGATGGCAAGCTGGTTAAACCTAGAGGTGTATCTATCAATGTCGGTCCCCTGCACCATTAGGTTCCAAAATTCTTCCTCCATCTTCTGGAGTTGTTCAATAGGGCAGTACTTGGCAGTGAGCATCTTTTTCAGATCCTCCCAAGAGAGAAGATAGGCGTTGTCAATACCCACTGATTGGGCGTATGATTTCCACCAGGAGAGGGCACTACCTTCGAGGGTGCAAGTAGAGAATTTGACCTTATCTTCCTCTTCACATCTACTGATGAGAAAGACAGATTCCATCTTCTCACACCACCTGATCAGCCCGATGGCACCTTCCGTGCCTTTGAAGATGTGAGGTTTGCAGTTTTGAAAATCCTTGTAGGAACAAGGTTTGGGTTGAGATCGGTTGACGGTCGAGTCTTCGCTGCCTGATGTCGGTGCTCGTGTAGCCAGGGCTTGGGCCACACTGCGGGCAATCAGATCAGCTATTTCGGTTTCGCTGAGGGTGACCTGGCGTCGGGGAGGCATGATGCTGAACAAGAAAACAAGTAAGAGAAATAAGAGGTTTGTACGAATTTATGATATTTCTCATGTGTATATGATGGAATATGCGATAACAGAGTAACGTGATAACCATATTTCATTAGATAACTAGATTAGATACAAGGCGTGAGTTCTAAAAGGTTACATAATATAAGGAGTACAAAAGACGTCGGGAATTGTTACATCTGGTCGAATTACAAAAGTTGTGCCTATGAAATTACTAGATTTTCAGAGTAAAACTACACTAATCTTAACGTAGATTAATTTGTTCCATTAGTGCAACAAGGCGATCCACTGTATTTGCAAGTCTGCTGGCCTGTCTGGCGTTGTCTTCAGCCAAAGCCAGTCGTTGTACCAATTCACGCGCGTAATCTTCAGCTTCTCATGAGCGTTGCTCACATTCTTCCAGCCTGTGTCGTAACAGTACGGTATCCGCACCTATTTCCAATACTTTATCTCGAAGGGTGTTCATGTTGTTGACTATATTTCCATGGTCTTCTGCAACCTCACTTATACGTTCCAGTGCCGTGAGCCTCCATTGCTCGCGGGTTTCCTGAAGTTCCAAGTCCATGTCCTGCAATTGTCTCTCATGACGATTCACCCTGGATGCTAACTCCGAAACACAAAAGTGTGTTGGTTCCCGAGTATCAGGATTGGGGTAGGGTCTAGCTCGAGGTGGCCTACTGGTCCTCCTAGCTACCCTCGAATTTCACGATTCGGATTGAGAGCGTGACGAATTGGGCTGTGTGTTTGTCATTTATGAGACAAAGCGTTTAGAAAAATAATAAGGCCTATATTCATATAATACATATATAATATAGCCTAGAGTGTCTAGCACAAACATATTGGAGTCCCGGTTTCTCTCGAGGTCAGAGTCAACTAGTGTACCCTGTTCAGTCGTAACCTTTTTCAGATTTCACATCATATTAATTTAATTGTACATAGTTGATCAGGCTATGTTAAATTAAACTAGTATCATGTAATCACTGAACCAGTCATACCTAATAAGGAATACTGCCTAACGGTCATAGTCTAGGCCCACTAAATGCAACCTAGTTCGCTATAACCTTAGGCTCTGATACCAATCTGTAACACCCCCAAATTTACTGTTGCGCGGAAGCAAGCTTTGGGTGTTACTAATCAATAATCAAGCACTAAAGTAAAGCAAACGACATCTATATGCAACGTCATACAATAGTACAAAAGTATTACATTGTTGAATCATAATAACAAGTTTTGAGTTCGAAAATGATTTCCTAGAGATTCTAATACATAACTGATATACAAAAAGTAATGCAAAAGAATCTCCACAAGTTTGTATGCATGCGACTCGAGCTATCAATCCTGGGGTAATCCTACTCCGTTTGTGTACCTGAGATACAAAGCCAAAAGGGTCAACCAAAAGGTTGGTGAATCTCACAGGTTTAGTAGTAAAGTAATCGTTTGTGAACCACAAGTAATGTACCAGTGTTGCTATCAAGCAAAGTAAGTAAATCAGTACGTATGCATAGTTGCCATGAGCTCATAAGTTGAAGCTTAAAAATGTAGTGTGAATATATCACGGATCCCCGTGAGTGCTATCCGCACACTCATATGTAACAAATACTAATATGCCTGTTTCTACGTGAAAATCAGTACGTGGTGGCGCTACCACCCCAGGCAGGGATTGTCAGTCCCAAATGGATCCATTTACTAGTAATCGCGCTTAAGTCCATAACTAACAACTTACGATAGGAGGATTTCAGTGGATAAAAGTAACTCATGCAAAGTTCGTGTAAAAGCAGTAGTGAAATCGGTACAGTACATTTCATTCACATGTAAAACGGTAGCTAAGTATCTCCCCCAAAGTATAAAAACAGTAAAAGTGGGGCCGTAAGACTCACCTGAGTCAAGCAAGCAAGCGTTTAAATAAACGTGAAGTCTGAAAGTAGTATTAACCCGTAGGTTCCGTGAACCCGCAACCTTCTAATGCCCTAAACATATAAGGTTGTAGGTATAAGCGAATGTCTCAAAAGATCATTCATGCTAGTTGTCCACTCAACTAGGAAATGTCCAAGCATTTGTTTGTACATTTGAAATCATTTAGTAAGTAAGTGTGGCCCGCTGGCGACGGATGGGTAGTAATAATTTACATATTATTATTATGTAATTCTTCATGTTTGTATATCTTGCAAAGCATATACATAAGTTAATTATTTGCTATTAACATTTGTTCCCACTGTTATAGTTATTAACTTGTCCCCACTGTTAGTTATATCTTTCCCACTGTTAGTTATATTCTGTTCATTCTACAATAGCATTCTCGTACCAGTCATGCGACAATCGCATTCTCGGGCCACTGTTCATCCGAGAATGGGAATTTACGGGCACTGTTCATGTGAGATTAGCAATTCACGGACTTTGTTTATGCGTTAATGATATTCACGAAGTTTTATTTATCCGACAATATGTATTCACGGATTATTACTCACGGATGATAGTAACAGTTCTTACACGGTGCGAATTCTAGTTTTAAAGTTTCTGTTTTAGGCGTCACTCTGTGCGTCACTTAGGGTAAGTGACGCTGTATGGGTAAGTGTCGCTGGTCGCTGAAGGTGGTCGCTGACCTAAGTCGCTGGTCGCTGATCTAAGTCGCTGGTCCAAAGATCGAGTTATAGACAAAAATACGTGAATTTCTAGAAGTCGCTGAAGAAGAACTTTTTAAAGTTAACAATTTTTCTGAGGTTTTGGCACTGGTCTCATACGTTTTAGTGGTTTAGAACTCAAGATATGGTCTCGAGAAGGAGGTGAATGTTTCTGTCCGCCGGAATAGTAATGCGCACCTTGACGGAAATATTATTTTAAAATAGTAAACAAAGTCGATATGTTACGAAATTGGTATCGTTGGAAAGCTAACTTCAAAAGATACATTTTAGGCTTAAGAAAAGTCCGTTTTAGTCAAGTTATGAACTTTATAAAAATCGTGGAAGTTGACCATATTTCTGGACAGGAGGTATAGCTAAAGATTACAAGTTTTAAATCGCGTTTCGGTTAATGTTTTGGACATGTAGAAGTTGAGTGAACACTAACACATGTCTATAACCATAAAGAAAGTAGAACTTATGAAAATAAAAGAGTCCTTACAATAGAATGGTGAGGAGAAGGAGAAAAGAGAGCGACGGCTTGTTTTCTTGAAGTTCCCGACTTGGCGGCCGACGGTGGTGGTATGGCGGACTTATGGTGGCTCAAATGAGGTGTTAGGGTGGTTGTGGGTGGTCTTGTGGCTGACTCCCACGTTTTTAGAGAGAGAGAAGAGAGAAGGAGGAGAGAAATGGAGGTTGAGTGTGCAAAAGAAAATGGAAAAGTGAGGAGGTTGGAGTGTGTAAGTTACCAAAGGAAAGGGGTGTGATTCCCCATGTTGCTGCAGATTTTCGTGGGTCCCCCTCGAGGTGTGGTGGGTAAAATTATTGCTTCCCAATTTATGTTAGTTGTAGTGTTCGTTTACTCGTTCGTTTTGCGTTTTAATTAATCGTATAACGTTTTATTCAACACGTTTTGATAACGATTTAAAATATGATATTTTTTACTTGAAGTATTTTATTAAAATACTTAAATATGTGATACAAGATATAATTTGGCTTTATTTCATCCGTCGGATGCGTTTCGTGCATTTTCGTCGCGTACTGAGTGTTTTATACGATATTTAGTACGTGTAACATATTCTCACCATATATTAAGGTAAATAATGTTTGTTTGGATAATTCCGCATTATTTTAATAGTTTGTCACCAACGTTCATCTTTTCATTGTCGGATATCCATCCGGTTCATAATTGTACGATTTAAACAAATCGTGTAAACGTGTATGTAATTACACAGAAGATCATGTATATTTAGATTAGCATAAACCAAATACACGTAATTACAAGTAGTTTAGGTACTAATTAAAGTCCTAAATTAGCGGGTGTTACAGTAATAATAGAACTTGCAATCCTTGATTAAAAGCTTGAACACCAATACTCCTTGATTACAAAAGCTAATCTCTACTCTAATCTACTAGCTACCCACTAATTACTCTCTAACTTCTCTAGAGAATGAAGTTAGAGAGATAAACTAACTAAGAAAGAAAATTACAAGTATGTGTGAAAGTGAATTGTATTGTGTGTTGAATGATTGAATGATTTGGTTGGTGAGAAATGAGGAGGTTTAAGCCTCTATTTATAGGCATTCAAGATAAGATTTTACACTTAACACCCTCGCTCCAAATTAATACTGAAATACACCCTCGAGCTATGAAATTCGACACCAAAGAGGGGGTATTCGACACTAAATAGGGCGTATTCGGCTGCAAATAGGGCGTATTGGTAGCAAACGGGGCGTATCCGGTACCGTAGAGGGGGTATACCACCCCTACAGGGGGTATACAGCCCCAAAAACGGGGTATACGGACCCATAAGGGGGGTATACGGCCCCAAAGACCTGTATGCTAAACTCCTACAAAGAATTTCTGCATATAAGTCACGACAACCAGAAAGCTTTGTTGGAGAAAACATTCAAAACACCATCACGGAAGTCAAAACCATCGAAATCGACAGTACTTAACCTTTTGAACAATGCACCCTCAGATGAAGAATTCCACCAATTCCCAGATTCACGAGACAAAGATTCTGACTACAAGAGTGTCGAATTTGACGGAGATTTTATTGACGTCACTATCGATGAATGCTCTATTCCAAAAACCCCTCTTGCTCCATCAAATTCCCCCATCATCACAGCTGAGAAATTAGAGATTCCGCTCATAGATACTCACCAAGACATGATTGAACTAATTGATGAATACACCGATGTGCGCATCATTATAGAGGCTATCAAAGAGTCAACCAATGACTACAACACCGCTCAGAAACACCTGATAAGGCAGATTGAACGAGAATACGATTCATATCTCGCCAATTATGGAGAACCAGTGCCCCAAACTTTGCTCAGACATATCCAAGAGTTCTCCGATTCCCTTCAAGAACAAGTCACCAGAGAAGCTCAACAGCCAGAAAGGCCAGATTACCCAATGGGAGAAGTCGAGTTCTGCAGCAACCAAAGGTAAATATAGCAAAAAGTATATTGTGCCTTAGCCGGATCAGCTTTTCCCTACTCATCAAGTCAGAAGGCTATACTTGAATCAATGAGAACCCATCTTGAAAGAGCTACTGGAAATCCGCAGAATTATGTTGACATAAGAATGGTGGGAGATCTTAGTACCCTTCTAGATCTCATTGAAACTGGAGAACATCTCACAACTTCAGAAAACTTCAGGATCGTCATTCACTCCACTATTGGTCATCATGTTGAACTAATAGTTGATGAACTAAATCAAGCAGCATATGATGAAGAAATTCGCGAAGTGCCTAGATTCATTCCGCACCTATCACAAATCAACTTAGAAACTTATGTTACGACTCGACTACATGGAATGTATGAGGAAGAAGACGTAGAAATTGACGCTTACCGCAACAGATACCGTGAAATATTTAGCAAGTTAATCTACGTCTTCACTGACTCGGATTTTCCCTTCAACCGCGAACAACATCAACTCATTAGACAAGTATGCCAAGCCACTAGATCCTTTGACCCATTGGCCAATGACTTTGAAGAAGTGAAAACTGAATTCATGGCTTTAATAACCACAATAGGCAGGAACCACCTACAGCGTGAAATTGTTCAAACTCACACCTGCACTCGAATCGATCCTAACGGACCAGTCATAAGGGCAGTTAGATACATCAGCTATGGGATGGCAATCCTCGACAGATTAGCCACCGATCACTTCAAAAGCTTCAAAATGGAAATCCACCACCCCACCAACTCTCATTACTAACATGATAGAACAGTTTCTGTAATACTTTCCTCCACGATACGCCCTACCCAGGAACCACAGTGACCACTCTAGCACCACGGACACATCCAACATCATCTGAAGAAGAAAGGACTAAGTCGAGCTCTCGACTTTAAAGGAGCGCTTCTCGGGAGGCAACCCGTGTGTTTACATTTCTGCAATTTTACTTTCAAGGAAGTGATGAAATCTTCGACTATCTTTCACACTCGGATCATACAAAGCATGCTCCAGCCTGCAAGAAAATATCAACAAGAAGACTTGATCAAGAATGCACCAAGGAAGACGGAATCCGGCACATGCAACCCAAGGAAAACTGCAACCACCGGGGAGTACTTCTATACCGTCTCTTTCATTTGTTTAAATATACCATATCCGTATGCTTATCACTAAGTGTGGGATTCAAAACCAAAACACACTGCTAAAAGAATACGTTTCAGATCTTTAAATTTCTAAGTGTGGCATTTTCACCCCAGTTAGAGTTTAGATAAATATCGAGGACGATGTTCCTTTAAGTGTGGGATAGCAGTAGTTACACTACTGTAAAATGGATAATGGTATATGCTTGATTCTAAGTCGTTGCTCTTTAGACCATCCTTCTCCAATAAGTAAACAAAATTTTTCAAAATTAAGTTAAAAATATGTTGAAAATGAAAATTTTTAGACAAAGAATGATTTACCTTGGGGAAGAAGGATAAATAAAATACAAATTCCTTTGGAAAATTAGTTTAGTAATCCCATAAAGACCATCGCATGACTAAGCACACAACAACCCAACTTTCGATTCGTGAGGTATCTTGAGCCATATAAAAAACATTCACTTTTAATGCTTCACTTTTTCGATTCTTGAGTGTACCGATGTATGCGTTTAGAATCAGAACTTGCTCCTGTTATGCATTTCGAATCCAGATTGGTTAGTGAAAAGGAGATTGAATCACATCATTCTTAAACCCATCCGTACACCTATACACCCAAAAAAAATAGATATGTTACCCCTACTTTCTCAAAAGCATCCCCCAAACTTTAAAACAAAGTTCCAAAGATGAACGAAGAGAAATCGCAAGGAGACAACGTCGAAAAAAAAAAAGAAAATTCAAGAAAGAAAAATCCGAAGAAAAGGAAATCAATAGGAGAAAAAGACTCCTTCCGCGCGTCAATCCTCTCAAAAATTCCAACTTTAACAAAAGAAACCCATCAAAAAACCCAACAAAACCCCCTCTCCTTCACTCCGCTTCTAAAAACCCGACATCACTTCCCCTAGAATGATTGTAGCTAGATCAACTTCGCACTCACCAAAAAGGTAACAATTTGATTCTCGATCAAGCCTATGACGATAAACGATACATGACTGGCGTTCTGAGTGATTGATAATATTAGAATAGGAAATCCTAAACACTTTGAGTGATTTGAGTGGCCACCTAGAGAGGATCGCCTAGTCATGTATCTGTGACATCCGTCACCAAAAAACTTTATTCATAGGTTCGTTCTCATAATCATTTTTTCATTTTTTACTTGAGTGGAATTATTGGAGATAATAAATTAAGTATTCATATTCTAAACTATGGGAGGAATGTAAGTCTCGTATAGTGTTGAACAATTCGAATCAATCTTCGTACGCGGTTGAATTAAAAGTTAGGATAATACTAATGAAATAATAATAATGATTAATAATATAATAAGAATAATAATATTATATGTGTAACAAATAATAATAATAACAAATCATTATCTTCACATAATAATTACTATAATAGTAATAATAACCATAAAATTTTACATATGGCACATACGTTTTAATTTTGCATGTATGTCGAAATGTGGGTTTTGTCACAAACCGACCCATGATCATTTTGGAGAGGGATCCGACCAGCTGTAGCTCGTGGGTACCAAACCCATTCTCAAAACTCAAGACTTAAGCCCAATTAAATTATTAAATGTAAGTATAAATTTAAAACAAAAACCTAATTCCTTTGACAATAAAAGAAAAGTCCAGCTGTGGGTTTTGTTTTCTTTTGTGGTGTCGACTAAAAAAAAGAGAGAGAAGAAGTGGTTAAAGTAAAATCCTACAAAAATCGAGTTCAAGCTTTGCTATTGTGTGTTATTCATTCGTGTACTCGTATAGGTATATAACGTTTTTCGAGCATTGTTGTACTATTGTTATCTTTTGCAGTAATGGCTGAACAACACGCTGCTCAACCCGCCGAGATCGATGTCACCAAATATTTCTGGGAACCGCATCACAATATCGTGGCTTTCTTGAACTCCACGGTCGAGTCTTCACGCCCATATCGTCCCATGATCGCCTTTCTGCGTCGTTCCCGAATTTACAAGGCTATCACTGCTGACACTAGGATCTTGACGAATCATATTACTGAGTTTTGGGATAACGCGGTCGTTAACAGAGATGAACAGGATCCTCGTATCATCTCTACGGTTTGTGGACGCCAAGTTATCTTCTCCGAGCAGCTTATTCGAGATTTCTTTGAGTTTGGTGACAACTCTGACATGATCATCCAATTCAGTGCTGCTGCAATCGCCGAAGGCATGAGATCAATTGGATATCAAGATATTCCTGGTGATCAATACAAGAAGACCTACATGACGAAGGTCTGGAGATATCTGGCACACATCGTGATCGTGTGTTTGTCTAGTCGCAGGGCAGGCCTTGAAGGAATGCGATATTCGACTGCCTCTGCAATTCTTGCTTTGATCTACAACAAACCCTTTAACTTCTCAGGTTATATCTTCAGGGGTTTTGTGAAAAACGCTTTGGATACAGAAGACAAATGGGCTGTGTATCCTCGATTCACTCAGTTGTTGCTCAACCATCTGCACCCAGATCTTCCTGTGACTCCATCATTCACTTTTAAGCAAACGCCGATGAACACCAGAATTTACATCACTTGTGCCTCTTTTGCCAAGCAGGGACAGGCACCTGATCGTGAGGTTGCTCCGTTTGGTCACATTGTGGACCCTGCGTATGTTGCTTCTCCAGGTGAACAATTTGTTGCACCGAGACCTGAACCTCCAGTTCAGCCACCTCCAATTCAGCCACCGCCGGTTCAACCAGATCTCGTGGATCCGGAATTGGTGGATCTTGATCGTGAGATTGATGCTTATCAGCCACCATCTCCACGTCCTGAATCCTCCAGCCACAGAAAAATGGCTCGAGACACTTCTGATCCTTCTGATCCGACTCCTCCGGTCACACGTTCTCGCCCTTCCACGTCTACATCTTCTGAGCTCCCAAGAACGGAAACTCCAATCACCCCTCATCCAGCAGTTATTCAAGAGCTCCTGAGCAGAATTGATAGGATGCAGCATGATATGGCCGCTCAAGCTGAAAAATTTGAAGCTCAGGATGCCAGGATCTCCTGTATTGAAAAAGAAAATGCCGAGCTGAGATCAATGGTTTTGAAGCTGGAAACCCAAGCTATTTCTTCGGGGGAGAAAAGCCCACCGGCCTTAGAATCAACACCTAGGGTTTCCGCCGAGGGCGATGAAAATGTAAATTCTGATAATGTAACTGATTCTACTATTAATGAAACAACTCTTGTTTTGGATTATATTATTGAGCAACCAGGGCAACCAAAACCGCTAGTTGTAGATTACACCTATTGTAATTTGACATTCCTTCAAGCTGTGGTCAACGCAGGCGGTCATGCTCCTGAAGAACCTTTTGACTTTGAAACTGGTAATAATGATGATGAAGTTAATATTGAACAAGAAGAGCTTGAACCAGATGAAGAATATACCGATTGTCCAGCTTACCCACAAGAGGGTATTGTCGTATCTGATTCTTCAGATGATGAGTCAGAGCCTGCATTTAAGTATGTACCAGAATCTACTTCTCAAGCAGCTCCTGCTCAAGAATCGTCTGAGTCTGCCGGCCCTTCACAAGAAAAATCAGTCCCTGTTCGTGAATCGATAAATTACAATGACATTTTCCCACAGGATACATATGAATATGTGCCTTCTGACAAAGAAATGTCCATCAGGGATAACTGGTTTCCCAAAGGAAAAAATCCCGAACCTGTTCCTGTTACATGATTATTCAGGTCTTATAAAAAGCTGGAAGGTTAGCAAAGGGAGGTTTATGATCAAGAGACTTGACGGTATTCAGTATTTTTGTCGGTCTATGAAGAAACTGAGTACGTTGCCGAAGCATGACATTGTTCGTCTCACTCAGCTTCAGTTGATAAATCCTTACAAAGACGGAATTGCAGATGCTATTCAAAGGATCATGCGTGAAGAAATTCGACTGAAGAAATATCATTATGTCAAACCGATACTGGGTACATGGTATACATTCAAGAAAAAGCTCGATTCAAAGACCAAGCAGCCAATCGTAAAGGTTCACTATCCTCCTGCTGAATGTCTGAGTGAAATTGCCTTGGAAACAGTTCCATTCAATCTGCTGAAGCGTTTTCACTACTGGGAACTAGATGGTCACACTGGCAAAGCCGTTCTTGTTTATGTGCCAGATTCTGTGCCACAGACTGGATCTAGTTCATTGTGGGGTCTACAAAAGGCTGAATTCAGAATATTTGACCCAATGAGCCTGATAAATCTGTCTAGAGATGATATGAAGAAGCTATTTGACAATCGGATTCGCTACAATCCAGGAAACGAGTTCAATACAGTATTAGCGAAGAGATTTCAGAAAATCATTGATATATGCTTCACTTTTGGTATACATGCTGGCGGAAAGTTTCCACCCGGATGGGTTTGATATTCAGACGTTTGAAGATCTGCTATTTTTGAAGACTGGAGCCAATCGAAAAATATTCTTGAAGACCAAGCTGAAGACACGGGGGAGTTTGTTGGTACATTTATGTGTGTCTGTCAGTTGGTCTCAGTCTGTAATTGTGTCGATATTGTAATTACGTATTGAATAGTTTTAGACTTAGTTTAATTACAATTTTTGTAATCATGCGACACAAGGATTGTGTCGCAGAATCATTTTATGCGACACAAGTATTGTGTCGCAGAATCAGTCTATGCGACATAAGGATTGTGTCGCAGAATGTCTGAATTAGACTATAAATAGAAGCTCGCCAGCTTCTGTTTGGAAAAGACTTTCACACACATAACACTTCTGTATTTCAAAAAGAATTCACTAGGTTGTGTTATTTTGATCTTTGTGTGTTTGTCCAAGTGTATGTATTGTTGCTAGTTCATTATATATAAACATACACCTTTGTGTTTTGGTTAATAATTGTGTTAATCTTGCATATCTTGGTGTGTTTGATTTCCGCTCTAACACACAAGTTGAACTACTCGATTTGGTCCGTATACGTGGAACCTACACCTAATCTATAGATTTTCTTTATATTATCTGGGATATAAATATTATTTAAGTGATTCATATGTTTGGGGTATGAACATGTTGGGTATAATACGTTTTGGTAACCGAAAGTCTTGTTTCGTTAAGTCTAGAATCTGTTTGGATTTTCGCAGTCCAGTTCAACGGCAGTTTTGACCTAGCTACGTTCGTTTTTAGGCTTCGGCCAAAACACAAAAGATGTAGATCTCGAAATTTTACTTAAGAACGCGTGGTTTCGGCCTCTAAAAAGTAACGTACGATTTTATAGGAATTATTTTGTAAACTGGTTCTGTGTATGACGAATTTTCAGAAAAACGTTGGCAATGTTAAATCGGTTTGGTAAAAGCGTTCTTTGATTATTTTGGGGATTGTAAAGAATGTTTAAGGATATACTTTTCTGTAAATAAATCACATTTATAAAATTTTAAGATTTATATTTGATATAAAAAGAATGGGTTATGGTACATTTTCTAAATCTTGTGTAACTATGTTGGTTCGTAAGTGTTGAAGAAGAAATACGAATTAATTTATGATACATTAACGTCTTATCATCACTATTTTTATATAAGGGTTGTCATGGCTTAAAGAACACTTTTGGGTTAAGTTTATACAAGAGATTAGTTAATAGAAATACTTATTAATTATTAACATTTTGTGATATTATTTGTCGTTGGAACTATATTTATATGCAAGCATCATGAGTCTTATGTGTAATAATAATAATAGTGTGTTATTTTAAGATGGTTAAAACGTATGTTAAACTGGGTGTTAATCATTAAAAATTTTAATGGAACAACTTCAATAGGATGCAATAAATAAATAAAAGAAAGGGCTACTCATCTTATTTAAGATTAATAATCAACAAATATGTGTATAGGTGTTGTGGATTAACGTGTGGACTTGATTGGACTTGTTTGAGAACTTAGCTTGCATTACTATACAAGGTGAGTTTTCGTGGCCCCGTTTTCATTTACTTATTTTTAAATTGGGGAAAAGTATGCTCATGTTTTATAAAAGGTTTTTCATGCTGTGAACGTGTTTAATCCTATTTTTGGACATATGCTTGAAATGTGTAACACTACGTGACTATGTGCTTTGGTGGTTGGATTTATTTCACAAGGCCTTGCTCCCTTAGGGGTGAGTACCTGATGTATACTTTATGTATGCATTAAAGCCATATTTGTTTACAAGGCCTTGCTCCCTTAGAAGTGAGTACCTGATGTATACTTTTTGTATGCATTAAAGCCACTGTTGGAGTAGCTACTGCCATTTGAGTTGTTGTGTGGGTCATACTCCTTCGTGGGGTGATGACATCTTGTGAGTTGTTTGGTTATTATATCACTTATGTATATTTTCATATGCATTGTCCTACCCAATGATTATCACAGAAAAAAGGTTTATTTTATGGTGTCCTGTTTCAAACCTACGAAACTCACCAACATTATTGTTGACGTTTTTGAGCATAACTTTTCAGGTAACACTAGTGGACTGAAGATAGATGACAAGAAAGCTTAGTGGACCTCTAGGTTGCATTTAAGCTAAACTTTGTGACTATTGTTTGAGGTGGAACTTTTGCATTTTTAATAAATTGGAAAGGCGTGTTTTGCCTTGACACTTACA
The DNA here is from genome assembly GCA_963422505.1 of Pseudognaphalium luteoalbum. Classification (NCBI taxonomy): domain Eukaryota; kingdom Viridiplantae; phylum Streptophyta; class Magnoliopsida; order Asterales; family Asteraceae; genus Pseudognaphalium; species Pseudognaphalium luteoalbum. The sequence continues at coordinate 84,777,181 of OY730193.1, forward strand.
CTGTGGATTATTGGTTACTATTTGGTTTCATCGTTGATATGTACGCGTAACGTGAACCACTATTCATGTTACAAGTATCATAACACATTGGAGTTTATTTTCATATAGATTTCTTTATAATAATGTGTTGTGATCTTATCTACGTTGTACCCTATTGTTTCCGCTTTAGATGGGGTGTGATAGTATCCAAGATCAAAGATCAAAAGCATGCTCCTAAAGATTACAACCCTCCTTTTTCAAAGAACGGATATTTTATTTTTCAAAACCCCCCTAGTAAAAAGTTCTACCCTAAAATATTTCATTATCTGCTTATTTTAACCATGCTTGAAATTCGAGTTTGCTTGAGGACAAGCAAAGTTCTAAGTGTGGGATACTTGATATCGCGTAAAAAGTCATGTTTTTACTACCGATATCTCTCTCATATTAGAATGATTCTTGTCATTTTAAACACAAAACCAATGCAAATCAATGATATTATGCCAAGATGGTCAACACAAGGTTGCACGATAAAAATCAAGCAAAACGGATGAAAAACGAAGATTCCACACACGTTTGAAGATTCAAGGCATCAAAACGAGATTTTAAGACAAAAGTGCCCATCATCAACATCCATCTCACCCAAGATGTCCGTTTTCAAATTACGAATCCAACAAAAGAAGAATCAACAAAAACAGATAAAGAATGAAGATTCTACGCCGGCTAGAAGATCCAAATGATTCGTACGCAATATCTGGAGATAGGGGACATATTTTTGGGATATATTTACATCAATGTATTCTTTTTTGAATTACGAATCCAACGCAAAAAGAATCAACGCAAACGGACGCATAACGAAGAAGATACACACGAATTAAGCAACGCAGCGAAAGACGACGGACCGGGACGGGTGGCAGCCAGCCGCCGCCGGCCAGGTGGTGGGCGGCGAAGGCCTCCCTCCCCCCATATCTTTTCCACTTTTCCGTCCTTGCGTGTACCCGGTGCACCACCTTTGGCTACTTTTCCGTACCCGGTGCACCACCTTTCGCTACTTTTTCGTACTCGGTGCACCACCTTTCACTCTTTTTCTAATGTGAGCCTAGGGATGCTAACGTGAGCCACATTTTCCCTATAAATACATCCCCAAGGCTTCCATTTGAAGATGTCCCATATGCATTAGTCATAATTCTCTCTTTACTTTCTCATTCTATTTTCTTACTTCAAAATTAGTGTTAGGCTAGTTAAGTAGCTCGTTTAAAATAGAACGAAAGCTAGGGAACATTTTGTAATCTTTGGTGTACGCTTGGAGTTAGGCTTATTAATTCAAGTCTATTCCTTCTCGCATTTTAATCCGAGTTCTTTCTATCCTATTCTATCTTAATTAAATATGTATGCTTTAATTATGCTAGAATTAGTTTGTGCCATGATTAGCGAGTAGATTACTATTGTATTTGTTGTGATGTAGTTAGCATATATAATTGTGGGATGACTTTAAATATGTCGTGAAATAATATGACGGCCCCTATTCGACTGTTTACATGGTATAGTGCTGAAAATGCTTTTAAGCAAAGTACATACGTATGGAAGCTGGTAACGACCGAAGGTAGTTGTATTATGGATCGACATTATAAAACGGAAACTTTATGAACGGACTTATCCTATGATTTTAAACCTAAAACTTATATTCGCCTTTCGATTAACAAACGTGATTGTAACCCTGTAAAGAGGAGTCGCGAACCTTGATACTTAGTCAATAGTTATCTGTGTAAAAACTATGTTTTTAACTGTAACGTCATGCAAGCATCATAAAATGCAATGTGATTACGTGGACTTGCCATGAGTCTTGTACACTTTCGATCACGATGTACTTATCACGTGAACATGGAGAAGTGGTTAAATTCACAATGGAAACATCGGTAAACGATTAAATACACTGTGAATCACCATAGCATTTTCCGACATGGTCTGGGTTTAACTTTATGCAAAAAGCCGTTAGCATTTTAATTAGATTAGTTAATTTAGATTAGATTAGAGTAGGTAGGCTATAGGCTAAATAACCATTTACGAAAACCTAGGGATTTGTTAATTGTAATGAGAAAGGCAAGTTTGGAATCTAAGTTACATTGATATCTTTTCCTTCAAACATGAAATCAAAAGTAAGATACGCAAGAACCTTGAACGTTTTCCCCTGTTTATCATCTTTAAGTTTCATTAATAAGGAATTGGTTAATAAGTCCGAACATAAATTCTAAGTTAATTGTTTAATGGATTTGAAATCTTTATGGTATTAAGAACGGTCAGATTTGTAATGACCTGCTACTCTATTCCTTCGCCCACGAGCGAATACGTTCAATAATACGGGTCACTGACTCCCTCACAGGAGAGTGTGGAGAGTTGAGCATCGTCTGTCTGATCAGAATCATGACACCTTAGTTCCTCGTGACATATTAGTTGATAACCGACTAATAGAAAACTTATTGGTTATACCACTGGGTGTTGAATCCACTAAACATTTCAAATTTAGATAATAGTTTCCCCATAAGAGTCATCATCCCACATTATTAGCTAACGAACTCACAACAAATACTACTTTTATTATCTGATTTATTATTACACTTTTATTCGCTTTATTTAGTTTACTTAGTTAACTGAACCAAAACCCCCAACGCACTCTTTTAAAACCTTTACTAGAAAAGAAAGATTAATTGGATCACCTCCGTTTCAATTCAGCTTTTCTTTAAGAACGACTCTAGGTCATACTTACCATCTACTAGTCTTTGGTTCAGTATTAGTAAGTCATACTTAGACCCCAGCAAATATAAATTTAAAACAAACCGATTGCGATCCATACGTCGTCTTCATACGACCGTTTGGGGCGCAACAGTAACATTACTGCCGAGATAAGCGGTGGGCATATCTCTCAAGTCAGAACTTTCATACGATTATGGTTCTTGTATAGGGTGAGATGAGTGTGGGTAGACATTGAATGGTTCAGGATAGTAAGTTTGGTATTGATGTTGTTGGACAGCATAAGGGTCATACTGGTATTGTGATTTAGGATATAAATACCCTATGTTATCCGAATAAGTCATACTATACCTTTGACATTCGTTATCTATGTGGGCATCACTCCTACGTCTATTTTGGATTGATTTAACAAGACTATCCAACTGATCACTTAGTTGTTGTAGAGTAGCCATTTCCAAGTTATTAGTAAAGACAACACACGAAGAAGGTTTTAGAATTTAAGGTGAGAAGGGAATTTAAACTATGCTAATCTAATCTAACTACGCTAATCTACGGCAGAAGTAACTTCTAATAGGGATTGGTGAATCCAAGTCAAAAGGATCGCTTAAAAACTAAATTTGTCCAAACAAGCTCTGAATCGTACTACCGTCCCCGGCAGCGGCGACAAAAACCTGATCGTGCCTCGAACGACATTCGTTATCTATGTGGGCATCACTCCTACGTCTATTTTGGATTGATTTAACAAGACTATCCAACTGATCTCTTAGTTGTTGTAGAGTAGCCATTTCCAAGTTAATAGTAAAGACAACACATGAAGAAGGTTTTATAATTTAAGGTGAGAAGGGAATTTAAACTATGCTAATCTAATCTAACTACGCTAATCTATGGTAGAAGTAACTTCTGACAGGGATTGGTGAATCCAAGTCAAAAGGATCGCTTTAAAACTATATTTGTCCAAACAAGCTCTGAATCTTACTACCGTCCCCGATAGCCGCGTCAAAAACCTGATCGTGCCCCGAACGGTGGGTCAGAAAATCGCTTCCCTGTCGTTGCGGACCTCACGCTTGAGGCCGTCGATTGGTGGGTGGTTTTAAATTTATATTTTTTCGGAGGCCTAAACCTTTCCGAACTACCTACTATTACTGGGTACGTATACCTGATATTAGTTTGCGGCAAGGATAATCCAGGGTGGTTCCTCACGATGGTAGAATTGAAACGGAACTCGTTCGGATAACTTAGTACTTAAGCTGAGGTTTCGGATAGTTGGATAGGTATTTGTTTTAGGTATTTTCTAAATTAACTACAGTACAGAAATGTAAATACTAAACTACGGATAGGGTAAGCAGATAGATAGAGATTGTGATTGTTGAAGTTTCAATATTCAGGTTTCCGGATGATGTTCATTATAAAAGATGATTGGAGACTTTCCTTTAATAAAATTAACAGAGGTTTGGTGTCAACACTAGTATCCTACGATTTAAGTGAAAAACCTAAGTTGCATGTCATTGAATACTAGGTCATCAGGAGTCTGATCAGATCAGGCTGCTCAGTCCCCCAACACTGTCCGATGAGGACTAGTGACCCATCTTGGAGTTAACTCCTGGGCGCATGAATAAGGCAACATACCGATATTTAATTTTTGACCCTTTTTAACACCTAATTCTAATTGATTTTATTAAGGGTCGTACAATTATTTGCTAATGTATGTTAAACTGTCAGTTATGTTGGATCAAGGGGTTTAAGCATCTTACACTACAGCTGAATGTTTGCTTTCTTTTCAAGATCCTTTAGATTTAATCTAGGAGCACAAATACTTATGTCAAGGTGTAGACCCTCCTTTGCGATCAAACGTTCATCCCTAGGTTCGTTTCACAGTGTATACTACATTTTTCAGCAGTTCGACAGCTTTTATATATACCTAGACCATGTTCAGGAAGGGTGACTTCCAGGTATCCACGGTGTCATATGCTTACAACCGGTCCGTAGCTTCCACGCATTTGTACTCCACCAGCGGTGTTTCCAGCGCTATACTAAGTACTGGGCCGTTTTACAGCATGTCCACAGCTTCATACAAAAACACAGATAACTATCTACTGATACTAGGGTTAGCTAAGTCCTAATACTAAAGTAATAGCCACGTGAAAGCTTGGAAAGGGTGGATTGAGTGGTTTAGATCTACCGCTTGAAAAGTTTAACCCGATACATAGCATAACAATTTCCAATCACATATTTAATTAAAGATTAATTTAACATCATCCCTACTCCTAAATATCTACATTTCAACAATCACAATATTACACTACTCAATAAACATGGCAATAAGTAAAGCACATACCATAATATTACGCATGGATAAATCAGACATAATAACAGTATGAGGGAATAGATATCACCGGATAATAGAGCAACGTAACAAGCGAATAGAACTTGCAATCCTTGATTAAAAGCTTGAACACCAATACTCTTTGATTACAAAAGCTAATCTCTACTCTAATCTACTAGCTACCCACAAATTACTCTCTAACTTCTCTAGAGAGAGAAGTTAGAGAGAGAAACAAACTAAGAAAGAAAATTACAAGTACGTGTGAAAGTGAATTGTATTGTGTGTTGAATGATTGAATGATTTGGTTGGTGAGAAATGAGGAGGTTTAAGCCTCTATTTATAGGCATTCAAGATACGATTTTACACTTAACACCCTCGCTCCAATTTAATACTGAAATACACCCCTGAGCTATGAAATTCGACACCAAAGAGGGGGTATTCGACACCAAATAGGGCATATTCGATAGCAAATAGGGCGTATTCGGTAGCAAACGGGGCATATCCGGTACCGTAGAGGGGGTATACCACCCCTACAGGGGGTTTACGGCCCCAAAGAGGGGGTATACGGCCCCATAAGGGGGGTATACGGCCCTCTAGGGGGTGTATACGGCCCCTGTGGGGTGGTATCCCCTTGGTTCGTGGTCTTGTGTACTGGATCGTAAGTCTTGTGCACTGGTCGAACTTCGTTTGGCCATAACTTCTTCATTCTTGATCTGTTTTCAGCGTTCTTTATATCCACGTGATCGTAATTACCTGAAGATTATAATGAACTAATCAAGGAATAATTTCAAGGTAATATGCTAAAAAGTGCTCGTAGAATGTGACCGTATTAATTATACTTTGTTTTGTAAGTTATTTAGCCATTTTACTTGATTTTGAAACAATGCCTTATTTTTAGACTTAATAATGAATTATGTTGAAAAAGTATTGATATTGAATGATTTCATCCATTTTTGGGCTAAAAAGGTGGGAATTGTGCACGCAAAAACGTGACTTTTTATGTCAAATCACACCCTGCACCACTTTGGTTAAAGCCTTCATTTTTTGTCTCTTTACCATTCAAACAAGATGAAGATGTTAACCCCACCAAAGCAAGTGTAGGTTCCATGTATACGGACCAAATCGAGTAGTTTACTTGTAAGTGAAAGCGGAAATTTAAACACAACAAGATAAGCAAGATTTAAGCTAGAAATGACCAAAACACAAAGATGTATATATATATATTATTAACTAGCAACAACACATACACTTTGACAAACACACAATGATCAAAATAACACTACAAGATGATTTTTCTCTGCTAGCAGTGGTGTTATGTGTGTGTAAAGTGGTGCTAAAAGAGAAGCTGGCGAGCTTCTATTTATAGCGTTATCCAGGCATCCTGCGACACAGTCATTATGTCGCATGGAATGTCTCTGCGACACAATTCTTGTGTCGCATACAATGACTCTGCGACACAATACTTGTGTCGCATAGTATGACACTGCGACACAATGCTTGTGTCGCATGATGACAAAAATTTGTAATTAAACTAAATCTAAAACTGTTCAATACGTAATTACAATATCGACACGAATACAGACTGAGACCAACTGACAGACACACATAGATGTATCAACAAACTCCCCCGTGTCTTCAGCTTGGTCTTCAAGAATTCTCCAATTAGCTTCAGTCTTCAAAAAAATTTCAGATCTGCAAACGTCTGAACATCAAACCCATCCTGTAGGGAACTTCCCACCAGCATGTACACCAAAAGCGAAGCATATATTGACGATTTTCTGAAATCACTTCGCGAAAACTGTGTTGAACTCATTGTCTGGGTTGTAGCGAATACGACTGTCGAACAACTTCTTCATATCATCCTTTGACAAGTTTATCAGGCTCAACGGGTCAAATATTCTGAATTCGGCTTTTGGAAGACCCCACAAAGATGTAGATCCAGTCTGAGGTACTGAATCTGGTACATACATAAGAACGGCTTCTCCCCTGTGAGCATCCAGTTCCCAGTAATGAAAACGTTTCAGCAAATTGAAGGGAACAGTTTCCAGAGAGATTTCATGCAAACATTCAGCCGGAGGATAGTGATTTCTTACGATAGGCTGATTCGTCTTTGGATCGAGCTTTTTCTTGAAAATATATCTTGTACCCAGCACTGGTTTGACATAATGATATTTCTTCGATCGAATTTCTTCACGCATGATCTTTTGAATTGCGTTTGCAATTCCGTCTTTCTGAGGATTTATCAACTGAAGCTGAGAAAGACGAACAATGTCATGCTTAGGCAACGTGCTCAGTTTCCTCAACGACCTTCGAAAGTACTGAATACCATCACTTCTTTTGATCATTAATCTTCCCTTGTTCACCTTCCAACTTTTTATGAGACCGGTATAATCACCACTAACCCTGTATTTTTTGCATGTAACAGGAGCAGGTTCGAGATTTTTACCTTTGATAAACCAGTTATCCCTAATGGACATTTCCCTGTCAAAAGGAACATGTTCGAATGTATCCTGTGGGAAAATGTCATTGTAGTTTGTCCTTGTTGATTCACGAACAGGGACTGGCATATCTTAAGAAGGTCCAGCAGGCTCAGACGATTCTGGAGCAGGAGCAGCCTGAGAAGAGGATCCTGAAGTAGATCCTGGTGCGTAGTTGAACGCAGGCCCTGACTCATCGTCTGAAGAATCAGAGGCAACAAAACCTTCCTGTGGATGAGCTGGACGATCAACATATTCTTCATTTGGGTCAAGCCCTTCTTGCTCAACCTCAACATCATCATCATTGTTTGCAGCCTCGAAATCAAACGGCGCTTCAGGCGCATGACTGTCTTCGTCAACCGCAGCTTGAAAGTATGTCAAATTACAATAAGTGTAATCTACAGCTAACGGTTTCGGTTGTCCTGGTAGCTCAAGAATATAATCCAAAACAAAAGGAGTTTCATTAACAGTAGAATCAGTTATATTATCAGGATTTACATTTTCATCGCCCTCGGCGGAAACCCTAGGTGTTGATTCTAATGTTGGCGTCTCCCCCGAAGCAACAGCTTGGTTTTCCAGTTGCAAAACCTTTGATCTCAGCTCTGCATTTTCCTTTTCCAAACGTGAGATTCGGGCATCCTGAGCTTCAAAGACCGTTGTTTGAGCTTCCATATCATGCTGCATTTTATCAATTCGTTGCATGAGCTCTTGAATAACCGATGGATGAGGATTGATCGGAGTGTCGGTTCTGGGGACCCCAGAAGATGTGGAAGTGGAAGTACGAGCACGCCTGACTAGAGGATCTACAACCTCAATATCAAAAGACTCTCGAGGTCTTTTTCTTTGGCTGGAGGATTCAGGAGGTGGAGAAGGTGGCTGATATGCATCGATCTCACGATCGAGATCCACTAACTCCTGATCCATAGGAGCTGGCAAAACCGGCGGTTGCTGAACTGCTAGTTGTTGAATTGGTGGTGGTTGTTGGACTGGAGGTTGAACTGGAGGCTGAACTGGAGGTGGTGGAACTGGATGCTGAGGAGCTGGAGCATTGAACTGCTCACCAGGAGGACCAACATATGTTAGGTCCATTATATGACCGAACAAGGCAACCTCACGATCTGGTGCCTGTCCCTGCTTGGCAAAAGATCCGTAAGTGGTGTAAATTCTGGTGTTCATCGGCGTTTGCTTAAAAGTGAATGATGGAGTCACAGGAAGATCTGGGTGCAGATGGTTGAGAAACAACTGAGTGAATCGAGGATACACAACCCATTTGGCTTCCGTATCCAAAGCATTTTTCACAAAACCCCTGAAGATATAACCTGAGAAGTTAAAGGGTTTGTTGTAGATCAAAGCAAGAATTGCAGAGGCAGTCGAAAACCGCATTCCTTCAAGGCCTGCCCTGCGACTAGACAAACACACGATCACAATGTGTGCCAGATATCTCCAAACCTTCGTCACGTAGGTCTTCTTGTATTGATCAAAAGGAATATCTTGATATCCAATCGATCTCATGCCTTCGGCGATTGCAGTAGCACTGAATTGGGTGATCATGTCAGAGTTGTCACCAAACTCAAAGAAATCTCGAATAAGCTGCTCCGAGAAGATAACTTGGCGTCCACAAACCCTAGAGATGATACGAGGATCCTGTTCATCTCTGTTAACGACCGCGTTATCCCAAAACTCAGTAATATGATTCGTCAAGATCCTAGTGTCAGCAGTGATAGCCTTGTAAATCCGGGAACGACGCAGAAAGGTGATCATGGGACGATATGGGCGCGAAGACTCGACCGTGAAGTTCAAGAAAGCCACGATATTGTGACGCGGTTCCCAGAAATATTTGGTGACGTCGATCTCGGCGGGTTGAGCAGCGGGTTGTTCAGCCATTACTGCAGAAATAGCAATAATACAACAAAGCTTGAACTGCGTTAGCGTTAGTACCAAAATAATAAACCGCATTTTGTTTCACAGAAGTGTCTGCGACACAACAGTTGTGTCGCACAGGAACAATACGACACAATGATTTTGTCGTAGAAAGGCACTACGACACAAAGCTTGTGTCGCATGACACGTGTCACGCGGACAGAATTTCCTCTGCATTTAGCATTATTTGAGAAATTAATCTCAGATGTGACACAAAGGTTGTGTCGTATGTTGTGTCGTATAAAGTGATACAACATAAGTAATGTGTCGTATGTAGTGTCGTATAAAAATACGACATAAGCTAATGAGATCAATACGACATAAAACTCCCTAATTATGCGACATAACGACTATTTCGTATGTTATGTCGCACTGACGAACACCAAACCAACCTAGATTTAATTTTGATAAAAATTTTGGGATTTTCGAAATCTAACCATACCCTAGGGTTCGCAAACAGTAGGGGATCAATAATATTCGTCTATCTAACCCTAGAAACCACTAAACTCTAATTAATTTTGAGTTTAAATGGGAACCCTAAAAACCGAATAGGAACGATTAAATCTAAGGCAAATATGACGGCTAAAATACGAAATAAATGTACCTAAAGATGCGCAGAAGGATGATGAATAAGAATCGATGAACAATCTGCGGTGAAAACGCTTCGACAACACAAACCGAAAAAGAATACGATTGTGTCGCAAAATTGCCTTTGTGTCGTATATGTTGTGTCGTGAAAGAGTTGAAAACGTAAATGATTATGTCGTATGATGTGAATAGTTAACCCCTGACACGCATACGACATAATATACGACACAACGGTTGTATCGTATAGTTGGAATACGACACAACGTACGACACAACGCTTGTGTCGTATAATTGAATACGACACAATTCTTGTGTCGTATAATGGAGTACGACACAATACTTGTGTCGCAAAGAAAACAAAGCAGATTTTAAGGACATAGAATTTGATTTCGAACCCGATTTTGATTTCGATTTAAGGATTTTCGCAATGAAGATGATTTGTGACTTAAATAAAAAGGAAATAAAAAGATAAAACTAAACATAAACAAAAGAAATAGACACAAGGTCAACTGAAAGCGTAAAACCAATAAAAATTTTGGTGACGGAGTTGAGAATTTTTATTAGGGATCATATCGACATAACATGCAATTATTAGGAATAGTAAGAGTTATTTCGATCATCAGTATATTTGTCCTCTTTAGATTTACTTGTCATGTTAGAAACAGTTTTTATAAAAATTATTTCAAAACGATTATTAGTATAATTGTCCACTTTAAATGTGTTATACGCACATCTAGGAACTAATTATTATTATTCGCATGTATATTTCGCTGTGGTCACCACCATAGATATACATCTTAACTTAAGACATAGACCATGTTTCCATTTATAGAGAGAATATTAGAAAATCAAATTTAAGAATCAAGTTAGCGGTGACAGGTCTGTACTTGCGTACAACAGAGCGACATAGCTTGATTCAGGTTTAAGCAAAACCAGACTTGGTCAAACCATTTTGGCGACCTTGTAAGGTATCTCAATTTTAAAGACTTTGCAAGTACTTTGACTTGTGTTTGCTTAATTTTTTTAAGTATATATAAACAGAAACCAGGTCTATACTTACGTATAACAGAGGAGACTGTCAATATATACCCCCAAATGATATCAAATAAGCTTCTTTCAACGAACACATGTCTAGTATAAGTAAGAAATTAAGACATTTGTCATACATCTAATGATGTTGTACCATTTGAAATAGACAATTAATTATTAGGCTTCTTAAGTAGTTTCAAGAAGTTTAGTATAACAAGCCTACTAATATATCGTATGATGAAGATAATGTTTATAGAAACTGTTTTCAGCACGTCAGATAAATCTACTGACACATCCAAGATAAATCTTAAAATTCCACTTAATGCATGTTACCCGATGTACTATCATATCCCAAGTTGTTTACAGACACAACTTCAACGTCTATTTTAAAAATGTAGCAACGTTGCATTTCTTTAATACTAAAAGTATAAAGAGTGGCTGTTGCAATTTTTATTTTTATTTTTATTTTTTTTTATTTTTATTTTTTTTATTTTTTATTATTTTTTTATTTATTTTTTTTAAAGGAAAGCAAATAAACTGTACAAAAATCAAGTCACAAATCATTTCTTGAGATCAAGGGAAATCATCCCTATCATATCTACAAGTTCGTCGAAACGAGCACGCGAAAATGCTTTTGTGAATAAGTCGGCCTTTTGCATAAGGGTATCTATGTGAATAAGGTCAATCAAGTGTTTCTCATAGCAATCTCTTATGAAGTGAAACCTAATCTCTATGTGCTTGGTCTTAGAGTGTTGAACGGGATTGCGAATAATAGATATTGCAGCAGTATTATCAATATGAATTGGAGTCAAGGTAAGAAGTAATCCATAATCACGCAATTGGTGTTGAATCCACAAAATCTGGGAGCAACAACTTGCAGCAGCAATGTATTCAGCTTCCGCTGTTGAGGTGGAAACTGTGGTTTGCTTTTTACACTGCCAAGACACCAATCTAGAGCCGAGATATTGGCAACCTCCTGTAGTTGACTTTTTATCCGAATTGCAGCCGCCATAATCAGAATCAGAATAGGCAGTGAGAGAGAAATTTTTCTCATTTGAGTACCATAGACCAAGTGATGGTCTATATTTGAGGTAACCAAAAATTCGCTTCACAGCCTTCATGTGAGAAACCTTGGGCTTTGCTTGATACCTGGAACAGATAGACACAACAAACACAATATATGGTCTGGATGCAGTAAGATACATCAGCGATCCTATCATAGAACGATAATCTCGCTCCTTGCAGTCTTCTTCGTGTTCAGCTGGCCCGAGTTTGTGATCTGTTTCAATAGGAGTACCATATGGTTTACAGTCATGGAGCTCATACCGAGTCAACATGTCATTGACATATTTGGACTGATGAATGTAGAGACCTTTATCAGACTGCTCAACCTGGACACCGAGAAAAAATTTAAGTTCTCCCATGGCACTCATTTCAAACTCAGACTTCATGATCTTCTCGAAATCTCTACACAAAGAATCATTTGTTGAACCAAAAATGATGTCGTCCACGTAAACCTGTACTAGTAACAAATCTTTTCCAGCCCTTTTTATGAAGAGAGTGCTATCAATTTGTCCTCGTGAAAAGCCATTTTTCGTTAGATGATTTGCCAACCTTGCGTACCAAGCTCTAGGAGCTTGATGGAGACCGTATAAAGCTTTGCCTAACTTGCAAACATAATCAGGATGATTTGGATCTTCAAAACCAGGAGGTTGCATGACATACACATCCTTCAGAACCTCTCCGTACAGAAATGCGCTCTTGACATCGAGTTGATAAACCCGAAAACCTTTAAATGTTGCATAAGCCAGAAAGATGCGAATGGATTCCAATCTTGCAACTGGAGCAAACACATCATCATAGTCCAAACCCTCGATCTGAGTAAAACCTTGAACCACCAGCCGAGCCTTATTCCGAATAACTACGCCTCTGTCATCCTTTTTTCACACGATATACCCAGCGAGTTCCAATTGGATCGACATCTTTGGGTAAAGGAACCAAACTCCAGACCTCAAGCTTTTTGAATTGATTCAATTCTTCCTGCATAGCCTCAACCCAGTATGGATCTTTCAAAGCTTCGTTTATCTTCTTCGGTTCATGCTGAGATAGGAAGCATTCCTCCAGATCTTCTTCAACTAAGGCAAAAGAGGCAGATGAAGATTCTTCACGGACCTCATTAGCAGCTAGTTGCCTCCTGGTTACAACTCCCTGTTGAATCTCACCGATGATATTTTCAGTGGGGTGAGAAGAATGAATTCTAAGCTGAGGGATCTGATCAGGCACAATGATCGGGTCCAAGTTTGAAAGAACACCTTCTGAATTTTCAATTGCAACTGAGCTATCAGTGACAATGTTCTCGGTTTCAAGTGGAAAGATAATGTCGGTTTCAGTTTGAGGATTAGATTCAGAAACTACATGATCACCATCGGAGGAATTATCATCATTGATAATATTCTCATGAGGTACTGCTCTAGACTTGGAAACTAAGTCGGAAGTAAGATCCAAGCCATGAAGTAGAGATACTACCTGATCTTCTTCACTAAATTTGGGAAGATTGAATGAGTCCACCAGCATATCATACTCAAACAAGGACTCAGGTCCCTTGCCTTTTGGAGAATCAGTATATTTCATAAACCTTACTTCAAAATGTTCCTCTATTCTCCTAGTGGACTTATTGAAGACTCGTTTATTCGGCGAGTTCATAGAATATCCTAAAAATAGGCCATCGACAGCTTTTTCATCAAATTTGCCTACCGAATCCTTAGTAATTAATATTGTGCAAGGACACCCGAAAGGCTCAAGAAACTTCAAATTTGGTTTGCGATTATTCAGCAATCATAACATGTTTTGTTTCGTTTCTTAACCATCGAAACTTGATTCAACACATAGCACGCAGTATTAACAGCTTTTGCCCAAAACGTGGTAGGCAGATGCGCATCAGACAGCATGGTTCTTGCTGTTTCAATGATTGTCCTATTCTTTCTTTCAGCGACACCATTTTGCTGAGGAGTACGAGCAGCACTAAACTGATGAAAGATTCCTTTTCGAAGACAATACATTTCCAAGGTTCTGTTCTTGAATTCTGTTCCATTATCGCTACGCAGTTTCTTGATTTTCAGGTTACACAGGTTTTCCAGTCTGTCGAACAAGTAGGTTAAAGTGTCAGCCGTTTCATCCTTTCCAGCCAAGAAATATACCCAAGAAAACCTTGAGTAATCATCAGTAACAACCAGACATTATGACTTTCCTCCAATACTTTTCTTATTCACAGGACCGAACAAATCCATGTGAAGCAACTCCAATGGAGATTCAATAGAGTTCACCTGCTTAGACTTATGGAACTTCTTGTGTTTTTTCCCTTTGAGACAGGAAACGCATTCATCATCTATTTCGAATGACTTTTTGGGCACACCTAACACAAGATCATTATTGACAAGATAATTCATTCTGTGAAAATGAATGTGTCCCATACGTCTGTGCCAAAGCAGTGAATCTTTAGAGGATGCTTTTGATAGCAAACAAGTATGCTCCTTGGTAGTCACAGTTTGCATATCCAAAATGTACGAGTTGCGTACACGGGGTACTCTCAGTAGCACCCATTCCTCGGGAATAACAAATCCCGGTTTCAAAATTAAACACTCAACATCTGTAAATGCTGTAGTAAACTTCTTGTCGCAGACTTGAGAAACACTGATCAGATTGTGTTGCAGTTCCTCGACATAATTTACTTTATCAAAACTCACTTTCCCATTTGAAAGAGTACCCTGTCCCGTGATGTTACCACCTGCATCTCCTGCAAAAGCAACATGTCCTCCGCGATATGGTTTAACGTTTGACAGAAGAGACATGTCACCTGTCATGTGCCGTGAGCAGCCACTATCCACATACCATTTACTGCTTTGTATATGACCTGACTGCTACAGCACAACATGAGGAGAGAGTTAGTTAGAAATGGAGACCCAGGCCTTTACAGACTTGGGTACTCCAGAGACCTCATCAATAATAACTACATCAGTTAAAACTTTGTTTTTCAAGACATCAGAAGTACTTCCTGATGCAGTATTACTTGATGATGAGTCATTTGATGACTCTTTTGGTCTCCAAATTTTCACAGGAACCACAGTGGGTTGCTTGTTAACATTGTCAAGCTGTTTAACCTGAGGTTTACTAGGCCTAGCAGCATTAACTTTCGGGATAGAAGTATAAGAAAGTGAATCCTTCTTTGAAAAAGATTTAGAAGATGAATTTTTGGAAACACCTTTTGACAACTTTTTCTCGAAAGCAACGGACATTGATTAATCAAGTGACCTTGTTTCTTGCAGTAGAAACATGATCGTCTTTCCTTAAAGGTTTGGTCGTTACTGCCTAAGAATTGAGGTGAGACAGGCAACTTTGAAGTGAATGCCTCAGAATGTGAAACAGAAGATTTGACAGAATTCTTGATTGAGTTATAATTAGTATTCTTTAAATCTTTCCTTTTAAGTTCAGCCTGAGCCTTAACATTCCTTTGAAAAGTTTCAACGTTTATCTTAGAAGTAATAGTGTGATGATCAGGTTTAGTGTTTTTCTTTTCACATTGAGACACACTCTTACAAGGAACATCCTCGACCTCGACCTTCTTTTCAGTAGTTTTTAAAGAAGCAGGCTGAAAACTACCAAAGGGGGTTAACTGGACAATTCCTGAGGAGGTAAACTTAACAGGTTCAAAAGGCTTCACAGGATCAATCTTAGTTAGCTTGGTTTTCTTCTTATCATGATTGATCTCTATGTTGGTTTGATAGAAATCGGGCAACTTAAAAGTAGGCAAACTAACAAGTTCAGTTACAGGCATATCTACACGCTTAGCAACAGGTTCATTAACTGATATTTCAATGGGCTTTGCATCTACTAACGCAGTAGGTACGAAATCTTTAATTTCATCTTTAGACGGTCTAACCAAATTCACATCTAAAGACGGAGGCGGTTGATGATGATAACCAAAACCGGATTTATCTTTAGAATTAGTCCTACCCGTCTGAAGGATCTCTGTAAAGACCATGGCAGAAGTGTTGATATTCTTGAGTTTTCGTTTGTAATCAACAACTTTGGCTTCGGAGATAGCCAATTCTTGTTTTAAATGAGAAATCATTTTTAAGTAACTGTCAATTTCATCCTGATTGCTGAAAATGAGAGCTTTCAGCTCCTTTTTATCTTCAATGAGTTGATTAATGTTACTATCAAAGAGTTTCTCATTAGTTTTCAACACTTTATTTGCCTCCATGAAATTCAAGATATCTGACTTCAGATTGTCATTATGTTCCATAAGCCCATTTACTTTACCAGTTAAGCTAATACATGAGTTACAAGTAAATGAAGCAAATTGTACCTCATTGTTGATGGCCATGAAGCATTGTTCATGATCTTCAAAAGCAGAGAAATCATAAGCATCTCCATCCTCAATCAACAATGCAGCCTTAGCAGTAGTATGCTCAATCTGTTTGGGAGCAATAGATGGTTTTGTGAAACCCGTAGCAGGTTGTCGACCTTTCTCACATTCTCGGGCAAAGTGTCCAAGATTCTGACACTTATAGCATTTGATTTTGCTTTTTTCGAATCCCATTGGTGTTCGGTCAGCTGCATCTTCAAGAGACCTCTTTCCAGTTCTTCTCAGATAGTTTTTGGCTCTACGAGTGAGCATCGCCATATTCCATCTAATGTCAATCCTTTCTAACTCATCAGGATCAACCTGATTGAAGTCTTCATCAGTCAGTTCCAAAGTACTGACTCTTTTGGAGAGAAAGTCTTCATATGATGATAAGAAGGCAGTAAACATTGCTGCATGTTCATCTGTGGTTGCTGAAGAAGGAACGGATGATGATGAACATGTCTTACTTGAAGAGGCATTATGAGATGGTATGGCTGAAAATGTTCCTACAGCAGGGTAACTGTAAGAGGAAGATCTCTGAGAAATACCCTCAGATGAGATGAAAGCGATTCCACTATTACTTGATTCTGATGTACGAGCAGTGGATCTTGTTTCCTTCTTTTGAATATCTAATGCACCAGCTTCAAGTTTTCCAACAAGATCATCCAAAGACAATTGCATTGTCTTTGGATCACTTTCTAACAGCAGAACTCGCGTTTCCCAACTTGGAGGTAGAGCAGCTAAAGCCTTTTTGTTAATCTCATAATTTTTTAGATTATATCCTCCAGCTTGCAGTTCATTTACAGTACGTGTAAATCTGCAAAGCATGTCTCTGACAGTCTCATTCTTCTGAATATAGAAATAATCAAACTGAGTTTTGACTAATTCCAGTTTGCTCTCGATGAACTCTGAGTTGCCACTAAATCTCTTCTCAATTGCAATCCAAAGATCATAAGCGATGGTTTGTGGAAACATATCCAAAACGTCAGTTGGAAGTGACATAGTAATAGCAGAATGAGTCTTGCGTTCAATTTCCCATGCTTTTCGTTCTTCGGGAGTGTATGAACGAATGGGTTTGGGTGGAGGAACGCCCATGTGTTCTCCAAGAGCAACCGGCGCTTCATATCGTTCAAGAAGAGCCAACTCCATGACAGGATTAGTGAATAAAACAAATGATATAAAACGTTGTTTCCAAGCTCGATATTCCATACCCGGTGCAAAATAAGGAGGCTTATTTGCACTACCAATAGTAGCATTATGTTGTAAAACTGCATCAACGCTTTGAAGAGACATGGTGAAGATCTGCAAAAAATTAGTAAGTACACAACAAACAAGCTGAATTTTTGTCTAAGTCTGGAGAAATGCGACACAGTTGTTGTGTCGCAGAGAATCAATACGACATAAAACTTGTGTCGCAGAACTTAATCAGACAGAAGACAAAAATGCGACACAACAGAAATGTCGTAAGTTATGTTGCAACTTGTGTCGCAGACCAGTCTAGGTCAAAAGAATTGTGTCGTAGCGTTATGTCGCAACTAGTGTCGTAGACAATTTAATGTCTTATGATTGTGTCGTATGAACTGAACTTGCGACACAATGTTTGTGTCGCAAAGGTGCACGTGCAGTCAACCTAGAGACCACCAAAATTTCAATTTTCAACAAAAGTTCTTTGGAAACCCACACCAACTTACTAATCAGCTGTAATATCCAAGAGTTCAAGATCCAATACACCAACTTTTTTACCAACCAAATCTATAACATAGAAAAACACAAGATTTTAAAGATTAAACACCAAATAAGATTAAAACTCAGCTTTTTTTTACCAAGACATCAAGAACACCAAGAACACAAAAGTTTTAAAAAATTTACTTTTAGACCAAAAATCTTGCAAAACTAACTCGAAACCACAACTCAAGAGTATGCGGCTCTGATACCAATTGTAGGTTCCATGTATACGGACCAAATCGAGTAGTTTACTTGTAAGTGAAAGCGGAAATTTAAACACAACAAGATAAGCAAGATTTAAGCTAGAAATGACCAAAACACAAAGATGTATGTATATATATTATTAACTAGCAACAACACATACACTTTGACAAACACACAATGATCAAAATAACACTACAAGATGATTTTTCTCTGCTAGCAGTGGTGTTATGTGTGTGTAAAGTGGTGCTAAAACAGAAGCTGGCGAGCTTCTATTTATAGCGTTATCCAGGCATCCTGCGACACAGTCATTATGTCGCATGGAATGTCTCTGCGACACAATTCTTGTGTCGCATACAATGACTCTGCGACACAATTCTTGTGTCGCATAGTATGACACTGCGACACAATGCTTGTGTCGCATGATGACAAAAATTTGTAATTAAACTAAATCTAAAACTGTTCAATACGTAATTACAATATCGACATGAATACAGACTGAGACCAACTGACAGACACACATAGATGTATCAACAGCAAGTCATCCTGGAATGAATCCTGATCATTATCAACTTGCACTTGATGAATGTACCCAACTTATTGGCTAGGGTGTCATCGAACCCACTATCTTCCCTTGGGCATGTGAAGCGTTCTATATCAACAAAAGGAGTGAACAAGTTCGGGGCAAATTAAGACTGGTTATTAATTATCAGCCGTTGAATCATTTCTTAGCTGATGATAAATTCCCACTTCCATAGAAAAAGTCCTTGTTTCAACACCTATCAAATGCTAGAGTCCTTTCTAAGTTTGAGCTGAAGTCTGGATTTTGGCAGTTAGGGATTAAACCTGAAGATAGACCAAAGACAGCTTTTTGTATACCAGATCATCACTACCAGTGGAAAGTAATGCCGTTTGGTTTAAAAAAATGCTCCATCAGCTTTTCAAAAGGCAATGATAACAATCTTCGAGCCTATTTTGGCTAATACGCTGGTCTACATTGACGATATTCTTTTATTCTCCCCAGATGAAGAGTCTCACGTAGAATTATTGTCAAAATTCCATGTTTTGATTACTAAATATGGAATAATGTTATCCGAAAAGAAAATGGAAGTAAGAGTAACCAGAATAAATTTCCTTGGGATGGAAATAGCTGACGGGAATATCAGCCACAACCACATATTGCTCAAGAACTACTTAAGTTTCCTGATGAGTTATCTTCCCAAAAGATGATTCAACGGTTCCTTGGGTTAGTCAACTATATGGTTGATTTCTTAACAAAGTTGTCAAATCACACAGTATGGTTGTTCCCCTTATTAAAAAAGAATCCTTCTCCGTGGACATCGAGAAAAACAGAAGTTGTCAAAGAAATAAAGAAGCTAGCAAAACAGATGCCCCCAGTAAAGATTCCTACTGGCTCAGAGAAACGAATCTTGCAGACAGATGCAAGTGATGAGTGTTGGGGAGAAGTTCTTCTTGTTCAAGACAATAATGGAAGAAGACACGTGTGTGGTTATAAAAGTGGCACGTTTAAAGCATCTGAGCAAGATTACCACTCCACTTTCAAAGAGGTCCTTGCAGTCAAAAGAGGCATTGAAAAGTTTTAGTTTCATCTACTTGGTCATGAGTTCGACATTTAAATGGATATGTCTTCCTTTCCACGCATGCTACAATTTAAAAGAAAGATGCTACCACATGCACAACTTTTAAGGTGGTCAAATTGGTTCTCTCAGTGGAAGTTCACAGTAAAACACATCAAAGGAACATAAAATGTTCTTGCATACTTTCTTTCAAGACCAAAGCACTATAAAAAGGAGTGCAAGAACCCTAAAGATGCACAACTAATCCATACTGCTTACTTTCCCATGGTGTTCCAATTTCTCTACACAAAGAAAATGGATCTTCTTCATCTTCTTCATCTTCTCCATCATAAGACCCAATTCTCACGCTACCAGAAGAAATAGTTGAAAACATTGCAACTATGACTCTTGAAAAAAGAGCTCATTATTGTTATAAAAGTTTTCTTACTATTCTTCTGAAGAAATATGGGTTATTCATGAAAGATCTCAAATTCCACCCAGATTATCCATTCTTGAATATCTTTCATATGCATGATTTAAGGAGATTTCCTAAAGAGGCATTATGCTTTTTCTACTATCTTTTTGAATGCTTCACTATCGGAATCTCATTCAACGCCACAACTCTCCTAACCTACATCATCAAAAGTCAATTTAGAGATGGTCCACCACAGTCCAAACATTTGCTTACTATGTTACAATGGTTTGTTCCTCATCACCAGTGAACTAGATGGCTCACAACCTCTTCCAGCAAACCCTAAATTGTAGTGATGTTTAGAAGGCCCAGTTATTTCCTCACACCATCTGCAGTTTGTGACAAGGGATCGCTTATCTATTACTCTCTTTATTGCTTCATTCATAGGTGGTATGATATCAACCCATCCAGTGTAACATGTGCCAATTTGCATAAAGAAATTTGGATGGAGTCAAGGAATTCCATGGCAAAAGCAAATGGTGTAGATCCACAAACGATTCCATTTTTTATCTTAGGGAATTTTCAAAATTGGACCGATGATAATCCAGATTCTGCTAAATGGATATAAGCTACTAATGAATGGAAAAGTAATCATCTTGAAGCTGTCGTCGAAACATCAGATGAAGAATACATCATTTGGACAGATGATGAAGATGAGCGTACGTTTGGAGATCCGTTTGAAGATGATCCGACAGAATCTGATGCATGTTGGAGCCCTTGAGAAGACTAAAGTATTTTATGTATAATTATGTGTGTGATTATGTAAAATTTTTATGTTTAAGTGTGTATTAAATAATGACATATGCATAACATATGCAATGATGTCACTCCCTAAAATGACATAAGCACTTATGTCATTAGCCAATAATGTAAAAAAGTATGTAAGCTTGTATCATGGGCTTATTAGTTGTACTCCCATGGATATAAATAGTCATGTATGTTGCCATTGTAAGGCATCCAAGTTTGAAGTAATATAAGTGTTCTTGTATACTTCTCTCTCTACATTCTCTCTCTAAATATTTCTCTCTAAAACTTCTTCTATTTCTATTAGTTCTTTAAGATCTTCATCTTCTTAGTAGTAGTTGTTATAATAATAACCCCTCAATCTGCCTCAACTCCCTATGATTGCTCTTACAGGTCTTATATAGATCTGCCTCAATTCCCCCTACCTTTTAAGTCAATTTAATTTAACTTTTTCAATACTTTTTTAGAGCCACTTGCATCCATTTGCATTTTAATGTGATTGTATAAAAGATAATATTCAGTTGCAATAAATATACATGACATCATACTTTTACTTTAATTTGGTGCTCATATAATACTTTATAATAGGGATTGTTATGTAATATAGTTATAAGACTAGTAGCCTACAATATTTGACCAATATTATGTGAATGAATCAATATACAAATGATATATTAATTAGCATACATTTGTGAGGTGCAACTACAATGCACAATCATGTTGCACATCCATGCCTGAACATATAAGCAACCTCCCGGCTTAGTGAGTCCTTTCTTTCGTGATGAACTGGTTTATTTAGGATATCCGTCCATGGAAGTTATAAACCAGAAAGTAACCTTTGTTGAAGAACTGCTAACTCCATGCTTCGCACCCCTCTTTCACACTTTTGCTACACACTCCTAGTGCCCACTCATGCTACCTACATCACCACCACACCAAGTGTGTTTGAGTAGCAAATCATGGAACTTATGCATACTTAACTCTCAAATCAATTACTAGCAAACTATAACACTTTGCCTATAAATAATACATCCTTCAAAACCTTAAGTATCATCCATTCTATATATGAACATGGATCTCATTAAGTCCAACTCTACTCCTTAAAACATATCTTTAGTTGCGTAGTCGCTCGGAGTTACTCTAGCTAGTTAAAAGATCCTGTAGACATCATTCTCATACATATACTAACTCGGCTCCAACTACGGAGATAGTGGATTAAAACCACATTCATCCAACTCAAATGTGAGTTACCAAAATGGGAATCGCCACCCGCGACAACAAACCCCTTCCATTCCGTATTCGTCCTAACAATATCTCTAATCTTATGATGGTACGAGCATACACACGCTTAGGTTTTTGATGATCATGATACGTGGCCCAGTGATCATGACCCGTAACCCGAGCTTGTGAATCTACGTACCATCATTTGGCTCTATCCGTGGGAGCCGAACAAAAACCTTACCTCGTATGCTCATTACGTCACTACCCTATGGCTATGGCAGACTTCCTTCTTAAATCATCCAACTAAGGTGAGTAGAGAATATAGGTACATTATTAAGGTCTTTCAGAGGACCATGCATTAGTTAAATAACATGCTTACATCATTAAAAATTATTAAACCCGTGATCATTCAAGTTATGGATTTACATATTGCAAAATATTTGCTTCTGGTTATGATCTTTATCAAGAAAAAATTAATTATATAAATGATAACATTAAATAATGTTAAATTTAGTTTATAATATTTTTTGATTTTTATTATATTTATATTGCATTTATTTAATAATTGATACTGATTTGGTTCATATTTATAAAATGAATTATTTTAAGTTTTGAAATTAAGTATTTATTAATTAAAATAGTCTTATTAAAAGTTTATTTTATTTTTAAAGTTTAGACTTTAATATAGATTTAAACTTTTTGTACATTTAATTTTAAAGTATTAATAAAGGATGTATAGTTTCATTATATGATGTACTAATAGGCAATCTATATGAAAATTTCTGAATTTTAAGAAGCTAAATTTAAACTTGTATATTACTATGTGATAAACACTATGATGTATGACAAAAATTCTTAATTCCTAGATTTAGCATGCATTATTTTATATTTTTGATATTTATATAAAAACATTTGGGGGTTTACTAATTGTTTCCTCTGTTGTACGTAAGTACAGACCTGGTCTCATATTAGTATTCTTAAAAATAAGCAAAAGAAATATAAAATCTTTAAAATCTTAAGATTCCTAAATTAATCAAAATATGTCGCTTTGTTATACTAAGGTATAGACCTGTCACCGCTGGTTTGATTTAAAATGGTTTGCTTTACTTGAATCAAGTTATGTCGCTCTGTTGCATGTCAATGCAGACCTGTCACCAATGTCTTGATTCTTAAAAATAATTTTCGTATACTTATTCTAAATATAAAGTAAAGTGCATGACTAAATTTTAGGGGTATATCATAGATGGGGATCATATGTAATATACATACTAACAATAAAGTGTTTTAAGAAATATAAGTATAGATTGTTTAAGAGGACAACAATATTAGTAATCGTTGATGAGCTATATATTACGTTAATAATAATAACAAAGGAATTTATTCCCTTATTGTACAAAATAGTTATCCATGTTAATTAAATTGTTTAAATTTTAAAATTGAAAACAGATTTTTATTTTGGGTATTTTAATTTTTAAATATTAGTTTTATGCTTTTAAGTAATCATATTTGGATTAGTGATGTATATTTAAATTTAGTAGTTTAGTTTTAGTCTACTTGAGGACAAGTAGAAGTTAAGTGTGAGAATAATTTGATAACATTAAATAATGTTATATTTAGATTATAATATTCTTTGATTTTTATTATATTTATATTGCATTTATTTAATAATTGATACTGATTTGGTTCATATTTATAAAATAGATAGGAATAGAGCTTGAATTAGTATAGAATGAAAATAAGTCAAATAAAGTAATCTTTGTATAAAAGTTAATTGTACCAAAATTTAGTTGAGACAAAGTGGTTAAAAGAGTAATATAAAAAAATAAATTTTCAAATACTTGAGTTCAAAAAGTTAAATGTATTTAGCAAAAATAATTAGATTGTACATTTATTGGAGTTTACGAGTTTTAATAGAATTCTTATGCATTTTATGTGAATACGATACTTAATTCCTTCATATTTGCATTTAGGAGATTTATTGGAGCTTGGATCAAAAAGAAGCAGAAATCGAGCTATTATTAAAGAAAAATATGAAGATTTGAAGCTAAGAAGTTTGGCTGGTTTGAAGGTTGAAAAAGTTGTAAATTTCATTCCATACGGCGGATGGATTAATCCATCTGGCGTATAGATTGGTTGGGCCAAGCTGGATCAGACGCGGTATCAGACTATGGGCTTTAGCATTCATCCGGCGGATGGATTAATCCATCCGGCGGAAGGATCGATTCGGCAAAAACCCTAAATACCCTCATTTGATTTCATTTGAGGGTTATCACCCCATTTTTCTTCACAGCCGATTTTCAACCATCAAAACCCTAATTCTGGAGTATTTTGAGGAGAAGGAAGCAAGAAGAATTGGAGGTTATCAATTGCTAATTTATTATTTTCGGTTTTTCGGTTCAAATTTGTTATACGTTTTCATTTGATTATGAATTCTATTACATTTTCGTTTCTGATTTTCTGTAATAATATGAATAGTTAAATACTCTAACACTTGCTTGGATGAATTAGCTTATGATTAGGTAATCATTTGATGTTTATATTAAGTTTAATTTAAATTAAATTGCGTTTAATCGAGAACCCTATGTATTTTGGTTTAATTAATAGTTCTAATTTATTTGGTGAATGGATAAGTGGTTATAGCGAATGTTTGTCACTTAGGTATTCATTATCAATTGTTTGTCTACGAATAATTGAACTTTGATTGCGGACGCAGATAAGGAATAAATTAGACGATTAAACTAAAATGTGTAAGTTAGTGATTTTGGCGAATGTCTTTTACTAGATTAAATTATAATTAGTAAATTAGACTTAAGGTGTAGGAAAAGTGTACACTAATCCTAGCTTAATAAGATTTACATTTAATACGCAAATAAACTAGTTTTAATTATACACCCTGAAGTCATTACTAAAATAATCCAAGTAAGTGTCTTTTTTTTTTAATTATCTGAAAGTTAAAAAATCAATTTTGACTCTTCATGAGTCCGCTTAGTTTAATTAATTTAGTTGTTAAGCAAAGTGACAATTTGATCACACAAAACCCCCATTTAATTACTTGTGTTTAAATTAATTGCATTTAAATTATAATTCTTAAATACATAATCTCTGTGCAACGAACTTGAACTTACTGTAGCTATACTATACACGATAGGGTATACTTACCTCAGTTGTGTAATAGTTAAATATCAGTAATTCTTTGTTTAATTTTATAACTAGATTTTACATATCAATAAATTTTAGTACGTGTTCAAAGAAAACAATGTACTATCGTTTACCAATACTAGTTACAAAATTGAATGAGCGACTCACCATTCATTCTTGTCGAATATGTGAAGATAAACACATGGAAACATGTAGGTCAAAAAATTACTAACTGAATGGCGGTTCAAATATTATATAGTAAGTAGTTAATGGACTTCATCAACTTTTTATGTCTTGATTTTTCGGTCGACTAGCTTTATGTCTTACATGATGTTCACAGTGTACACGCTACTACTAATAGCTCGTTTATATATGACTATTGCAATATATTTTGTTTATTTATGAACAAACTGACAAGAAATAGTCATGTGTTCGAAGTCTTGTATATTTTAAAGGAATAATACGACGTGCAATCATGTGGCCCATCTGCAACGAATATAATACGCAAAGTGGCACCACGACTTCACGTTAAACATGATCACAAAAAGCTATATCAAGCAAAGTAGCAAGTGTATGGTGGTTCAAATATTATATAGTAAGCAGTTAATGGACTTCATCAACTCTTTATGTCTTGATTTGTCTGTCGACTAGCTTCATGTCTTACATGATATTCACAGTGTACACGCTACTCCTAATAGCTCGTTTATATACGATTATTGCAATATATTTTGTTTATTTATGAACAAACCGACAAGAAATACTCATGTGTTTGAAGTCTTGTATATTTTACAGGAATAATACGACGTGCTATCATGTGGCCCATCTGCAGCGAATATAATACGCAAAGTGGCACCACGACTTCACGTTAAACACCATCACAAAAAGCTATATCAAGCAAAGCAGCAAGCCTGCTCAAAAGATGCGAAAAATCATTGCACAAAGCAGCACGACCGCTCTCCCGCCATTAAAAGGGATACAAGTTATATCAAGCAAAGCAGCAAGTTTGCTCAAAAGACGCGAAACATCATTGCGCAAAGCAACACAACCGCTCTCCCGCTATTAAAAGGGATAAAATATCTATAAGATGAGAAATATTCATCACGCACAACAGCAAGTATGCTCAAAAGACGTGAAATATCATCGCGCAAAGCGGCACGACCGCTCTCCCGCCATTAAAAGAGATAAAAGTAATAGCAAAGTTCCAACGTCTCACTACTATGGGATTATTGAGCTATAAAAGGCTAACACGAAAAGTTAATAAACAACTAAGCATCATGATATCTTTAAAGACGTGAAGTCTCATCACGCAATCGCATGTACGTGGTAAAATCACTCCGAAGTCGTGAAACCCCATCACGATTCCGAAGGCGTGAAACTTTGTCACTCATATTGTCAAATATGCATAAAATTACATCACACAAAGAGGTATGGCCACTTTACGACACTCGTTCCACCATTTAAAGGCTACGGAAGCTTAAATGTATGTACATACAAAAGTGTCAAACTTCATATTATGATATCATCATTCATTCCGCACTAGGAAATATATGTTATATTTACAAATGGCCGAACTACAAAGCTTACATTTGAAAAGGTGACAAGTTGTTAATCGACAATTCAATAAAAAAGAAACATCTTAAGACAAAAAAAGGTTTAAATCTGTCTTATACTTTTAATGTGTTAATTAGAGGATAGCAGTTCACATGTGGTCTTATATATTCAGTCTAAGGTACACCATTTCCAAAAATAGGAGTTACCAGAGTCAACAGTGGGATAATTGAATAATTAAATACTTAACTTGTTCCAACTGAAGTTTATGTAAATTTGTTTGTATGGTCCACTTGATAGTAGAAACATATCTTATTTTAGGGCCTAAGTCCTATTGAAACTCTTCGGTTGCTTCCCGAGGAGTGTCGCTCGGATTGGTGGATAGCTAGCAAGGATTGCTTTGAGGCTGAACAAGAAAATAATTTTCCCTTTCCACCTCCACCGTGTCGTCGTGGGCTCCGACCACCGAATAGGGTCGAGGTTGTTGATGTTGCTGCTAGTGCCGCGATGCCTCAACCGCCGCCGCTTTCAACGGCATAGCGGCCACAAGTAATGGCATAGCAGCCACAAGTAATGTCATCGTAGGAACATTTTTTGCAGTTACAGCGAGATCACATGGTACTATAGAATGGATACAGGGACCTACAAGCAGTTATTTTGCAGTTGAGTAAGCGTTGTTTGTTGTTAGAGCAGAAGGTGTTGGAATAATGTCAAATATCATAACTAATTGGTAAAACTATCATCAAAAGTAAACTCCATTTTAGGTTGCCCTCAATGAAAGAAATAAGAAGGGATAATATTAATTAGTATTTTGTTATATATATAATTAGTTGATTTATTAATTTATGATTAAGTTAATTAGAAATTTAAAGTAATTAAAATTGGCGGAAAATTCTAGAAACTGACTCAACCGCCGGTTGGAAGGTCCAACCACCGGTTGAAGATTAGTGTTTAGAGGCGGTGGAAGTCGCAGACTTGGAGTCCAAGTCTAACAGCTCCAACCGTCGGTTGGGAGTCGAATCCGGGGTTTCTTCTACAACTATAAATAGGGGTCAAGCCTATACCTTCAAACATACGATTTCAAGTACGACTTTTCAAGGATTTCAAAAATTCGACTCTCTCTTGGGATTTTGGGTGTAAAGTAATAAACGCGTATAAGTACTATATTTATGTAGTATTTCACCCCTATTCTTGAATGTTTTTATTGTAATTAATTAAGTTTAGGTACTTATTTTGTTTATATATACAAATAGATGTGGAAATGGAGTTTTTTGGAAAAATGAAGAAGCAGAAAACAATCAATAAACGAGGAGGACGATGCATTTTGGAATAGTTGAACGAAGTCGTGGTATTAAAAGACGAAAAGTTGTAGAAATCTGGAATTTCAATTCATGCGCCGGATTGATTCTTCATCCGCCGTATGGATTAGGCGGTGGAGGCCCAATTCAACGCGGAGCTGGGCCAGGATTCTTTGCAATCCATACGCCGTATGAAAATCCATACGCCGTATGAAAGTCCATACAATCCATATGCCGTATGGATCAATTTTCCAGAAAGTATAAAAACGCGCTTTTAAACCCTAATTTATGAGATTTTTCGGATGGGGTTTTCTGGTTTTCGACTTCAGACGAATATTTACGAATTCTAGGAGCATTTTGGAAGCACGAAGAGTTAAGGTTGAATTCATTTCAATTTAGCTTTGCGTGATTCATTCTTCGGTTTGCATTTACTTTGTTTAATTCAATTACAATGATGTTTTTGATATTGAATAATCTGATTTATGCATATTTGATAATGAATTGATACTTTTAGTAGTTGTGTAGTAATGAATCTTGGATAATGATTATTGAACGATTATAATTGCACGTTGAAATATTGTTTGATTGAAGATTGTTATGTTATTCCGTTGATCCTTATCGATTGGTGATTATTAGTTATTACTTAACGTGATTGATTGTGTCATTGAGGTTTATTCCCCTTGATATTATTGATTATTGATGATTAGAATCTAGGTTTTAATCGTTGATGAATATATTGAGTTTGACAGGTTAAGAGAATAATAACTAAGTAATCTAAAATGAATAAGCTAATAAGTAATTATTAGTAGGCATTGTTGAGTCATACCGTGAGGATTAATCATAATTAATCGTGAACACTTAACGCATAATTTAGGTAAAATCATGCAATAGAGCAATATTCTTGCGACATTGGATCGATGTTTAATGTGGGACCCTAGGTTATAGAAATTAGTTGGACCCGAACTGTTGGCTAATATACATTCAACTTAGAATCTTTGATTAGTAACTAAGTTGATATAAAAGAAATCACAAAACGTGCAATACTTCAGAATATATGAATCTGAGTGAAGTTACCTACACAATTACTTGTTCCTTTCTATCGTTTCCTAATTGTTATTTAATTTAAGTAATTCTTTGTTTTATTTGATAATTCAATTTAAACGTTCGTACGGAACTAAAACGCCCCATGTTTACTGTTTTATTAGTTAATTATTATTTCCTATCTTTATAAATAAATCACCGTTCCCTGTGATTGACTCGGACTTATCAAGTCTATACTAACATTCGATCAGGTATTCTTGCCTGGTTGTGTGATAGTATTAATAATGTATTTCCAATTCTAAATAAATAAAACGAGACGCTTTCACACGCATCATAAAGCATTAGGGGTATTCTACTTTGGGTACTTGCCTCCAAGTAACGAAGATTTGCTCGTTAGTCTGCACGCAAGAAATAGGTTTTCTCTAAGGTTAGTTTTTTCTTATTTATCTAATTTGTTTATTGCACTATTTATTAAAGTTAAAAATCCCTTAGGGTTTTAGTTCCTTATTCCTTAGATTATTTAAAGTTATTGTTTTTCCGCTGCGTTATGATAATCTAATTAGGGAATAGAAAACCCAACAGTGCTATCAGAGCCATAGCTTAATAAATAGTAGCATGCAATTATCTACAATAGTATGTAGGATAAAATATGAGCTGAAAGGAATTATCTAAATGGGTAATATGAATTTACAATTTAGATACTGGTAATTTTGATTTTTTAAAAATAGACCACTTAATTTTAAATATTTAAAATAGAACCCTAAACTTCAAGAGAGATTATTATATAATTATATATATATATATATATATATATATGTGTGTGTGTGTGTGTGTGTGTGTGTGTATAGTTAAAGTCTAATATATATATATATATATATATACACACGTCGTCAGTCAATTGATAAATCAGCTCAGCCATAGTGAACAAACTATAAGAGAGGTATAAGACGGGTCACTCAGTTTCCCTAAAGAAGTCAGGTTTTAAATATGCTTCACGCTGACCTGCTTCTCCGCTTCTTTGTGCGTTCAATGGAGCTACTGAGGATTTTTGATAGGATGATGTAAAGATTAAAAGTAGACTTAAAGTAGTAAAACAAAATCCTGTATTAGCTATAGGAAATAATGAATAGTATGCTAACCCATGAAATCTGCACATCTCTCGTATGGACTGTTAATGGAGCGTGTGTGGTTTACTGGCACAGTAAATATGAGGACATAAGTGAGAGGTGATGTGAGACTCACGATTCTCAAGCGTACTCGAGCCGGGGAACACGCGGTGTTTGCATGGTTAATTCATCATCTTGTTTATTATCCTCGACATACCAGTCATGAATAGTAGATGAGCATAACCGAGATTAACATGCCATTGAAAGTAATCAATGAATCTCAAAGATCTAGGAGTTTCATAAAAATGAAATAGACAAAATTATTATAGTTATATAATTACGGCAACCCTTTTCATAAAACTGAAAATATGGATCCTAGCATTAATTTAGAAAATTGGGTAATTAATTAAGGAATATTCAAACTAACTAAAAATTTTTTATCTCATAGATGGCTAACGTAAATAGTGCAAATCCTCCCGTCCCCAATACCGCAAATAACTCAAACTTCTCACTACTCTCAGTTCTTAGGAGGGAAAGACTAACCGGTCCAAATGACTGGATGTGAAACCTCAGGTTTACCC
Organism: Pseudognaphalium luteoalbum; assembly: GCA_963422505.1. Taxonomy (NCBI): domain Eukaryota; kingdom Viridiplantae; phylum Streptophyta; class Magnoliopsida; order Asterales; family Asteraceae; genus Pseudognaphalium; species Pseudognaphalium luteoalbum. The sequence goes on from OY730193.1 coordinate 84,808,298, forward strand.
TAAGGCACGAGAACGAGGAGTATGTTCTTGATGAGCAGATTCCCATAATTGATGAGGATTCAACCCAAGAGAAGATTGAGGCACACCGAAAATATTATGACGATGCGAACAAGGTATCATGCATCATGGCATCTTCCATGAGCCTAAAACTACAAAAGGCTTTTGAAAACACTTGGGCTTATGAAATGAACCAACAGTTGAAGGAAATGTTTCAGGCCAAGGCAAGCAAAGAACGCCTTGATGTGGTTAAATCACTCATGGCTTGCAAGCCCAAACATGGAGTTTCTATATGTGCTTTTATCTTGGAGATGAAGGGGTACTTTGATAGGTTGGAATAATTAAATATGATGTTTGATATAGAGTTTTCCATTGCCATAATTTTGTCCAGTTTGTCATTTGTCTACAATCAATTTGTTATGTGATACCAAAGAACGAAAGAGACGACTCAATAATGGAACTCCACAATCTACTACAAACTGCTGAGCAAGGAATCAAGAAAGATGACTGTTGGTAGCTCCTGTGTTGACTGTTGGTCAAACTGAAAAGAAAAGAAAAAGGTCAAACTCAAATTGGAAAAGAAAGACCACTAATGGAAAGTTCATTCGTAAAGGGACCGATTCTGAAATCACACCCGTAAGTGACCGAAAGGAAGCAGTGTGCTTTTACTGCAACACAAAGGGGCATTGGAAGCATAGCTGCCCAAAGTACCTGAAGGACTTTGACGAGGGGAAGGTCGAAAAGAGTACTCACCCAGGTATGTTTATGATCGAACTCCATAATACTACAACTTCTAATTCGTGGGTTCTAGATACAGGGTGTGTGGTAATCACATTTGCGCTGTATTGCAGGGGCTAAAGGAAAGTAGAAGTGTGAAGCATGGAGAGCTCAACTTAGTTATGAGAAACAAAGGAATTATGCCTGTGACGAAGATCGGAAGATTTGAGCTCATGCTAAATTCTGGAGTTAGGATAGATTTAAATAATTACTATTATTCGTCAGAAATGACATGAAACAATATTTCATTTTGTGCTTTGTTTAAAGATGGTTATCATTTTTATTTTTGTAAATAGAGATATTTTGGTTTAGTTAAATGATTATTTTATCTTTAAAGCTTCTCCTTACAAAGGCATATATGAAAATTTTGAATGTGTTAGCAATATTATTTTAAATGTTGGTTCGTCAAATGAGCTTGATAAATCCAAATTGCGGCATTGTCATCTTGGGCATATAAACAAGAAACGTATCTCCTAACTCCAAAAAGATGGAGTATTGGAATAGGATCTTGTACTGTTGACCAACAGTCAACACAGGAGCTTATGAAAGAGGTGAAGGACTATTAGACTAGGTATGCGAGTCATGTTTATTAGGCAAGATGACTATATCACCATTCGCGGGATCTTGTGAAAGAGATGAATGACTATTAGACTAGGTAAATACAGATGTATGTGGACCATTCCGGTGTTCCACAAAAGATGGAATCGCTACTACTATGTTACAATGAGATTCACTGATGACTTCAGTAGATATGGATATGTTTATTTGATTAAACATAAGTCAGATACATTTGAAACATTCAAAAGGTATCAACATGAAGTAGAGAACCAACTGGGAAGAAAGATAAAGATACTCTGATCCGACAGGGGAGGAGAATATCTTAGTATCGAGTTTCTCGATCATCTTAGAGACTGTGTAATAGTTTCACAATTGACTCCTCCTAGAACACCACGACTTAATGGTGTTGCGGAAAGGAGAAACAGAACCTTGTTAGATATGGTTCGATCTATGATGAGTCGGGCAACACTTGGAGTTTACGAGTTTTAATAGAATTCTTATGCATTTTATGTGAATACGATACTTAATTCCTTCATATTTGCATTTAGCAGATTTATTGGAGCTTGGATCAAAAAGAAGTAGAAATCGAGCTATTATTATAGAAAAATATGAAGATTTGAAGCTAAGAAGTTTGGCTGGTTTGAAGGTTGAAAAAGTTGTAAATTTCATTCCATACGGCGGATGGATTAATCCATCCGGCGTATGGATTGGTTGGGCCAAGCTGGATCAAACGCGGCCTCAAACTATGGGCTTTAGCATCCATCCGGTAGATGGATAGATTCGGCAGAAACCCTAAATACCCTCATTTGATTTCATTTGAGGGTTATCACAGCATTTTTATTCAAAGCCGATTTTCAACCATCAAAACCCTAATGGAGCATTTTGAGGAGAAGAAAGCAAGAAGAATTGGAGGTTATCAATTGCTAATTCATTATCTTCGGTTTTCGGTTCGAATTTGTTATACGTTTTCATTTGAATATGAATTCTATTACATTTTCGTTTCTGATTTTCTGTAATAATATGAGTAGCTAAATACCCTAACACTTGCTTGGATGAATTAGCGAATGATTAGGGGTGTAATAATTTGATGTTTATATTGAATTAAATTGCGTTTAATCGAGAACCTTATGTATTTAGGTTTAATTAATAGTTCTAATTTATTTGGTTTAATGGATAAGTGATTATAGCGAATGTTTGTCACTTAGGTATTCATTATCAATTGTTTGTCTATGAATAATTGAACTTTGATTGCGGACGCAGATAAGGAATAAATTAGACGATTAAACTAAAATGTGTAAGTTAGTGATTTTGGCGAATGTCTTTCACTAGATTAAATTGTAATTAGTAAATTAGACTTAAGGTGTAGGAAAAGTGGACACTAATCCTAGCTTAATAAGATTTACATTTAATACGCATATAAACTAGTTTTAATTATACACCCTGAAGTCATTAATAAAATAATCCAAGTAAGTGTCATTTTTTTTTATTATCTGAAAGTTAAAAAAATCAATTTTGACTCTTCCTGAGTCCACTTAGTTTAATTAATTTAGTTGTTAAGCAAAGGGACAATTCGATCACACAAAACCCCCATTTAATTACTTGTGTTTAAATTAATTGCATTTAAATTATAATTCTTAAATACATAATCCCTGTGGAACGAACTTGGACTTACTGTAGCTATACTATACACGATAGGGTATACTTACCTCAGTTGTGTAATAGTTAAATATCAGTATTTCTTTGTTTAATTTTATAACTAGATTTTACAAATCAAGTTTTTGGCGTGGTTGCCGGAGAATGTGTTCAATTTAAGAATTTAACTTATGTGTAATTAATTGATCCTTTCTTGAAATTTATTTCAAAGAAAGTTACTTAATGTGACATCCGACAAATTAGGGCTAACTATTAATTCCTAATCATCTGCTAATACATGTAATTAGTGCTAGATAAGACTAATTGTATATATCAATATATATATTGGAATATGTATACACGTACGCGATTATGTTCAATCGTGCATTTTCATATCGGGCGGATTCCGATACATTAATACGGACGTTGGTGAACTCAATTTATTAAATAATATGAAATTATTTGATAAACATATTTATTTCCAAATATTATTTCGATAATATCATATAAGCATTCCGTATCGTATATAATGCTCAGAAACGACCAAAAACGCGCCCGACAATCAAATAAACGTCAAAATATAGTTTATAAATCAAAATATATCATTTTGTATGGTAAGTATTTATTTGAAGTATTGTATTTCAAACCGATAACAAAAAACGTTTAATTTAAACATCACGCAATTTATTAATCGTAACACGACTCCGCTAACCACTACCGACACATCAAAATAACATTTTTATAAATATTTCTAAGTAATAATAAGTATTACTTCAAGTTAAAAATATCGAAATTTTAATCGTCATTTAAAATACGTACGTATAACGTTAAACGTCTAATTATGCGTTCACACAACCGGGGAAACGAACACCGCACGAAGCGCAACTTTGAGAAAACAATTTAGGCACCCACATGGGGTGGGGGCCCATGAAATTCTGCAGAAAAATGCGGCCATGCCCCCATGCCCTCCTTCCCCTTGCTTGTGAAAATCATCATACACCACCATACCTCACTTTTCAACTCACACTCTACCACTTCTCTCATTTCCACTCAATCCCTTCTCTCCTACTCCCTCATCCACGAAATCCCTGCCACCACCACAGCCCCAAATCACCACCATCCAACCACCACAAGACCATCATCATCCACCATCAAGTTCTTGAAGAAAATCGAAGGAAAAGCTCTGTTATCGCATCATCTTTGCATTTCGACTCTAGATCTTTGATCCTCTTGTGAGAACTCTTAATATTCTACTAGTTTTACTTTAAATATACTTGTATACATGTTTAGTTGTTAGTTTAACAAATATGTCCAAAGTATAAGCTAAAACTCATTTTTCATGAACTTATATTCACACTGCTTTCTCTCCAGAAAGTTGGTCAATTTCCACGATTTTTGTAAAATTCATATCTTAACTAAAATGAATTTTTATTAAGCCTAAAATGTAGCCTGTGATGTTAGCTTCCCAACGACACCAAATTCGTAACATATCGATTTAGTTTACTATTTTAAAATAATATTTCCGTTAAGGTGCGCATTACTGTTCCGGCGGACAGAAATATCTACCTCTTTCTCAAGACCATATCTTGAGTTATAGACCACTAAAACATATGAGACTAGTGCCAAAACCTCATATATGTTGTTAACTTGAAAAAGGTTTTCTTTGACCATTTCCAGAAATGTAAGTATTTTCGTGTATAACTCGATCTTTGAACATATGACCGTTTTGGACCAAGTCTGACCACACCTTGAAACTTATTTTTTTTAAAATAGTAAATGAACATATAAAAATACCATAAAGTGCAGAAATGAACTAGATATATATGAGGACATGTGTGATTTTTGGTTAGGTATAAATCGGAATAGAAATGCTCCAAATCGAAAGATTTATCAAGTTAAAAATCTGGAAAGCATAAGGTAGGGACTGTTTTTGGAAATCTCTTAAAAACCGACACTTCGGGTTAACCCCAAAACAAACCAATAATTTTACTAAGCTCTTTACACCGTTTTAAGTCTTGGGTAAAAGTTTCGAGTCAAACCGAAGTCGTTTGACCACTTTCCCGAACCTGAACCCATGACATACGGACTAATCCTGATTCGAACTTAGACTCTTGGACCCTTGACTTTCGGACTCTTGAAGAAAGTTCGGATTTAGTCGTTTCGGATCAACACTTTCAGACTAAAACCTACATTCAGACACACAAACACATTCGGACTTAAACACAATCGAAAATACACTTTCGGACCTAGAAACCTTCGGACTACAAACATTCGGACATAGATATATATAAATATATATATATATATATATATATATATATATATATATACTTTCGAATATATATAAAAGTACTCACTTTCATAAATGCATATGTATATACTTTTATAAGTATACAAAATGATGAAATGCACAATAATAATACTTGAAATTATAATTACAAAAACTCATTAACGGACCGTACATATTTACAAAATATAAACAATCCAAAACTAATCATTTGGACATTACTAGTTGAATGAGCAACTAGCATAGATGGTATGATAAGACATCTAATCATTTTAAAACCTTGCGCGTTTAATACGCCCGGCAGGTTTCAGTCATTGGGGATGACATCATTACTCTTGAACAACATCATTATTGCTTGTTAGCAACTCATTAGGCTCAGGTGAGTCTCATAGCCCCTTTTTAAATGCTTTTACCTAGGGGTGAGATACATGCTCATTTTGTTTTACATGTGAACACAAGTACAAAACATCATCGTATGCTACATGAGTTATTTTCATCCAATCAATTTAAAGTCCTCCATCACATAGTTTGTTAATATGATTTAGCGTGAATGTTAGTGTATGGTACCATATGGGATTGACAATCCCCGTCCGAGTTAGCAAGCACTAACCTGTCAAACGGATGCATTATCATTTGTTCAGTATGAGTGTTGATTAGGCATTCATAGGGAGGCACCTCGCTCAGGTCGTTGAATGTGGATCCTGACCACTCAGTTAAGCTCAAACTATGGACTCATGGCTGCATGTACATTCATTATTTGTTTGATTACAAATCATTATATAAATCTTGTGGTACATAAATCTCATTTACTCATATACACCTATGAGCTCACCAGCTTTTTAGCTGACCTTTTAGCATGTTATCTCAGGTACTCAGCAATAGGTTGGACTGCCCATCAGGATACTGTAGCTCGAGTCGCATGCAAATAATATCATTAAGAGATTTCACTGCATTTCTATATTTTGTATAAATTAGATATGTACTAGAATCTCTCAAGTAAACTATGCGGACTCACATCTTGGAAAATGATTATGTAATTTCTATTACATCTATGTATTTTATCAAATGACGCATGTAGTAGTCGTTCATTATATATCTTATGTGCTTGAGTATTGATTAGTCGTGCCCCGACCCGATTCGCTTCCGCAACCCGAATTAGGGGGTGTGACACTTAAACTGTTTTAGTTATAATATTTGTATATATTTTTAGTGTTTGTTTTATTTTGTATTGAGTGGTTACGTTTTACCATTTTTAGTTTTCATGTTTGTAGCGGATTTTCTTCTTAGCTTCAATGTCTTATTACTCGAATCTTGAAGCTTACAAACCTTTATTTTGTGAGAGTGATAATGATGGTGTGCCAATGATGTCACGAGAAAGGTATGCACCACCAAGACTTTACCAAGACGAACGAAACCAACCTTATCAATCAAGGTCTTGGAATGATGAACCTTCAATCACCGAAGAAATAGAACAACTGGAAATGTCAAATCTTGAAAGGTTGTTGAAAGAGGCGATAGAGCAGACGGAGAGGCAAAGTAGAGAATGGGATGACATTCTTGATTGGAATGTGAAGTCTAATCAAGAAATGCCATATGATACATTCATCGATGCAACCGAGCATTTGGATGATGTGGAGGCTATTGAATATAATGATTATTATTCCAACATTGATATTACCTATTCTTCTAACTTCATTTTTCAAGATGATAGTGAAGATGAAATGGACGAGGAGGAAGTAGACAATGAATTTACTAATTACCCTCATGAAATTTCACAAGTTGTTTTGCAGGAATCACACTCATTTGAGCCTGAAATAACTGAAAATGCAGACTTAGAAAATTCAAATTTCGAAGACTCAGATGAAGAAGAGTTAGAGATTGAAGAAGAGGGCTCGGTTGAAGAAGTTGTGGAAATTTCAGTTCCACCTATTGTTGAAGCTGCTAGTGTATTGATTGAATTAAATGCAGTGAATGAAGAGCCGGAAAATGAGGTGGAAATCATCAAGAACAGGCTCGAGGAAGCACCTATAGTTATTCAAAATTATGCAGATTGGTCGGAAAACCAAGTTTCTCAAAAGCTTGATTTTCCAGATTTGGATGAAGAGTTATATGCATTGCTTGGTTTAGCTAATGGGGAGCTTCAAGAGCTAAGGAATGATGAAGATGGCATGATGACTGAAGCTGAGTTATTAGAGATGATGGAGCCGAAAGTGGTGAACTCTCCTCTGAAAGAAGGTGATCAAATACTGGTAAGGATCGAAAAAGAAAAAGAAAATAACATTTGTTGTGATCAGATAGCAACTGGACCAGTTGAAATACAAACGGCGGTTGAGTTGTCTCGACCAACTGTTGGAGTATGTGTGAGCACAGGTTCTCTCTTTTATACCTTTGAAGATCGTTTTTGGCAAATCTAGTAGAAGGAAAGTTTGTTACCGTTTTTGGAAGATCATGGAGCATCGCGGAATGGATGAATGCCTACTTTAAACGATACGTATTTATATTCTTTCATCATATTAAATTTAAATTTAATAAATACTTATCGATATTACCATCCATGCTTTACGCTAAGTGTGGGGAAAGTTAATAGATGTTCAAGTAAATAAGGTTGGAGTCAAGCTAGTGACTCGAACAAAAATAAGTGCTTCTCGGGAGGCAACCCGTGGATTAGTGTTTGATTTTCAAGGTTTGAACTTTGTGGGTGTGTTCACTGGAAACCCTCACGAGACTATAACTCGTCCACTCGGGATACCTAGGGGTTTAAAGGCTTATTGCATATGCTATATGCAATCGTGATTCCTACGAAAGTGAGTTAGGTATTATTTTTATGTTTGAACTATGTATTTAATTGTTTTATATGTTATGTTTTCTTTCGGTTTTGTCTTGTGTGATGATGTTGGCTGACACGGACTCGTACGCGCATGCTATTGGACTTTTCAAGAGATATAAGGGGAGTTTTACTGTTCTACTTCTTTTCTCTCATTTTCAATGTGATTTTATTCTGTTTAGTACAATGGGGACATTGTACAACTTAAGTGTGGGGATGGGGGTCGAAAAGAAGTTTACTTGTCCTTAGGTTTTGTTCTATCATTTTTAACTTTAATGAAAAAAATAAAAATCACTATTCTTTAAAATGAATTATTTTAAGTTTTAAAATTAATTATTTATTAATTAAAATAGTCTTATTAAAAGTTTATTTTATTTTTAAAGTTTAGACTTTAACATGGATTTAAACTTTTTATACATTTAATTTTAAAGTAATAATAAAGGATGTATAGTTTCATTATATGATGTACTGATAGGCAATCTATATGAAAATTTCTGAAGAAGCTAAATTTAAACTTGTATATTACTATGTGATAAACACTATGATGTATGACAAAAATTCTTAATTCCTAGATTTAGCATGCATTATTTTATATTTTTGATATTTATATGAAAACAATTGGGGGTTTACTAATTGTTTCCTCTGTTGTACGTAAGTACAGACCTGGTCTCATATTAGTATTCTTAAAAATAAGCAAAAGAAATATAAAATCTTTAAAATCTTAAGACTCCTAAATTAATCAAAATATGTCGCTTTGTTATACTAAGGTATAGACCTGTCACCGCTGGTTTGATTTAAAATGGTTTGCTTTACTTGAATCAAGTTATGTCGCTCTGTTGCATGTCAATGCAGACCTGTCACCAATGTCTTGATTCTTAAAAATAATTTTCGTATACTTATTCTAAATATAAAGTAAAGTGCATGACTAAATTTTAGGGGTATATCATAGATGGGGATCATATGTAATATACATACTAACAATAAAGTGTTTTAAGAAATATAAGTATAGATTGTTTAAGAGGACAACAATATTAGTAATCGTTGATGAGCTATATATTACGTTAATAATAATAACAAAGGAATTTATTCCCTTATTGTACAAAATAGTTATCCATGTTAATTAAATTGTTTAAATTTTAAAATTGGAAACAGATTTTTATTTTGGGTATTTTAATTTTTAAATATTAGTTTTATGCTTTTAAGTAATCATATTTGGATTAGTGATGTATATTTAAATTTAGTAGTTTAGTTTTAGTCTACTTGAGGACAAGTAGAAGTTAAGTGTGGGAATAATTTGATAACATTAATTAATGTTATATTTAGATTATAATATTCTTTGATTTTTATTATATTTATATTGCATTTATTTAAGAATTGATACTGATTTGGTTCATATTTATAAAATAGGTAGGAATAGAGCTTGAATTAGTATAGAATGAAAATAAGTCAAATAAAGTAATCTTTGTATAAAAGTTAATTGTACCAAAATTTAGTTGAGACAAAGTGGTTAAAAGAGTAATATAAAAAAATAAATTTTCAAATACTTGAGTTCAAAAAGTTAAATGTATTTAGCAAAAATAATTAGATTGTACATTTATTGGAGTTTACGAGTTTTAATAGAATTCTTATGCATTTTATGTGAATACGATACTTAATTCCTTCATATTTGCATTTAGGAGATTTATTGGAGCTTGGATAAAAAAGAAGCAGAAATCGAGCTATTATTAAAGAAAAATATGAAGATTTGAAGCTAAGAAGTTTGGCTGGTTTGAAGGTTGAAAAAGTTGTAAATTTCATTCCATACGGCGGATGGATTAATCCATCTGGCGTATAGATTGGTTGGGCCAAGCTGGATCAGACGCGGTATCAGACTATGGGCTTTAGCATTCATCCGGCGGATGGATTAATCCATCCGGCGGAAGGATCGATTCGGCAAAAACCCTAAATACCCTCATTTGATTTCATTTGAGGGTTATCACCCCATTTTTCTTCACAGCCGATTTTCAACCATCAAAACCCTAATTCTGGAGTATTTTGAGGAGAAGGAAGCAAGAAGAATTGGAGGTTATCAATTGCTAATTTATTATTTTTGGTTTTTCGGTTCAAATTTGTTATACGTTTTCATTTGATTATGAATTCTATTACATTTTCGTTTCTGATTTTCTGTAATAATATGAATAGTTAAATACTCTAACACTTGCTTGGATGAATTAGCTAATGATTAGGTAATCATTTTATGTTTATATTGAATTAAATTGTGTTTAATCGAGAACCTTATGTATTTAGGTTTAATTAATAGTTCTAATTTATTTGGTGAATGGATAAGTGATTATAGCGAATGTTTGTCACTTAGATATTCATTATCAATTGTTTGTCTATGAATAATTGAACTTTGATTGCGGACGCAGATAAGGAATAAATTAGACGATTAAACTAAAATGTGTAAGTTAGTGATTTTGGCGATTGTCTTTCACTAGATTAAATTATAATTAGTAAATTAGACTTAAGGTGTAGGAAAAGTGTACACTAATCCTAGTTTAATAAGATTTACATTTAATACGCAAATAAACTAGTTTTAATTATACACCCTGAAGTCATTACTAAAATAATCCAAGTAAGTGTCATTTTTTTTATTATCTGAAAGTTAAAAAATCAATTTTGACTCTTCCTGAGTCCACTTAGTTTAATTAATTTAGTTGTTAAGCAAAGTGACAATTCGGTCACACCAAACCCCCATTTAATTACTTGTGTTTAAATTAATTGCATTTAAATTATAATTCTTAAATACATAATCTCTGTGCAACGAACTTGAACTTACTGTAGCTATACTATACACGATAGGGTATACTTACCTCAGTTGTGTAATAGTTAAATATCAGTAATTCTTTGTTTAATTTTATAACTAGATTTTACATATCAATAAATTTTAGTACGTGTTCAAAGAAAACAATGTACTATCGTTTACCAATACTAGTTACAAAATTGAATGAGCGACTCACCATTCATTCTTGTCGAATATGTGAAGATAAACACATGGAAACATGTAGGTCAAAAAATTACTAACTGAATGGCGGTTCAAATATTATATAGTAAGTAGTTAATGGACTTCATCAACTTTTTATGTCTTGATTTTTCGGTCGACTAGCTTTATGTCTTACATGATGTTCACAGTGTACACGCTACTACTAATAGCTCGTTTATATATGACTATTGCAATATATTTTGTTTATTTATGAACAAACTGACAAGAAATAGTCATGTGTTCGAAGTCTTGTATATTTTAAAGGAATAATACGACGTGCAATCATGTGGCCCATCTGCAACGAATATAATACGCAAAGTGGCACCACGACTTCACGTTAAACATGATCACAAAAAGCTATATCAAGCAAAGTAGCAAGTGTATGGTGGTTCAAATATTATATAGTAAGCAGTTAATGGACTTCATCAACTCTTTATGTCTTGATTTGTCTGTCGACTAGCTTCATGTCTTACATGATATTCACAGTGTACACGCTACTCCTAATAGCTCGTTTATATACGATTATTGCAATATATTTTGTTTATTTATGAACAAACCGACAAGAAATACTCATGTGTTTGAAGTCTTGTATATTTTACAGGAATAATACGACGTGCTATCATGTGGCCCATCTGCAGCGAATATAATACGCAAAGTGGCACCACGACTTCACGTTAAACACCATCACAAAAAGCTATATCAAGCAAAGCAGCAAGCCTGCTCAAAAGATGCGAAAAATCATTGCACAAAGCAGCACGACCGCTCTCCCGCCATTAAAAGGGATACAAGTTATATCAAGCAAAGCAGCAAGTTTGCTCAAAAGACGCGAAACATCATTGCGCAAAGCAACACAACCGCTCTCCCGCTATTAAAAGGGATAAAATATCTATAAGATGAGAAATATTCATCACGCACAACAGCAAGTATGCTCAAAAGACGTGAAATATCATCGCGCAAAGCGGCACGACCGCTCTCCCGCCATTAAAAGAGATAAAAGTAATAGCAAAGTTCCAACGTCTCACTACTATGGGATTATTGAGCTATAAAAGGCTAACACGAAAAGTTAATAAACAACTAAGCATCATGATATCTTTAAAGACGTGAAGTCTCATCACGCAATCGCATGTACGTGGTAAAATCACTCCGAAGTCGTGAAACCCCATCACGATTCCGAAGGCGTGAAACTTTGTCACTCATATTGTCAAATATGCATAAAATTACATCACACAAAGAGGTATGGCCACTTTACGACACTCGTTCCACCATTTAAAGGCTACGGAAGCTTAAATGTATGTACATACAAAAGTGTCAAACTTCATATTATGATATCATCATTCATTCCGCACTAGGAAATATATGTTATATTTACAAATGGCCGAACTACAAAGCTTACATTTGAAAAGGTGACAAGTTGTTAATCGACAATTCAATAAAAAAGAAACATCTTAAGACAAAAAAAGGTTTAAATCTGTCTTATACTTTTAATGTGTTAATTAGAGGATAGCAGTTCACATGTGGTCTTATATATTCAGTCTAAGGTACACCATTTCCAAAAATAGGAGTTACCAGAGTCAACAGTGGGATAATTGAATAATTAAATACTTAACTTGTTCCAACTGAAGTTTATGTAAATTTGTTTGTATGGTCCACTTGATAGTAGAAACATATCTTATTTTAGGGCCTAAGTCCTATTGAAACTCTTCGGTTGCTTCCCGAGGAGTGTCGCTCGGATTGGTGGATAGCTAGCAAGGATTGCTTTGAGGCTGAACAAGAAAATAATTTTCCCTTTCCACCTCCACCGTGTCGTCGTGGGCTCCGACCACCGAATAGGGTCGAGGTTGTTGATGTTGCTGCTAGTGCCGCGATGCCTCAACCGCCGCCGCTTTCAACGGCATAGCGGCCACAAGTAATGGCATAGCAGCCACAAGTAATGTCATCGTAGGAACATTTTTTGCAGTTACAGCGAGATCACATGGTACTATAGAATGGATACAGGGACCTACAAGCAGTTATTTTGCAGTTGAGTAAGCGTTGTTTGTTGTTAGAGCAGAAGGTGTTGGAATAATGTCAAATATCATAACTAATTGGTAAAACTATCATCAAAAGTAAACTCCATTTTAGGTTGCCCTCAATGAAAGAAATAAGAAGGGATAATATTAATTAGTATTTTGTTATATATATAATTAGTTGATTTATTAATTTATGATTAAGTTAATTAGAAATTTAAAGTAATTAAAATTGGCGGAAAATTCTAGAAACTGACTCAACCGCCGGTTGGAAGGTCCAACCACCGGTTGAAGATTAGTGTTTAGAGGCGGTGGAAGTCGCAGACTTGGAGTCCAAGTCTAACAGCTCCAACCGTCGGTTGGGAGTCGAATCCGGGGTTTCTTCTACAACTATAAATAGGGGTCAAGCCTATACCTTCAAACATACGATTTCAAGTACGACTTTTCAAGGATTTCAAAAATTCGACTCTCTCTTGGGATTTTGGGTGTAAAGTAATAAACGCGTATAAGTACTATATTTATGTAGTATTTCACCCCTATTCTTGAATGTTTTTATTGTAATTAATTAAGTTTAGGTACTTATTTTGTTTATATATACAAATAGATGTGGAAATGGAGTTTTTTGGAAAAATGAAGAAGCAGAAAACAATCAATAAACGAGGAGGACGATGCATTTTGGAATAGTTGAACGAAGTCGTGGTATTAAAAGACGAAAAGTTGTAGAAATCTGGAATTTCAATTCATGCGCCGGATTGATTCTTCATCCGCCGTATGGATTAGGCGGTGGAGGCCCAATTCAACGCGGAGCTGGGCCAGGATTCTTTGCAATCCATACGCCGTATGAAAATCCATACGCCGTATGAAAGTCCATACAATCCATATGCCGTATGGATCAATTTTCCAGAAAGTATAAAAACGCGCTTTTAAACCCTAATTTATGAGATTTTTCGGATGGGGTTTTCTGGTTTTCGACTTCAGACGAATATTTACGAATTCTAGGAGCATTTTGGAAGCACGAAGAGTTAAGGTTGAATTCATTTCAATTTAGCTTTGCGTGATTCATTCTTCGGTTTGCATTTACTTTGTTTAATTCAATTACAATGATGTTTTTGATATTGAATAATCTGATTTATGCATATTTGATAATGAATTGATACTTTTAGTAGTTGTGTAGTAATGAATCTTGGATAATGATTATTGAACGATTATAATTGCACGTTGAAATATTGTTTGATTGAAGATTGTTATGTTATTCCGTTGATCCTTATCGATTGGTGATTATTAGTTATTACTTAACGTGATTGATTGTGTCATTGAGGTTTATTCCCCTTGATATTATTGATTATTGATGATTAGAATCTAGGTTTTAATCGTTGATGAATATATTGAGTTTGACAGGTTAAGAGAATAATAACTAAGTAATCTAAAATGAATAAGCTAATAAGTAATTATTAGTAGGCATTGTTGAGTCATACCGTGAGGATTAATCATAATTAATCGTGAACACTTAACGCATAATTTAGGTAAAATCATGCAATAGAGCAATATTCTTGCGACATTGGATCGATGTTTAATGTGGGACCCTAGGTTATAGAAATTAGTTGGACCCGAACTGTTGGCTAATATACATTCAACTTAGAATCTTTGATTAGTAACTAAGTTGATATAAAGGAAATCACAAAACGTGCAATACTTCGGAATATATGAATCTGAGTGAAGTTACCTACACAATTACTTGTTCCTTTCTATCGTTTCCTAATTGTTATTTAATTTAAGTAATTCTTTGTTTTATTTGATAATTCAATTTAAACGTTCGTACGGAACTAAAACGCCCCATGTTTACTGTTTTATTAGTTAATTATTATTTCCTATCTTTATAAATAAATCACCGTTCCCTGTGATTGACTCGGACTTATCAAGTCTATACTAACATTCGATCAGGTATTCTTGCCTGGTTGTGTGATAGTATTAATAATGTATTTCCAATTCTAAATAAATAAAACGAGACACTTTCACACGCATCATAAAGCATTAGGGGTATTCTACTTTGGGTACTTGCCTTCAAGTAACGAAGATTTGCTCGTTAGTCTGCACACAAGAAATAGGTTTTCTCTAAGGTTAGTTTTTTCTTATTTATCTAATTTGTTTATTGCACTATTTATTAAAGTTAAAAATCCCTTAGGGTTTTAGTTCCTTATTCCTTAGATTATTTAAAGTTATTGTTTTTCCGCTGCGTTATGATAATCTAATTAGGGAATAGAAAACCCAACAGTGCTATCAGAGCCATAGCTTAATAAATAGTAGCATGCAATTATCTACAATAGTATGTAGGATAAAATATGAGCTGAAAGGAATTATCTAAATGGGTAATATGAATTTACAATTTAGATACTGGTAATTTTGATTTTTTTAAAATAGACCACTTAATTTTAAATGTTTAAAATAGAACCCTAAACTTCAAGAGAGATTATTATACATACATATATATATATATATATATGTGTGTGTGTGTGTGTGTGTGTGTGTAGTTAAAGTCTAATATATATATATATATATATATATACACACACGTCGTCAGTCAATTGATAAATCGGCTCAGCCATAGTGAACAAACTATAAGAGAGGTATAAGGCGGGTCACTCAGTTTCCCTAAAGAAGTCGGGTTTTAAATATGCTTCACGCTGACCTGCTTCTCCGCTTCTTTGTGCGTTCAATGGAGCTATTGAGGATTTTTGATAGGATGATGTAAAGATTAAAAGTAGACTTAAAGTAGTAAAAAAAAATCCTGTATTAGCTATCGGAAATAATGAATAGTATGCTAACCCATGAAATCTGCACATCTCTCGTATGGACTGTTAATGGAGCGTGTGTGGTTTACTGGCACAGTAAATATGAGGACATAAGTGAGAGGTGATGTGAGACTCACGATTCTCAAGCGTACTCGAGCCGGGGAACACGCGGTGTTTGCATGGTTAATTCACCATCTTGTTTATGATCCTCGACATACCAGTCATGAATAGTAGATGAGCATAACCGAGATTAACATGCCATTGAAAGTAATCAATGAATCTCAAAGATCTAGAAGTTTCATAAAAATGAAATAGACAAAATTATTATAGTTATATAATTATGGCAACCCTTTTCATAAAACTGAAAATATGGATCCTAGCATTAATTTAGAAAATTGGTTAATTAATTAAGGAATATTCAAACTAACTAAAATTGTTTTATCTCATAGATGGCTAACGTAAATGGTGCAAATCCTCCCGTCCCCAATACCGCAAATAACTCAAACTTCTCACTACTCTCAGTCCTTACGAGGGAAAGACTAACCGGTCCAAACGACTGGATGTGAAACCTCAGGTTTACCCTAAGGTACGAGAACGAGGAGTATGTTCTTGATGAGCAGATTCCCATAATTGATGAGGATTCAACCCAAGAGAAGATTGAGGCACACCGAAAATATTATGACGATGCGAACAACGTATCATGCATCATGGCATCTTCCATGAGCCTAAAACTACAAAAGGCTTTTGAAAACACTTGGGCTTATGAAATGAACCAACAGTTGAAGGAAATATTTCAGGCCAAGGCAAGCAAAGAACGCCTTGATGTGGTTAAATCACTCATGGCTTGCAAGCCCAAACATGGAGTTTCTATATGTGCTTTCGTCTTGGAGATGAAGGGGTACTTTGATAGGTTGGAATAATTAAATATGATGTTTGATATAGAGTTTTCCATTGCCATAATTTTGTCCAGTTTGTCATTTGTCTACAATCAATTTGTTATGTGATACCAAAGAACGAAAGAGAGGACTCAATAATGGAACTCCACAATCTACTGCAAACTGCTGAGCAAGGAATCAAGAAAGATGATGTGTCCTCTGGCTCGGTAGCTCCTGTGTTGACTGTTGGTCAAACTGAAAAGAAAAGAAAATGGTCAAACTCAAATTGGAAAAGAAAGACCACTAATGGAAAGTTCATTCGTAAAGGGACCGATTCTGAAATCACACTCGTAAGTGACCCAAAGGAAGCAATGTGCTTTTACTGCAACACAAAGGGGCATTGGAAGCGTAGCTACCCAAAGTACCTGAAGGACCTTGAAGAGGGGAAGGTCGAAAAGAGTACTCACCCAGGTATGTTTATGATCGAACTCCATAATACTACAACTTCTAATTCGTGGGTTCTAGATACAGGGTGTGTGGTAATCACATTTGCACTGTATTGCAGGGGCTAAAGGAAAGTAGAAGTGTGAAGCATGGAGATCTCAACTTAGTTATGAGAAACAAAGGAATTATGCCTGTGACGAAGATCGGAAGATTTGAGCTCATGCTAAATTCTGGAGTTAGGATAGATTTAAATAATTACTATTATTCGTCAGAAATGACATGAAACAATATTTCATTTTATGCTTTGTTTAAAGATGGTTATCATTTTTATTTTTGTAAATAGAGATATTTTGGTTTAGTTAAATGATTATTTTATCTTTAAAGTGTAACACCCCTCATTTATCAAATCAATATTATTTTATTTTACTCGGAAGCGTAATGATTTAAAACATATTTATATACTGTACATTATGATAATGTACATACACAATTACATATTCAAAACCTATCAACTTAAAACTGTTAAAAGAAACACTGCATATGTCGGGGTATTATCTAATACAAAACCAGGTTTATAACAAAACCATATCAGAGTCATCATCTGTCAGACATTTCCTGCGAAAGCATCCTTTCCTGGCACCCACATATATATCAAAACCTGCAGGAAGTGGGATGAGGAATTAGCACGAAGCTAAGTGAATGAATTCATCACACACAATTCAACTTAGCATAACAATCTGTTTACAGCAATTATTAGTAAACACAATCTTTTTCAATGAGGATCGGTGGCTCTTGGGATATCATGATACCCGGGGATTCCCAAAGAACACTTAACGTCAATCTGTATGGCCATTACAGAATAGACCGATAACTATTGGTTATTAAACTCATACACAGGTTTCAAACACAACAAATGAATCAAAACCTGTGTAACTCACATAATAACCAAAAGTCCAACTACACGTTGACCTCAATAATCTGATACACATAGATTCACATATCAAGTAGATTCACAATGAATAACACAGATTAACAATCGTATAATCAATCTACTTATACTTGTTGCAACCAAACAGTTACAACTAAATCGAAGGGTGAGTTCTAAATCCACTCACCGATACCTCTGTAGAATCCACACTCAGTTTCTAGTCACTGAGTCTTTGGAGTATCTGAAATACCATAAAACACCCAAGTTAATAACTTGTTATTGATCAATACTTTAAGGAAATTATAATATTATACCAGTAATCACACTATTATAAACATATTTTCTATTAACTGTACGAACGTATCTATACATTGTAAATATATCACACAATAAAACTGATTTAATCCTGTTTGACCCATACCCGATCGGCTGGCTAGTCATAGCCGATCGGCTAGCTTGTTAATTCACTACACTTTCTTTCGATTCCATGTTCTGTGACGATTTTGTACTAGCTTAGCCGTTTGTCTCATTTTAGCCGTTCGGTTGAAATCATTTACCCGATCGGCTCAACTCGTATAGCCGATCGGCTAACATATTAATCTTAGTGTTTTTAGTTCAAGGTCAAGTTCTGTGGTGGTTTTGGTCTAGTTTAGCAGTTCGGCTAAAAGAAGCCATTCGGCTCAGGTTATATACCCGATCGGTTAGGTAACATAGCCGATCGGCTATGGTTCAAAACCCAGAAACCTGCAACTTAGTTTCTGTTTAACTCAGCTCGTGTTCTAACTCATTTTCAACCATTCAAACACTATAAAACCCAACATCTAACTATTCTAAGGTCACAATTACATCATATATCAACTAGTAACATCATATACTTCATATATCATTTCAATTTCACCAATTCAAGTTCAATGAATACTAATTTAAATTTAACTTACCACTAATATAATAACTAAGTGATGATGAAGATGATAGAATCAGTATGATGTTGATGGAATCAAATCACAAGAACACTTTGAATCAATCCAAATCATAACCTTTGATTTTTTGTTTGAAATTTTGGATTAGGGCATATGAACTTGTAAAAGAAAACTGAGGTTGAAGAAACAACCTAAAGAAAAGGTCATCTTCTTTTAACCCGACTTCAGTAAATGGGTATTTTATACCCGTTCTAAATCTATTGTCTGGAACCTAAAATCTTTCACGATAAATATTATTTTATAATATACTGTCATCTATAGTAATTTAAAACAAGTAACAATTTACTATTCGCAATAAGTTCTGAGACTTATTTATATAAGTTTCACAATTAAACAATAATATTAAATAATTTCTAAAATATTTAATTAATCAATTTAAAATTAGAAATTACCAGACCCTGCGAGAGGATGTTACAAATCTCCCCTCCTTTAGGAGATTTCGTCCCCGAAATCTAAACTCGATCAAACAATCCAGGATATCTGGATTTCATAGACTCCTCGGTCTCCCAGGTCAAATTAGAACCTAAACTGTGTTTCCATTTCACTAACACTATCAGTATCTGTTTCTTTCTAAGTTTATTAACTTTTCTATCGAGAATTTCAATCGGTTCTTCAACTAATTTCTGATTCTTATCGACTTTCAATTCTTGCAAAGGAAGAATCTGAGATTGATCCTCGACATTACACTTTCTCAAATAATAGATATTAAACGTGTCATGAATACCAGCAAGCTCAGGAGGGAGATCCAATGAAACTGATTGATCATTAACTATCTGGTGAATTCTGAAGGGACCAATATATCTAGGTGCAAGTTTACCTCGTTTTCCAAATCGAATAACACCTTTCCACGGGGAGACTTTTAAATACACCAACTCACCTTCGGTAAAAGTAACCGGTCGCGTACGTGGGTCTGCATATTGTTTCTGTCTATCACGTGCAGCTTTTAGTTTTTCTCGGGCGATAGCCACTTTGTCAGCAGTAATCTGTACAATATCTGGGCCCGCAAATTGCTTTTCTCCAACTTCTAACCAACACGTGGGGGTACGACAACGACGACCATAGAGCATTTCATAAGGAGGCATACCAATACTGGAATGATAGGAATTATTATAAGCAAACTCTACCAAAGGAAGGTGAGAATCCCATGAACCTCCATACTCTAAGACACAAGCTCTGAGCATATCCTCTAACGTCTGAATAGTACGTTCTGACTGACCGTCTGTCTGAGGATGATAAGCCGTACTGAGATTAACACGTGTACCCAATTCTTGTTGTAAACTCTGCCAGAAATGAGAAATAAATCGAGAATCTCTGTCTGATACAATCGACAATGGAATACCATGTCTTGAGACAATTTCATTAACATAGAACTGTGCGAGTTTACTAAGAGAGGCAGTCTCACTAGTCGCCAGAAAATGTGCACTCTTGGTCAATCTGTCAACAATAACCCAAATCATGTCATTCCCTCGAGATGTACGTGGTAGTTTAGTCACAAAATCCATAGTCAAATGTTCCCATTTCCATTCTGGAATTTCTAACTGTTTCAATGACCCATATGGCTTTTGATGTTCAGCTTTCACTTGAGCACAAATATGACAATTACCAACAAACTTTGCAATATCAGTTTTCATTGTGGGCCACCAGTACAAAGGTTTTAAATCATTATACATCCGTGTACTACCAGGGTGGACAGACAACCGTGACTTGTGAGTTTCAGTCAAAAGCATATCTCGAATATTACCAACCAGAGGAATCCAAACTCGAGATTGAAAAGTCTTTAATCCTCTAGAATCGTCAACCAGTAAGTCCTTTCTTTTCAACATAATTTCTGACTTAAGGTTATATTCCAACAAAGCTTCTAACTGTGCAGCTTTAATTTGATCCACTAAGTCAGAAGAAATATTAACTTTCAGAAAATAAACTCGGTCAGGAGTACCTTTTCTGCTCAATGCATCTGCAACTACATTTGCCTTTCCTGGATGGTAACGTATTTCACAATCATAATCTTTGATTAATTCTAACCATCGCCTTTGACGCATATTCAATTCTTTCTGTGAAAACACATACTGCAGACTTTTATGATCAGTACAAATGATGCATTTAGTACCATATAAATAGTGTCTCCAGATTTTCAAAGCAAACACAACAGCTGCCAGTTCTATATCATGTGTGGGATAATTCTTTTCATGAGGTTTCAATTGACGAGAAGCATAAGCAATTACTCCGTCTCTTTGCATAAGAACACAACCCAGACCAGAATAAGATGCATCACAATAAACGACAAAATCATCAGACCCATTAGGCAATGCTAACACTGGAGCTTGACATAACAACTGTCTCAGAGTCTGAAAGGCCTGTTCCTGTTGATTATCCCATTCAAATTTTTCATTCTTGCGGGTTAATTTAGTCAATGGGCTAGCAATTTTAGAAAAGTCTTTAATAAACTTCCGATAATAACCTGCCAATCCCAGGAAACTTTTGATTTCAGAAGCATTCTTTGGAGTTTTCCAGTTCATTATAGCTTCAACTTTTAAAGGATCAACTTTAACCCCATCGTTACAAATAATATGACCCAGAAACTGTACCTCCCAAATCCAGAACTCACATTTAGAAAATTTGGCATATAACTGTTCTCTTTTCAAAGTTTCAAAAACTAACCTCAAATGCATAGCATGTTCTGATTCAGACTTGGAATACACAAGAATATCATCAATGAAAACAATTACAAACTTATCGAGAAATGGTCGACATACCCGGTTCATCAGATCCATAAAAACTGCTGGAGCATTAGTTAAACCAAAAGGCATCACCAGGAATTCATAATGACCATACCTGGTACGAAAAGCAGTCTTTGGAACATCCTGTTCATGAACACGAACCTGATGGTAACCCGACCTCAAATCGATTTTAGAATATACAGAAGATCCCTGCAACTGATCAAACAAATCATCTATTCGAGGCAGAGGATATTTATTCTTTACTATTCTTTTATTTAATTCCCGATAATCAATACACATTCTGAATGACCCATCTTTCTTTTTCACAAACAAAACCGGTGCACCCCAAAGAGAAGAACTCGGTCTAATAAAACCTCTGTCCAATAACTCCTGTATCTGATTCATCATTTCTCGCATCTCAGAAGGAGCTAATCTATAGGGAGCTTTAGCTACGGGAGAGGAGCCAGGAATAAGATCAATCTGATATTCAACTTCCATAATCGGTGGTAAACCAGGTAATTCATCGGGAAACACTTCCGGATATTCAGATACAACCAGAACATCAGAAATAGACTTCTTTTCTAATTTGGCATCAATGACGTAAGCTAGATACGACTCACAACCTTTAGACAACGACTTCCTAGCTTTCATCATGGAAATCAGAGGAATACACCCCTTATCCCGTTCTCCTCGAGCCACAACATATGACTCTTCAGAGATTGAGATTCTAATCAGTTTATGGTGGCAATCTATACTTGCTCTAAACTGACTTAACCAATCCATGCCAATAATCACATCAAAACCTGGAATCGGCATTAACAGAAATGAAATTGGAAAAGTCTGACCATCTATCACAATATTAGCTCCAGTCACCGAGGTGGTAACAGGAACTAATTTGCCACTAACAATCTCTACTTCTAAGGGCTTAGTTATCACAGTAGGGATCAGTTTCAACTTATCACAGAAACACACAGATATAAAAGAACAATTTGCTCCAGAATCAAATAATACACGAGCCGGTACAGAGTTTATAAGAAAAGTACCAGTAATCACATCATCTGTGTGGACAGCCTCATCGACTGTCATCTGAAATGCCCTACTTGTCGCTGGCGGAGGATTCTTTCGCTTTTGACCGGAAGATGACGAACTCCCGACCGAACCAGAACTCTGTCTTCCTACCTCCGGACACTGACCAACTCGATGTCCTTCTTTCTTACAGTTCCAACATACATAATTGGGAAACTTACAATTCTTAAACTCGTGACCCAATTCACCACATTTAACACATTTGTTCGTCTGAATTGTACATGGACCATTATGTTTAGATCGACAAGAAGTACACCAGTTAGAACTTCCAGAGGAACCACTTTTATTACTGAATCTCTGACCCTGACGATTACCCTGCCATCTTGACTTTCCTTTACCCGAAAAATCTGTTTTAGCTCTAGGAAAGGAAGAAGAAGTATTTCTAGCTTGAGATTCTTGAAAACCTCTAATGTCACTATCAACCGAGCGTGCAAGAGTAAACGCTTGAGATAAATTACTAGCTAATCTTACTGTGGTACGATAATTATGAGGTAATGTTTCCACAAACTGCTCTATTTTGGTTTTCTCATCGGGAACCCAATGCTGTACAAACCGTAGTTTCTCTGAAAATTGGGTGATTAACTCATCGATAGTCATATTATCGGTTAATTGAAGATTCATAAACTCTCTTCTAATACGTGCCATTTCAAAGTCTAAACAATATTGGTTACAAACAGCTTGATGAAAATCAGGCCATCGAATAACTTCTTTCTGCTGTTGAGTCAAATGACCAGTAATCGAGTCCCACCAAATCATGGCTTCATCCTTTAAACATTGAATAGCATAAAACACTTTGGATTCTTCTTCACAGCGAGTGACATCAAATTTTCGCTCCATATCTCTTAACCAGTTTAAAGTTACCGAGGGATTGGTACTCCCTATAAACTCAGGTGGTTTACTTGCCATAAACGTTTTAAATGAACATTGTTTATTTGACTGAAAAGGAGGAATATTACCAAACATTGGTATCTGTTGTTGATAACGCTGTTGGGATAATGCAGTTACAGCCTGTCTTTTAAATTCTCTAAGATTAATCACCTCATCTTCTAACTGAAAAAGATAATTATCTCGATTCGATTCTTCATGGGCAGGAAAAGAAGTACCCTCATGATCATGTCTCTCAGTATGAATATCTGAAGGAGGAACATCGATCCGTGAGGCATTGTTAGGGTTGGCGGTCGGTTGCTCGTTATCTGCCATATCTGTATTCAACACAACAACTTGAAATTTGTTAATCGTTAGCACTTATCTACTAACAGATTCACATACAATGCTAAATCCCATAACCAGGAATGTTTGACATAACAAACTCTAGATTTGGGATTGAACACTTTACAATGCTCAATTCACCCAAATCTATGCTCTGATACCACTTTGTAACACCCCTCATTTATCAAATCAATATTATATTATTTTACTCGGAAGCGTAATGATTTAAAACATATTTATATACTGTACATTATGATAATGTACATACACAATTACATATTCAAAACCTATCAACTTAAAACTGTTAAAAGAAACACTGCATATGTCGGGGTATTATCTAATACAAAACCAGGTTTATAACAAAACCATATCAGAGTCATCATCTGTCAGACATTCCCTGCGAAAGCATCCTTTCCTGGCACCCACATATATATCAAAACCTGCAGGAAGTGGGATGAGGAATTAGCACGAAGCTAAGTGAATGAATTCATCACACACAATTCAACTTAGCATAACAATCTGTTTACAGCAATTATTAGTAAACACAATCTTTTTCAATGAGGATCGGTGGCTCTTGGGATATCATGATACCCGGGGATTCCTAAAGAACACTTAACGTCAATCTGTATGGCCATTACAGAATAGACCGATAACTATTGGTTATTAAACTCATACACAGGTTTCAAACACAACAAATGAATCAAAACCTGTGTAATTCACATAATAACCAAAAGTCCAACTACACGTTGACCTCAATAATCTGATACACATAGATTCACATATCAAGTAGATTCACAATGAATAACACAGATTAACAATCGTATAATCAATCTACTTATACTTGTTGCAACCAAACAGTTACAACTAAATCGAAGGGTGAGTTCTAAATCCACTCACCGATACCTCTGTAGAATCCACACTCAGTTTCTAGTCACTGAGTCTTTGGAGTATCTGAAATACCATAAAACACCCAAGTTAATAACTTGTTATTGATCAATACTTTAAGGAAATTATAATATTATACCAGTAATCACACTACTATAAACATATTTTCTATTAACTGTACGAACGTATCTATACATTGTAAATATATCACACAATAAAACTGATTTAATCCTGTTTGACCCATACCCGATCGGCTGGCTAGTCATAGCCGATCGGCTAGCTTGTTAATTCACTACACTTTCTTTCGATTCCAAGTTCTGTGACGATTTTGTACTAGCTTAGCCGTTTGTCTCATTTTAGCCGTTCGGTTCAAATCATTTACCCGATCGGCTCAACTGGTATAGCCGATCGGCTAACATATTAATCTTAGTGTTTTTAGTTCAAGGTCAAGTTCTGTGGTGGTTTTGGTCTAGTTTAGCAGTTCGGCTAAAAGAAGCCGTTCGGCTCAGGTTATATACCCGATCGGTTAGGTAACATAGCCGATCGGCTATGGTTCAAAACCCAGAAACCTGCAACTTAGTTTCTGTTTAACTCAGCTCGTGTTCTAACTCATTTTCAACCATTCAAACACTATAAAACCCAACATCTAACTATTCTAAGGTCACAATTACATCATATATCAACTAGTAACATCATATACTTCATATATCATTTCAATTTCACCAATTCAAGTTCAATGAATACTAATTTAAATTTAACTTACCACTAATATAATAACTAAGTGATGATGAAGATGATAGAATCAGTATGATGTTGATGGAATCAAATCACAAGAACACTTTGAATCAATCCAAATCATAACCTTTGATTTTTTGTTTGAAATTTTGGATTAGGGCATATGAACTTGTAAAAGAAAACTGAGGTTGAAGAAACAACCTAAAGAAGAGGTCATCTTCTTTTAACCCGACTTCAGTAAATGGGTATTTTATACCCGTTCTAAATCTATTGTCTGGAACCTAAAATCTTTCACGATAAATATTATTTTATAATATACTGTCATCTATAGTAATTTAAAACAAGTAACAATTTACTATTCGCAATAAGTTCTGAGACTTATTTATATAAGTTTCACAATTAAACAATAATATTAAATAATTTCTAAAATATTTAATTAATCAATTTAAAATTAGAAATTACCAGACCCTGCGAGAGGATGTTACATAAAGCTTCTCCTTACAAAGGCATATATGAAAATTTTGAATGTGTTAGCAATATTATTTTAAATGTTGGTTCGTCAAATGAGCTTGATAAATCCAAATTGCGGCATTGTCGTCTTGGGCACATAAACAAGAAACGCATCGCCTAACTCCAAAAAGATGGAGTGTTGAAATAGGATCTTGTACTGTTGACCAACAGTCAACACAGGAGCTTGTGAAAGAGGTGAAGGACTATTAGACTAGGTATGCGAGTCATGTTTATTAGGCAAGATGACTATATCACCATTCACGGGATCTTGTGAAAGAGGGGAATGACTATTAGACTAGGTAAATACAGATGTATGTGGACCATTCCGGTGTTCCACAAAAGATGGAATCGCTACTACTATGTTACAATGAGATTCACTGATGACTTCAGTAGATATGGATATGTTTATTTGATTAAACATAAGTCAGATACATTTGAAACATTCAAAAGGTATCAACATGAAGTAGAGAACCAACTGGGAAGAAAGATAAAGATACTCTGATCCGACAGGGGAGGAGAATATCTTAGTATCCAGTTTCTCGATCATCTTAGAGACTGTGTAATAGTTTCACAATTGACTCCTCCTAGAACACCACGACTTAATGGTGTTGCTGAAAGGAGAAACAGAACCTTGTTAGATATGGTTCGGTCTATGATGAGTCGGGCAACACTTGTGATAAGCTTATAGGGTTACGCATTAGAAACAGCCGCCCATATCTTAAATCAAGTAACCACTAAGAAATTTTCAAAGATACCTTACGAGACGTGGAAGGGAAAACGTCCTTCTCTTGGTCACATCAAGATCTGGGGTTGTGAAGTTTACGTTAGACGAGAAACTCAGGACAAACTAGACTCCGGATCTAAAAAGTGTCTTTTTGTCGGTTATCCACAAGAGTCATTTGAATATTTATTCTACAGACCCAAGGACAATGTGGTCTTTGTAGTTCGAAGAGGAGTGTTCCTTGAGAGATAAATGATATCTAAAGAGGACAGTGGGAGTAAATTGATCTTGAAGAAATTCAAGAATCTACCGATGAAGAACCTATCATAAACACTGACGTTCAACAAGAGGTAGAAACACCTGTTAAACCTGAAGACATATCCTTACTTGTTCGCAGATGATGTGTGCTAAGTATAGGCAATTATAATCACAAGTTTTAATTAAGGAAATACTAAATAATACTATCACACAATTCAGGCAAGTGTTATCCTGATCATAGAATATAGCTTTATAAGTAAGTCCAGATTCGAACACAGGGAACGTGATTTAATCTATAACTAACTATTTATTTATCTAAATACAATTATTACAATTAATATACAAACTTACAAAAACACACAATAATATATAAGATAGGGTGGACGTTTTAGTTCCGATCGAACATATTTATAATTGATACCGATTCTTAATAAATAAGTTTTAAGGAACAACTTAAGAATACTCAATTGGATAGAAGATTATGACTATTTAAACTATTATTTATTAAACTTATTATATCAACTTATGTCTATTTGCGTGTTGGCTATTATTATTGTGATTTACTAATGTAGAAAACCACAAAGGTTAAGATAATTTTCATATAGCAATACAGTCAAAGGTTATGTAAAGTATCACTATTTATTAAGATCTATCAACATATTATTGATGCAATTCCAGGGTCGGTTGAATTATAATGCTACTTAACATCTAATGAAACATAATCACTTAATTTAAAAACCCAAAAGATTAATGAAGTTTATCTATAAATCAGTTAATTATGATCATTAACATAATATAACACATAATTCTTGCATAATAATATTCAATAATATAGTTCCAACATAAACATATAATTCATATAATAAATCTAATAAACATACATTTAAACATTCATAACGAAAATCTAACAAGCAATTAATTCAAATAAACAATATCCATAGTAACCCAAAAGGTTAATAAAGTTGCAAGGATAAAGAAACCGAACCAATTGATGAACTAGCTTTTCCTAGGGTTGAAAACCTTCAAACCCTAGCTCCTTAGCCTCCAAATTCGCACCTAAAGCTTGCCTAAAACCCTAACTTTCGTATTTCTCTTCTTAGAATCGTATATGTTTTAGCTTAGAATAAACCTCTATTTATAGTATTTCTGGCCGAACCTCCAACCGCCGGTTGGGACTTCCAACCGCTGGTTGGAGTTATTTGAATCCTACTCCAACTTCTGCGCTTTTCCACCGACTTGAAACCTTTTACCCCAACCGCCGGTTGGTTAATCCAACCGCCGGTTGGTTTGTTTTTCCAGAATATTCCACAACCGGGCTTGGGCTTCAATGTGGGCTTTCTTTCTTCTTAAACGGATTCAACTTGTTTTCTTGGCCCATTTCTTTAATATAATCATCTTAGTCTTCATTTCTTTAAGGTTTAAGTCTTCTTTTCTTCAATCGCTTTAGTTTCTTCAGTTTTGGTCTTATTTTCGTTCATTTTTCTCTAATCTTCAATTAAAATATATTTCTGCAAATATTAACAAAATAAGTATCTAAAATCATATAAATGCATAAAAATGTATACAAATATAGGAATAAATAGTATAAAATATAGTATCTATTTGATGCTTATCAAATATCCCCACACTTAAGTTCTGCTTATCCTCAAGAAGAATACTGAATAAAATTTAAAATAAGCATCAAACTTAATATTCAAAAATCAGAATACCAAAACTAAAAACCTATTTTATAACTCAAAAATTTAAACAATTTAATTAACATGGATAACTATAATGTACAAATAAAAATTATTATTATTCGTGCAATATATAGCTCATGAACGATTACTAATATATTTGTCCACTTTAAACAATCTATATTTATACTTCTGAATACATCTTTATTATTAGAATGTATATTACTTATGATTTCCATATATGATATACTCTTAAACTTAATCATGCAATTTACTTTTATATTCCAAATAAATATATAAATTCCATTTTTAAGAATCAAGACATTGATGACAGGTCTGCATTTACATGCAACAGAGCAACATAACTTGATTCAGGTAAAGTATTTTTAAATCAAACCAACGGTGACAGATCTGTACAGCCGTACAACAAAGCGACATAGTTTGATTTTTATTTTTATTCATTTTCCATCAAGAATTTCTTCTTTCTTCTACTTTCTTTAAGAATACTAATTAGGAACTAGGTCTGTACTTACGTACAACAGAGGAAACAATTAGTAAACCCCCAAATGTTTTTACATAAATATAAAGATATATAAAATTATCGCATGATAAATCTAAGAATTAAGACTTTTATGTCATACACCATATTATGTACCATAAAATAATAAACGAGTTATTTATATTAATTTTTTTAAAATTCAGAAATCTTCATATAGATTGCCTATTAGTACATCATATCATGTAACGATATATCACTTATTTATTAAGTAGCTTACATTATATATACAAAACAGTTAATCCACATTAAAGTCTAAACTTTTAAATACAAAACAAACTTTTAACAAAAGTATTCTAACTAATAAATACTCAGTTATACACTTAAAATTTTTAAATTTTAGTAAAAATTAAGAACAATAAAAACTTAAATAATTAAAGAAATTCTTTTTCTTACGAACCCTATCCCCACACTTAAATTATACAATGCCCTCATTGTATAAAAATGTTAAACAAAAGTGAGTAAGGGAAAGAAAAATGGAACAGAAAAACTCCCCTGACTGAATTCTAAAAATTCATCATTGGCTAAGAAAATCCTTCTTGATTGATTCCTTGATCTTTTGAAAAAATAATATACAACATCCACACTTTCGTAGTTAATCACGATTGCATTTAGCATATGCAATAAGCCTTTAAACCCCTCGGTATCCCGAGTGGACGAGTTATAGTCTCGTGAGGGTTTCCAGAGAACATACCCACAAAGTTCATTCCTGAAAATAAAATAAAAATCATAACATATAGAAAAATAAACACATGTTGTCTCCTGAGAAGCACTTTTGTTTAAATGTCGGTAAGTTCGACCTAATCCTGTAACCTATACTTCCAAAGATATATCTGAAAAATGCTCCACAGTTCGTTCATAATATTTCTTTAAACGATGTCCATTGACCTTAAAAATACTTCCATCGAGTGCTACTAAATCGACACTTCCATTAGCATGAACTTGGTAGATCACATATGGTCCGCTCCATCTTGATCGTAATTTACCTGGAAATAAACGAATACGGGAATTATATAAAAGCACACGTTCTCCAGCAATAAAGTCTTTATTTCCCCGAAGTCTCGCATCATGCCATTTCTTCGTCCTTTCTTTATAAAGCCTTGAATTTTCATAAGCATTCCAACGAAGCTCATCTAACTCATGTAACTGTAAAAAGCGATGCCGACCAACCTCATCGGTATCCATGTTGCATTCCCGAAGTGCCCAATATGCTTTGTGTTCTATTTCCACTGGTAAATGACAAGCTTTCCCATAAATTAACCTATAAGGAGTACAACCTGTAGGTGTTTTAAACGCGGTCCTGTATGCCCAAAGTGCGTCGTCTAATTTCTCTGACCACTCTTTTCTGTTTGATCCAACAGAACATTCCAAAATACATTTTATTTCCCGATTTGTATTTTCAACTTGTCCACTTGTTTGTGGATGATAAGGTGTAGCAATCCTATGACTAACTCCATATCTCTTTAATACTTTCTCCAATTGAGTATTGCAAAAATGAGTACCCCAATCACTAATCTTGCAAACAATTGTTTAAGAAATTTTACCACAACTCTTGCATCATTTGTAGGTAATGCCTTCGCCTCTGCCCACTTGGAAACATAATCCACAGCAACTAATATATACTTATTACCGTGACTTGTAGGAAATGGTCCCATGAAATCAATACCCCATATATCAAATATTTCACAAACCTGTATATTAGTTTGTGGCAT
The DNA here is from genome assembly GCA_963422505.1 of Pseudognaphalium luteoalbum. NCBI lineage: Eukaryota > Viridiplantae > Streptophyta > Magnoliopsida > Asterales > Asteraceae > Pseudognaphalium > Pseudognaphalium luteoalbum. The sequence goes on from OY730193.1 coordinate 84,839,482, forward strand.
CTCATCTCTTTTAGAAATATTTCCAGTTCTCTGACATGAATCACAATTCCTGACAAAAGCATATGTATCTTTAAAAATCGTCGGCCAATAAAATCCTGCATCAAATATTTTCTTCGCCGTGTAACTTAGTCCATTATGGCCTCCAACTGGTCCTTCATGACAATGCTTTATAATCTGCTGAGCTTCTTCACCATGTACACAACGTCTAATTATACCATCTGCACAATATCTGAAAAGAAGAAAAGAAATGGGTCTTCCCAAAAATAATACTTTAAATCGGAAAAGAATTTTTCTCTTTTGATAATCCATCCTTGGTAAAATCTTTGTGACCAAATAATTTGCATAATTTGCAAACCAAGGTATATTCATTATTTCTTGTGCAGTCATCAACTTCTCATCTGGAAATGTATCTTGAATTTCCTCTTCATCTAGTATTTCTAATTCCGGATTTTCCAACCTTGACAAATGATCAGCTGCGACATTTTCAGCTCCTTTTTTGTCTTTAATTTCAATATCGAATTCCTGCAATAAAAGAATCCATCACAATAAATGAGGGCGCGCATCCTGCTTATTAAACAAATACTTCAATGCGGAATGGTAAGTATAAACCACAGTTTTAGTTAAGACAAGATAAGAACGAAACTTATCGAATGCAAAAACTACCGCCAAAAGTTCCTTTTCCGTAGTCGTATAATTTTCCTGAGCATCTGTTAATGTCTTACTGGCATAATAGATTGGCTTAAACTTGTTATCAATTTTTTGTCCTAAAACAGCTCCTACTGCATAATCACTAGCATCACACATTAATTCAAAAGGTAAATTCCAGTCTGGACTAATCATTACTGGAGCAGATATCAACTTTTCCTTTAAGGCATCAAACGAATGTTTGCATTCATCTGTAAACTTGAACTTTGCATCTTTTTCCAGCAAATGATTCAATGGTATTGCAATCTTTGTAAAATCTTTTATAAATCTCCTATAAAATATGGCATGGCCTAGAAAACTCCTTATTCCTTTTACATTAGTAGGATAAGGTAATTTTGAAATAACCTCAATCTTTGCTTTATCCACCTCAATTCCTATCTTTGATATTTTATGTCCTAAAACAATCCCTTCTCGAACCATAAAATGACATTTTTCCCAATTAAGAACTAGATTCGCACCTTCACATCTTTGCAACATCCTTTTTAAATTTTCTAAACAAGCATCAAATGAATCCCCAAATACCGAGAAATCATCCGTAAATACTTCCATGAAATCTTCCATCATATCATGAAATATCACGATCATGCAACGCTGAAATGTAGCTGGTGCATTACACAAACCAAACGGCATTCTTCTATAAGCAAAAGTACCAAACGGACAGGTGAATGTTGTCTTATCTTGATCTTCAGCTGTAATTGGTATTTGAAAATATCCTGAAAATCCATCCAGAAAACAATAGAACTCTTTTCCTGCTAGCCTTTCTATCATTTGATCAATAAATGGTAATGGAAAATGATCTTTTCTGGTAGCATCATTTAATTTCCGGTAATCAATACAAACTGTCATTCCACCTTTCTTTGGTACGACATGTATTGGACTTACCCACAGACTGTCTGAAATAGGATAGATTAATCCTGAATCTAATAGTTTAATGATTTCTTTCCTGACAACGTCTTTCACATTCGGATTCAATCTTCTTAATGGTTGTACAACTGGCTTAAAATCTGTTTCCATTAAGATTTTATGAGTGCAATAAGTAGGACTGATTCCTTTGATATCCGTGATCTTCCATACTATTGCCTTTTTATGTTGTTTAAGAACCTGCACTAAGCGATCTTTTTCTTCTGTCGATAGTTTAGAAGATATTATAACTGGAAAATCTGATGTACCTTGTAAATAAGCATATTCTAAATGCGCTGGTAGCTCTTTAAGTTCCAATTGTGGTGGTTCTTCAATAGATGTTTTGAACTCGAAGATTTCTTCCTTCAAATACGGGATCTTGTTGACAGAATTTGGTAATAATTCTTGGTTGAGAATTTTAGCAACTGGCTGTGATGATTCAGCTTTAGGATGTTGTTGAAAAACAAAAGTTACTTCAGAATCTTCATCTTCCTCTAATAGTTTATCAAATTCTGCCAAATCTTTTTCAGTGTCAAATTCTTCAGTCCATTCTGTAAGAATTCCAGTATCTGTTTGATCCTTTTCTATAAAATCTTGAAAAGAAGGGTTATCTAGATACTCATAAGCATTTAAATAATAACAAATATCATCAACATAATCAGGAAATTTCATAGATTTATTAACATCAAAAACAATTTTATCATTTCCTAATCTCATGGTAATCTTTCTATCAAAAATGTCTATTAGGGCATGTGTTGTTGCTAAAAATGGTCTTCCTAATATAATAGGGACTTTAGGGTCTTCTACCATATCTAAAATTATAAAATCACATGGAAAAACAAATTTATCAACTTTAATTAATACATTTTCAATTATTCCCCTAGGATATTGAACAGATCGGTCAGCTAATTCGATACACATACGAATAGGTTTTGGTTCTCCTAGTCCTAATCGCATAAAAAGTGTATATGGCATTAATGAAATACTAGCTCCTAAATCTGCCAATGCATTTTCAATAGTCATTTCACCAATTTTGCAAGGTATAGTAATACTCCCTGGATCTTTGACTTTTGGAGGTAATTTATTATGCATTAATGCTGAGCATCTTGCATTCATTGTCACCTTCGTCACATTATCCAGTTTCTTTTTGTTTGTCAGCAGCTCCTTAAGATATTTTGCATATTTTGACATCTGAGCTATAGCTTCAACAAAAGGAATGTTAATATGAAGTTGTTTTAGGTTTTCCAGAAATTTGTGGTATTGTTCATCTTCTTTGTCTTTCCTAAAAGCAGCTGGATATGGAGGTGGGGGTGTATAGTCTTTGATGACTTCTTTAACTTTATTTTCTCCATTCTCCTTTTTGTTTGCTTGTATGTCTTCATAAATTTTATAAGCTATAATAGGAGAGTCAACATTCTTACCACTTCTGGTAATTACTGCGTTAGCTTGTTCCTTTGGATTTGTTTCAGTAAATCCTAGCAATGATCCTGGAAATCTCTCCTGCAGTGCTTTAGCAATCTGATGAACTGAGCTCTCAATTTGTTTGATTGAGGCTTCATTATTACGCATTCTGGTATTGTTTTCTTCATCTCTTTTATTACTTGCTTCATCCATTTTTCCCAATGCATTCTCTATCACCGTCATTCTGTCATTATAGGAAGTTTATCCTGTTTTGACATAATATCCTGGTGCTCCTTGTTGATACTGTTGGCCTGGTTGATTAACTCTTCTATAATTGGAAACTTGACGATAATTTGGATTTTCTTGAAAATCCCCATACATAACATCCTCATTACTTATTTTGCTGTCAGTGTTAGGACATTCTTCTTTTAGATGACTTCCTCCACATATTTCACACCCAATCCTGATTGCATGAACTTGTTCATTTACTTTCTTAATATCTCTTCCCATACTTTCCAATTTCGCTGTTATAGCTGCTAGACCATCACTATCTTTAGATATCCTTTTTCTTCCAGATGAACCATCATCCCATAACTGAGAATGTTTAGCTAATTCTTCAATTTTGGCCCTTGCCACTGCTGGAGTTTTCTTAGGTACTGGACCTTGTGCATCCAACTGTTGACGTGTTGCTCGATCAACTCCTTTATAAAAGACTGTTATCTCTTGTTGGACATTCAAATCATGTTGTGGACATTTGTGTAACATTTCCTTATATCTTTCCCACGTTTGATACAGAGATTCATCGGATTTCTGTTTGAAGTTCCTAATCTCATCAATCATCTTTGAAGTCTTGGAAGGTGTACAGTACATTTTTAGAAATTTTGTGCGAAGATCTTCCCAAGTAGTAATAGATCCGACTGGCTCGTTATTGATCCATCTCTTAGCTCCATCCTTTATTGTTAAAGGAAATACTCGTAACATAACCTGATCTCTTGTAACATTGGGAATATGAAACATATCTGCAATCTCCAAAATTTTCTCAACATGCTCATTTGCATCTTCTTTATCTTCTCCTCTGAAAGGATTTTCACGTAATTCTTTCAAACATTGCCCCTTTAACTCAAATTCTACTTCTCTGGCTATGGCAGGCCTAACCACTCCCGGTCTCGGATCTCCACGAGTTTGAATCGTGTAATCTTTAAGCGTCATGTCAGCTATGTCTGCCATAATTGGTTGTATTTCGTGCTCTGGTTCAGAATCACTTGGATATATTATAGGTTGCTTAGAAGGTACTTTATCCTCAACCGACTCTGGATCGGAATAATAACTATATTCAGCCGTTTTGGCTAAATTGTTATGAAAAACTAAATTGTCTTCTTCTGATGAAATTTCGTCATCTGGTGAATTTGGTGGTGCGTATGATAATCTTTTTCTAGAATGAAATTCTCGTTCTGGTTCGTCAAATGGACTGAGAGGATCCGGATGAAGTTTCCGGGTCATACATCAATCTGTAAAGAAGAACAGAATTTTAGTAGCACCATAAATTCAAAAGTAAATGTTAGTAATTTTTATTTTTATTTATTTATTTTTAGAAATAATCAGGTTGATGTATATGAATTCCGAAAATTAATAATAAAACACATTCAAAATTAAATATTCGAAAAGATATTCCCAACCCAACTTTTCCTATTTGTTAGTAATGCAAGTTAGTTGTTAATTAAAGTTAAAATTAGTTTGTTAAAATTCTTATACCAAGCTAGTCAATAGATCTTGGTAGCTCCATTGATTGTACACAAAAGCGGAGAAACAGGTCAGCGCGAAGCGTATTAAAAACCTATTTCTTTCGAGAAGCACCTTACCTCTTATATGATAAATCAATGAGGTAGGACTGAACTCTCCTTATACCTTTGTTTTTGTTAGTACTCTCAATCGGTGAGCCGATATTTCGTATTGATTTTGCAAAACATTAGAAATAAAAATTATTTTACAAGGAAATAGTTAGTTTTAATTAAAATACACCGTTCCCCGGCAGCGGCGTCAAAAACTTGATGTGTGCTAAGTATAGGCAATTATAATCACAAGTTTTAATTAAGGAAATACTAAATAATACTATCACACAATTCATGCAAGTGTTATCCTGATCATAGAATATAGCTTTATAAGTAAGTCCAGATTCGAACACAGGAAACGTGATTTAATCTATAACTAACTATCTATTTATCTAATTACAATTATTACAATTAATATACAAACTTACGATAATACACAATAATATATAAGATAGGGGGGACGTTATAGTTCCGATCGAACATATTTATAATTGATACCGATTCTTAATAAATAAGTTTTAAGGAACAACTTAAGAATACTCAATTGGATAGAAGATTATGACTATTTAAACTATTATTTATTAAACTTATTATATCAACTTATGTCTATTTGCGTGTTGGCTATTATTATTGTGATTTACTAATGTAGAAAACCACAAAGGTTAAGATAATTTTCATATAGCAATACAGTCAAAGGTTATGTAAAGTATCACTATTTATTAAGATCTATTAACATATTATTGATGCAATTCCAGGGTCGGTTGAATTATAATGCTACTTAACATCTAATGGAACATAATCACTTAATTTAAAAACCCAAAAGATTAATGAGGTTTATCTATAAATCAGTTAATTATGATCATTAACATAATATAACACATAATTCTTGCATAATAATATTCAATAATATAGTTCCAACATAAACATATAATTCATATAATAAATCTAATAAACATACATTTAAACATTCATAATGAAAATCTAACAAGCAATTAATTCAAATAAACAATATCCATTGTAACCCAAAAGGTTAATAAAGTTACAAGGATAAAGAAACCGAACCCATTGACGAACTAGCTTTTCCTAGGGTTGAAAACCTTCAAACCCTAGCTCCTTAGCCTCCAAATTCGCACCTAAAGCTAGCCTAAAACCCTAACTTTCGTATTTCTCTTCTTAGAACGGTATATGGTTTAGCTTAGAATAAGCCTCTATTTATAGTATTTCTGGCCGACCCTCCAACCGCCGGTTGGGACTTCCAACCGCCGGTTGGAGTTATTTGAATCCTACTCCAACTTCTGCGCTTTTCCAGCGACTTGAAACCTTTTACCCCAACCGCCGGTTAGTTAATCCAACCGCCGGTTGGTTTGTTTTTCCAGAATATTCCACAACCGGGCTTGGGCTTCAATGTGGGCTTTCTTTCTTCTTAAACGGATTCAACTTGCTTTCTTGGACCATTTCTTTAATATAATCATCTTAGTCTTCATTTCTTTAAGGTTTAAGTCTTCTTTTCTTCAATCGCTTTAGTTTCTTCAGTTTTGGTCTTATTTTCGTTCCTTTTTCTCTAATCTTCAATTAAAATATATTTCTTCAAATAATAACAAAATAAGTATCTAAAATCATATAAATGCATAAAAATGTATACAAATATAGGAATAAATAGTATAAAATATAGTATCTATTTGATGCTTATCAGCAGATCTGGTATAGCTAGCAATCGTCCTGAGTTCTATTATGGTTACCAAATAGAAGAAGAGGATAAGATAAGTGATAATACACTGGCTGAATTTGATGAGACTGCTAACTACAAGGAAGCGATGGCAGACCCTGAGGCTGCTAAATGAAAGGAAGCTATGAAAAGTGAAATTCAGTCTATGTATAACAATCAAGTTTGGAATTTTGTTGACACTATACCCGGTTTAAAGACTGTGGGTTGTAAGTGGATATTCAAGAAGAAGCAGACATGGATGGGAAAGTACATACTTATAAAGTTAGGTTGGTAGAAAAAGGTTATACTCAAGCCCATGGGATTGATTATGTGGAAACCTTCTCACCAGTAGCTAAGATTAAGTCAATTAGGATAATGCTAGCCATAGCTGCATTTCATGATTATGAAATCTGGCAGATGGATGTCAAAACTGCTTTCCTTAACGGGAAACTGATAGAGGATATGTACATGGCACAACCGGAAGGATTTGAAAACATAAAGTATCCCAATAGAGTGTGTAATCTTGAAAAGGCTATTTATGGACTTAAACAAGCATCTCGTAGCTGGAATCTTTGTTTCCATGAGAAAGTCAAAGAGTTTGGTTTTCCTAAAAGTGAAGATGAGTCTTGTATATATGTCAAGTTCACAGGGAGCATTATAGTATTCTTAGTGTTATATGTGGATGATATACTGCTGCTCATAGGAAATGATATCCCAACTTTACAAGGTGTAAAAGACTGGTTGGGAAAGTGTTTCGCTATGAAAGATCTTGGAGATGCAATATATATCCTAGGTATAAAGATTTATCAAGATAGGTCAAAATGTCTCATAGGAAGCAGCCAGGATACATACTTAGACAAAATTTAAAATATTCAATATGGATTATTCTAAGAAAGGGAACCTTCCATTAAATCATGGTATAAAGATCAGTAAGGATCTTTGCCCAAAGTCTGAGCAAGAATTGGAAAGGATGAGTCGAATCCCATATGCTTCGGCAATAGGATCGATCATGTATGTTATGATATGTACAAGACCTGATGTCTCATTTGCTTTGAGATTAGTAAGTCGACATCAGCAGAATCCTGGTGAAGGTCATTGGATAGCTGTAAAGAACATTCTCAAGTATTTGAGAAATACAAAAGACAGGTTCTTAGTTCATGGTGGAGAAGAGGAACTTAGAATAACGGATTATAGTGACGCTAGTTTCCAAACAGACAGAGATGATTGTCGTTCACAATCTGGTTGGGTGTTCCTACTAAATGGGGGAGCGGTAACATGGAAAAGTTCAAAGCAATATACAGTGGCAGACTCTACCTGCGAATCTGAGTATATTGCGGCTAGTGAAGCCGCAAAGGAAGCTATATGGATGAAGATTTTAATTGGAGATCTTGGAGTTGTTTCAACAGTACAAGATCCTATTGCTATATTATGTGATAATGAAAGTGCAGTAACCTTGAGTAAAGAACCCATGGATCATGGAAAGTCAAAGCACATTGAAAGAAAATACCATTTCGTTCAAAGCAAAATAAAAGAAGGACACGTGATTGTGAAGAGCATAAGATCAGAGGAAAATCTAGCTGATCCATTCACAAAGATACTAGGGAAGTCCAAGGACGATGAACATGCTACGAGCATAGGTTTAAGAGATAAAGTAAAGTTTTAGTTGTTATGTTGATTTTGAAACATTGTAAACAATGATGGAAATTGTAATAGACTTGGTGACTAAATAATGGAGAATTATTTATTAGAAGGAGTTCTACCATTTGCTGTTCTTTGTCATTGTGTTTCAGTTTTGCATATTTAGACACCACTTCCAGAGTAATAAGTTCTTACTCAAAACTCCTTAGTAGATCACACTATAGGAAGTATGTGGTGAATTAAGACTGTCATGGAGTGTTAGTAGATTGTCTATGGAAATTAGACATGGCATGAAGAATGTTGCAACACTCACGAGTACTTAATGGAGACTTAAATATAGGAGAAACCCGCACTTACAGAGATCACTTCATGGATTAAATCACGAGTGATTTTAAGATGATAATATCCTCTATTCTTAAAATGGAGATACATTGAGTTTCTAGTTTATCAAGTATGTTGTAATTTAGTTTATTCAAACGTTGTGCGTAAATGCCAGTTGTTTGGGGCTAAATTTTATGCTCAGGATACAGGATCCTGAACTCTTTTAGTGCTGTTGAAAATTATATCCAGGATCTTGGATATATTCAGGATCTCAGATACACTTAGGATCCCGGATATGGCAAGTATCCCAGGATCAAATGTTACTAATCATTGTCTGTCAGTTTATATTCAGGATCTTAAGCGCAGGATCCCAGATGATTAGGATCCCGAATATGTTCAGTATCCCGGGATAATACGTTGCTAATCTTTTTTTGACCGTTACTAATCGTTATTTTTCCGTTATATGTCTTGACCAAGTCCAACAAGAGTTAAATGTGGTTTAATTCCACCTTTATTACCTATTCAAAGCTCATTCAAAGGAGGAGAAAATCAAGGAGACGTTTCCTGAAATTTCGCCAGGATCCCGGATTTTTTGGGATATTAGTTATATTGTACTTACTATAAATTGGAGGCTTATGATCGTAGGAACACATTCATGCATGACTTATTCACCACTTTAAAAATATTTTCTTGCAAATTAACACACTCATTTCATCAATTCATCACCATAAACACTTTAGATTGATCATAAGTGCTCTCGTATTGTAATTATCCTGAATTCGAGTAATAAAACAACAAAGGCAAGAGACGATTGTCTCTTCCCGAGGTTTTATGCCAGCAATCTATCAAGATTAAGGGCTTTCCTCATATATCACCGTGTCATTTTTACTATATACGCATAATTCATTATTTTCTCTAGTTGATTGAACATTTTTTGATACAAAACTTGCACTATCCTGAAATCTGATTGTATCTTGTTAATTATTTGTTTCCAACACTTTTGGTTGCAAATCATAACACAATAAGCACTCTATCTCACTTTACGGATTTGATCACAAAATTATACTTGTTAATTTTTGGTCGAAATAATTTGGCGCCCACCGTTGGGCAAGTGGTGCTTTTGATAATCAAATTCATATTAAAGTCTTTGTTAAATAGTTATTTCTTCAAATTTTTGTCAAAAAATGTCGACCCAAGGATGATCCGTGTCTTCTGCTATGTCATCATCAACTTCCGCCATGACCAGCCTTCCTGTTGTTCCACCCACTTCATCATCACATTTGAGGACTGACAACATCCAAAGGAGGATGACTTCCTCAGGATCAGCCTATTCACGATCCGGGATAACAGATTTTGATCCCGTTATTATTTCTAACAGGGATATTATGACTATGTTTTTGCAGGTGAAAGAGCAGTTGGGACGTGTGGAACAAAGCAATGAGATCCTGAGAAGAGAAATGGAAAGCTTGAGATCAAGGGTCAACATTCCTGTCAGTCAGGTTACTACTCCTCTTCGAAATAGGGTCCTGGAATTTGACACTCCACATTCCACAAGCTACGGAGGAGATTTTATCGCCATGCAAGGGAGCAGCGGGATCCCAGATCCCATATACGCAACCGGGATTTCAATCTCTCAGGATCCCAGACAAGCCTCAGGATCCTTGTTCGGAACACCAAATAGTGATCATGTATATGTTCGTCATTCTCTTGGAACTAACATTTTGCAGGATCCTGGTGTGAGCCCTATTATTGCAAGGGAAATACAAAAGCTCAAGGATTTGATTTCAAGTGTACCTGGCGTGGTGCAACCTATCCCAGAAGTCGCTCCAACAGCTCACAAGATCTCGAGATTCGCACCTCCTATTTGTGATGCTGAGATCCCAAAGAGGTTTCAGACTCCCAACATGAAATTTTAGTATGGTACCACAGATCCTAAGGAGCATGTGGCACAATACCGAGAAAGAATGGAGATCATTTCCATTTCTACGGATCTAAAGGAAGCTTGCTTATATAAAGGATTTGGATCTACTTTAATAGGATCCACACTCAAATGGCTACTGAATGTTCCTCCTTACTCGATTACATCTTCTACTCATTTGGTTAATCTGTTTAACAATCAATTTTCATGTAGTAGAACTTTTGAAAGACTAACCACTAATTTGTATAGGGTTGTTCAAAAAGCTAATGAGACTCTACGAGATTTTGTAGGAAGATTTGGACGAGAATCTTTGGATACCACCAACTTAGATATGGCAACTGCTGTACAAGCCTTTAAAATGGGGATCAAGAGGGATTCTCCTTTCTATGAGGATCTTGTGATGAATCCTTGCAGGAATCTAGATGAGGTCAGAAATCGAGCTTTGAGGTACATACGATTAGAGGAAGACGCCATGATCCAAAAGAGGATAGAAACTTCATCAACATATGAGAAACCCAATATGAAGATTGAGACCTCATCCTACAGATCAAACAGAAATAAGTCGTATTCCAGAACTGAGGATCACCGGGTCAATGTGGTTGAAGAGGACGATGAAGGATATCCTAAAATAACCGATTATTGTTTCTCTATTGATACTACAAGTCTTATGTATGCAATGCAGAACCTTCCAGATAGTGCTCGTTGGCCAAGAAAGAATGACAAGAACACCGGATGGAAAGATAAGTCTAAGTGGTGCGCTTATCATGAGGATTTTGGTCATGTAACAGAAAAAGGCCTTAAGGAAAGAGATCAGCTATCTGCTGAGCAAGGGTTACTTAAAAGAGCTATTTGGCAAGAAGAAGGATCATTCCAGGGATTCTGAGAAAATTCAGGATCTTAAGATTCAGGATAATTCTAAGATCCAGCAGAGAGAAAAATCACCACCTCCAGATGCCAAGATAATCAATTTTATTTCTCGTGGTTCTGACATTTGTGGCACGTCTTATTCTGCATCTAAAAGACATGCCAAGGAAGCAAAAACAGAAAAGCAGCATAAGCCAACTAGAACCACCACTCTTAAGGATGAGAAAATAGTGACCTTTGGAGAAGAAGACAAAGAAAATATTCAGGATCCTCATCACGACGGCCTAGTCATAACTTTATATGTGGCCAATCATTTTGTCCGTAGGATCCTGATTGATGGTGGTAGCTCAGTAAACATCATTCGTTTAGAGACCTTGAAGAGAGTGGGTATCCCAGAATCCGAGATCATCACAAAGTCCACTATACTCGTGGGATTTAGTGATGAAGTAAAGAACACAATGGGAGAGATCAAGTTGCCTATCTACATCGAGGGGGTAAACTCTATGCAAAAGTTTTGTGTTATTGATTCATTATCCTCTTATAATATTATTCTAGGGAGACCATGAATACATGACATGAAAGTAGTACTATCAACATATCATCAATGTGTCAAGCTACCAACTCCATGAGGGGTGGTGAAGATAAATAGTGATCAACAGGAGGCAAACGGTTGCTATACTACATCGATGAAACCGACTACCGAGCCTATGCCATCATAGCAATTAAAGGCGCAAGCACGAGGCATCTAGGAAGAAACTGAACAAGATGTCAAAGAAGTGTCGCTCAACGTTGATGATCCCGAAGAAAAGATGATTGTAGGATCCGGTGTCTCTAAGGATCTCGGGCAGGATCTTATGAAATTTCTAAGGGAAAGAAGAACAACATCTGCTTTGAAATTGGAAGACTTGATAGGTGTCGGTTGCTGCTGGCATGAGTAAGGAACTAAAGTTCCAAAGATGATTGGCAAACGCGGTGGTGGAGGAGAAATGAAAAGTGGAGAGATTTCAACAAATTTAGATAAGAAGCCATTATTCCTATACATGGCGGTATCCTGAATGCGGGCAGTGCCATGTTAGTTGAAGATCCTGAAGCTCAACAACTTCCTATCTATTATGTAAGCAAGATTCTAGTTAATGTTGAAACCGGGTAATCTCATCTTGAAAAACTTATACTTTCTATAGTTATGGCATACACGGAACCTAGGCACTATCTTGAAATAGACCCCATATATGTTAAAATGAACTATCCTGTTAAGTGTATATCAATAAATCGTTATGCGTCCGTTTGCGTCGATTCTTTTTGTGTTGGATTCGTTTTTCAAAAACGAAGACTTTGATGAAAAGAAATCCCAAAAGTATGTCTCTGATCTTTGGATGTCTTGTACGAATCGTTTGAATCTTCCGGCGTACGTATAATCTTCATTGTTCATCTTTTTTTGTTGATTCTTCTTCTGTTAGATTCGTATTGTGAAATCGAACATCTTGGATAAGAGAAATCTCAGTGATGAGAACTTTTTCCTTTAAATCTTGTCTCGATGTCTTGAATCTTCATTTTTCGTCCGTTTTGCTTGATTTTTCTCGTGCAACTCTATTATGTCCTTCTTGACAAAGTTTCATTGACTTGAACATTATTTGAGTTTATTTGCCAAGTATTGTTCCAGAATGAGAGAGATATCGGTGGTAAAAACGTGACTTTTTACGCAATATCAACCAGCGACACTACCTAAGTGTCGCTGCTTATGTCGCTGCCTAATCTAAATTGATTTGAACCTGCGACACTAAACCCAAAGTCTCAACTTTTTGAGACACTAACCTGAATGTCGCATACACTGCGACACTGATCCTAATGTCGCTAAACCTGCGACACTGACTTTCGTGACACCTAGGTGTCAGTCGGATTTTACTCCGATCGTTGGTCTGGCCACCGAGACACACGAAAGGGTAGTTTTAATATTTATAATAGTGTGGGGGAGCCTAATCCTCCGTACTACCTACTGATACTGATACGAATACCATATGAGTATGCGGTAAGGATGATCCAGGGTCATTCCTCACGACGACAGGATTGAGACAGAGCTAGTTCTGATAAGTTGGTATTTATGCTAGGGTTTTGAAAAAATGGAAGGGTTTTGTTTTGGTTTTTATATCTAATTAAACTAGACTACTGAAACTTATAAAGCGTAAAACTAAAGGGAGACTAGCATATATAACACTTAAGGAAATTAAAATGTGGTTCATCATGACTTTGAATAGATGTGATGATTTTTTGGATTGAAAACGTCTTTTAAAGGTTTGTGTCTTGCTTTCACGTAGAGATCTTGTGGTGTAAGAACTAGCACCCTACTGATCGGGTTAACCGACCAGTATGTCACTGAGTACCAGGCTATCAAGATTCTGGTCAGATCGGACTGCCTTGAAACCTCCCTCACCGTCTCTTGTGATGAGACCAAGTGACCCTCCAGATGGGGTGCAGGAATAAGGCGACAGTCCGCAATTTATCCACTGACCTTTCTTTAACACATACAAAGATATCTAAGGTGGGCAAGGCATTTAAGATTAAGACAGTGGATGACTGCTAACTTATACATTAATCGTTGCGATTGAGTTCAGAGTTATTCAGCTGTGATACAGTCTTCAACTTACAAGTTTTCCACGGCTTCCACGGATTTGTACTCCACCTGAGGTGTTTCCAACGTTATATCGGATATTCACCCTTTTTACAGTCTTCCCTGGATCACAAACTACACCAGGATGTAATACATTGTTCAGCCTGCTGCCTTTCCACAGCTTTCACATATTCGTACTCCACCAGAGGTGTTTCCAACGCTATACCGGATACTCGAACGTTTTAGGGCTTTAACGTGTATTACATACTTTACGGCTATCTAAACTTAATATATCTAAGCTTGTATTACAGTAAAACCATCTATGATAGCTAAACATCCCGTTCACTTTATAAATCCCAGCTCAATATATCCCTGATTAATTCACGGTGTACTATACGATAAGTTGGGCAGTATTTCCACATCTTCAAAATCAGACCATGTTTATTTCGGAAAACATATATAGGTAGAAACCGTTTGATCAATGGTTCATGACTCCTTTGTCATAAAGGTTCTAACCACGTTTATTGGAGGAAAGGTGATACTTTAGTTTGAAATCATAAATGTATAGTTAAGCAGCACCACAAGTTTTCAATCGTAATATATAATAATCGGGAACATTATTCCACAACGGATTGTGCCCACGACTTTCATAGCTTCCACGTTCCATACTCCACACATTAGTGATGTTTCCGGCGCTATACAAATGAAAGCCGTATAACGTTACCTCCGTTATTTCATAATGATATTATCCACATTAACTACATCACAACAAACTACTCACTAATCATGGCAAACATACAAGCAATTACTCCCAATGCATAGCAATAAACATTTCTAATATTAATAAATCACATACATCAAACAAGAACAATATGACAAATTAATAATAGAAAGGATAGAAAATACCGATAGGAATTGCGAGCAGAATAACACTTGTATTTCTTCATTATTACATAAGATAGCTTCTACTAATTAACTACATAACTAATCTAAAAGAAAATGAAAGGTTTCCCTCCCTAATCATCTCACTTGTCAAAGGGCTTAAAACCCTAGCAAGAAACTAGAGAGAAAGACTAGAGAGAGAACCTAGAGAGAGAAACTACTAAAGAAAACCTAGAGAGAGAGAATTCTAGAGAGAGAGAATTGAGAAATAAGAGGTGTTTTGAAATGTGAAATGGAGCCTTGTATTTATAGGAGAAGGCTAGGGCTTGAGGTACAAGTCTTTAAGCTTCAAGAACAAGCACCAAAGCATCATACGGGTCAAGCGGACCAGGGGGGGTCAAACGGCACCTCACAAGCTAAAGACCCCCGTATATGATACCTAGTGCCAAGGGGGAGTTGGTGCTCCATTTGGCCTCCGTTGACTTCTCGGTTGCTTGGTTCGTCCGTATCTTCTTCGCTTGGAGTCCGTTTTGCTTGATTCTTGCGCCGTTGGATTCGTTTTTCCATTACGCTTCTAATGACACTAAGTTTGCCAAATTTGGAGGTGTTTGACTTTTGCGTGTTCCGGATGATGATCATCGGGCTTCCAGACTGTACATCTTCTTCGTTCTTTACTAGTTTCTTTGGATTCTTTCACCTCCAATCTTGGTTTTTTTCCTATGGAATCATTAAGATCTAATTTAATAGGATAATCAAGAATGAAATAATTAAGGTGATTTTTTTTGCCTCGGTTTGCATGTAAATTGGATGTTTTAACTGATTTTTGTAGCTACGCCCGTATTTAGACTACCTTGGTGATTCTTGATGATAAATGATTGTTTTGAAATGTTTTCACCAGAGAATAGTCCAAAAAGTGCGGAAATAAGTACTTAAAAACATGTCTTTTTGAGTCACATCAAGTATCCCACACTTAAGCGTTGCTTGTCCTCAAGCAACAACTCAGTTGTGTCCCGTGAAAATATTTTATAGTTTTGGGTGAGTTGAAACATTTCCAAAAAGTTGCCATTTTGTCATGTGGGAAACTTATTTCGAGAACACAGGGAAAGTTAAAAATGATCCTTTCAGAAATAAGAATTGACTTTCCCAGGCATACTTTCCAAATCTCGTGATCTTGGAGTATACATGCCTAGGAGATCTCACTAAGGGTGGTCACTCAATTCACTCAGAGTGTATTGGGTTTTCTATCAATCTAGCACAATCAAAATCACTCAAATAGCTAGTTCGCTCAAATAGCCAGTCATGCAGCACTCATCATCATAAGCTTGGTCGAGAATCGGATCTCCACCACTTAGGAAGAGGACGACGATAATTATCCCAAGACATTCAAGTGGGTTGTAATGTTTGTGAGGGTTAAGTGGTATGGATAGTGGTGATTTTTGCTTGAAGGGTTTGCTTATCTTAGTCATTCTAAGAATCGTGAAAAACTTATTGTAGAACGGAGAAGATATTTATTGGTATTTCATCGGATCTTTCTTTGAAGGATTGATACTTTGAAGCACTTAGCTTTATTTTATTTTCTTTTTATTTTCTTTCTTTTTCTGCTTTTTATTTTCTTTCTTTCTTCAGAACTTCTTTGCCAGAGAACTTCCAAGGATATTTTTGATTTTCTTTCGGAAATCTCTTCTTACTTATCATGGACTTCTTCGAGTCTTTTCTTCTGGTGCCAATTTTTCACACCCTTGATTTTCTATTTTTTGTGAACACGGAGGAGTAGATCAATTTAGAAAGAGATTCTTCAAGATGTTTTTCATAACCTTGGAAATTCCAAGATAAGTTGTTGGGAATTTGGGAAGAGTGGTTAAAGATGTATGGTTTTTAAGAAACGAAAGGTTTAGGCTCAACAGGGTTTTCTAGACGGATCATCGATACTAAGAATGAGTATCGGAAGGGTTTTGGGCTTGAAAATGTATGTAAAGATGGGTTAAATCCTAAGGAATGTCGAGATCATCTAATTGCACCTATACCGCGTACGGTACTCTCCAGTGTAGTCTTGAAGCGTATGTCAGGAACACGTTCTAATTTAGAGATACTAATATCGGCACACACAAGAAATGAACAATGTAGCATTTAAGATGAATGCTTTTAAGGCTCAAAACCTCACTGCAAATATGGTTTGTATGTACCTAGCCATGCTCCTTTTAGATTAACACTACTTATTTAAGAAATTTCTACCTTAATTTCCCTAATATTCTTGAATAACTAACTCATATTAGAAATGGATTCTCTTGAAAGATATTATAACTCAAAAATAGTAGAGCTAATCGGATGATTTGACCCATACTTTATTAGTTTTGTTAAAAATCTTGAAAATTTTGAGGAACATTTTCTGAGTTGAGCTATTCGGACATAAAAATCTGTAAACATTCAATCCAAGGTATTCTATACCTGCTATCCCACACTTAGAAGAACATTGTCCCTAATGTTCTCTTGAGTTGAGATTGTACTGTAAAGTATAATCCCACACTTAGAGTTTGAACATATAGAAAATGTCACTTAAGTGTATGTATTAGGCTGGAATCCCACACTTAGTGATAAGCTTTTGGATAGAGTATAGATTACTTCTTAGATTAACAGGCTAACAAAGAAAAATTTTAAAAGAAAAAGAAACGGAGTGAAGGTTTAGGAAACTCCCCGGATAACGATTAACATTATGAAGCTGAGATCAGTAATTGAGAAGAGAAGAGTCGATGTGATTCTTGCTCCACTTCTTGCATGAAGAACGGCTCAGCCTCATATGCGTTGGCAGTCGGTACCAAGAGTCCAAACTTAGCAATGAATTGTCCCATAATGTAAGTGGAGATTCTTATTAGTGAATCCTACACTTTAGTGTTTAAGATGTGGAAATGATTCTTGCTAAGTGTATGTAATGTGGGATGAAATCCCACACTTAAGTCTTTGAAGGTCATTGGCACGAGCGGGTTTCGAGAGAAGATAAACCACGCTCCTTCCCTTAGAGATGTATGTAAGTTCCGTGGTCCATAGGTGGATGAGCTTGTTTTTTCTGCCTTTTGACTCCACGGGTTCTTTCTTAAGTGTGCGTCATCTCTTAAGTACTCTTCGCTCATTCATCACAAAATCAAATCACCAACTCCTCTTGAAAATAACAAAGAACAAAAAGATAGATTGCAGATGATGAAGCGAAGTGATGCCGCCTTCCAAACACAAGCAGAATCAACTAATAAACACCAAATATTTGGTAGAGATAAAGGACAAGGATTCTAATCCTCAAGAACCACTTATGTAACTCAACTGATCCTAAGGATCTGAAAGTGCTGAATCCGATGACCATAAATCCTTATCACCTGAGATCTTTGCCGACAGACTAATGAAATGATTCTGATGGTCTTCTTTAGAGGTCTCTAGTTTCCTACCTAATCCCGTATCTATTCCTTTGTACGAATGGTCCCTGATGGTGATGGTTGTACATGTGAAGGGGTGGGTGGATGGGTGAATGTGGGTGGATATGGTGATGGTGGATGGTAGTGATGGTTTCGGGTTCCATTATGTGGTAGGGCATAGGTATAGGGTTTGAAGTATGAGGTGAATATTGAGTTGATCTACTTGATGAAATATGATCATCTATGTGTTTGAAAGTGCCATCTCTTTCCCTGCAAAGAAATGCTCCAAGAAGTTCCCAAATTCAATGAACTGTAAGCTCCTCTTGCCTTCTTTCCATTATTCTCAGACTTTCTTCATCCATAGGCATTAGACTCTGTTTGTTAGGCATTCGAACAGATAGAACAAACAAACGTGATCTAACAAACAAGTGATTATTCTCCAAATTACTGGTTTGCAAATGACCTATCAAAGTAAGCTTTGAAGAAACAAACAAGTGTATGACTTTGGAGTCTAATCTCACACTGAAAGTGTTAGTTGCCTATAATTTCGTAGCACAAATAATAGATATGGAAATACTAGCATGAGTAATCAGGCAGCCAAGTATAAAGATTTCTGAAGCACACATTTTTAAACGAGTTCTAGCATAATACACACATTACATACAAATCAGGTTTTCAGATAAAAGATCTTATATGTATGTTCACAGAAATATATGTAAGTACCTCAAATGCTCGAAACATGTGAATGGGTGGTATAAGGTGACTAAGGCTCCTAATCTCTAGTATGTGTTCATGTTTGTGAGTGAAGGGACATTTAGAACTTGAGATTTTATATAATGGTGAAAAATGGATATTGCGATAAAGTTCAAACAAGTGGGAGTAGGAAGTTTTAAGGTTTGACAAAATTATTTCGCAAACCATCCTTTTTGTTCATAAAAATAGAAAATTTTGGAACACTCATTTTAGGGTTTCATCTTCTACTTATTGGATTAACATACGACTACTAAGTTAAACACGGGTTGCCTTCTGAGAAGCGCTTGTTTTTGTTCGAGTCTCTAGGTTGACTCTAACACTACTTATCTTACAATCCTAGGGGCTCCCTTGCATCCATCAGTAGATGCAAGGGGTAGTATTGGTACATACCTAAAAGTTTAAAGCAGGTTAAGGCCAGGGTATGTCCAATATAAGGGGATGGTTCGAAGTGAGGGAATGGTTCTACTGGGTGTATAATAGGTCTCTCAACTTCTAACACCTCCTTGGGTTGGATTGATGGAATGGGTTGGTCAAAAGAATCCTCACCACTCCATGATGTATAAGACATCATATGGTGGAGGGATGGTTTTAAGGGAAACCATGACGCAGAACCCACCTCGCTTCCTATGGTCTTTTGGTCAATGCTAATGTTGTACTCAGAGCATGGAGGTGGGACAATATCCATTATTGTCTCCATTCTTGTAGCAGCATTCTCATCAACTACTTGGTCTAAGTCAATTGAGGGTTCAACTAGATCATTTGGTGATTCATTCGGAAAGATAGATGGGACATCATCAACCACAAGTTGTTGCGGGATGTTGTCAACCACGTTGGTTTGAATTGGAATGAAATCACTTCTCGGAGTCGGTGCATATTCCTCTGGTCCTTTCTGAAGCTGGGTCTTCTGTGTAAATCTCTACCTCCGGGCTTTCTACTTCTATCTCTTCGTCTACCTCGTCATCCTCGTCACTCCGTGATATCGCGTAAAAAGTCACGTTTTTACTACCGATATCTCTCTCATTCTGGAACGATTCTTGGCATTTGAACTCAAATAACATTCAAATGAATGAGAATCTGCCAAGAAGGTCAAAACAAGGTTGCACGATAAAAATTAAGGAAAACGGATGAAAAATGAAGATTCCACGCACGTTTGAAGATTCAAGGCATCAAAACAAGATTTAAATACTAAAGTACCCATCATCAACATCCATATTATCCAAGATGTTCATTTTCAAAATATGAGTCTAACAGAAGAAGAATCAACAAAAACAGATAAAGAATGAAGATTCTACGCCTGCCGGAAGATTCAAATGATTCGTATGCAATATATGGAGATAGGAAACTCATTTTTGGGATTACTTTTCATCACAGTCTTCGTTTTTGAAAAACAAATTCAACAAAAAAAGAATCAACGAAAACGGACGCATAACGAAGAAAACACGCGCGAATTAAGAAACGCAGCGAAAGACGACGGATTGGGGCGGGTGGCAGCCAGCCGCCGCCAGCCAGCTACCAGCCACCGCCGGCAACCTGGAGGGCGGCGCCGGCCTCCCCTCCCCCATCTCGTTTCCTCTTTTTGGTCCTTTCGTGTACCCGGTGCCATACCTTTACGCGATTGTACGTACCCGGTGCCACACCTTTGCGCGATTGTACGTACCTGGTGCACCACCTTTTCCACCTTTTGCTAAAGTGCTCCTCAAGATGCTAACATGAGCTGAATTTCCCCTGTAAATAGGAGGCCTTGGGTTCATTTGAAACACACACTCTTTCAACCCAACTTGCAAGTCTCACACACTTTCTTTTGAAAATCTCTTGTATTCTTTATTTTTTCTCATTCTAGGATTATTGTAATTAATCTACGGATTAATATAGAAGCTAGGGCGAATGCTAGGGATTTGTAGATCAATCTTTGTACATGCAAAAGAGTTGTCAATCATAATAATACACTGCTACGCATTTATTTCCGGGTGATATCTAAACTCTTATTTTACTTGTCTCATTTCATATTTTAATATGTGTTATTGCTTGGTATGTGAGTTATTTGTTGCCATGAATTGTGAGTAGTTTTGATTGTTGATGACGTAGATAATTATAAGTAGGGATGACATTATATAATTAATGCACGACAATCATAAAGTGATATGATGACCCCTATTCGACCGTTTATTCGATATAGTACTGAAAATGCTTTCGAGCAAAGTACAAATGTATGGAAGTCATAAACGACCGAAGGTAGTCATATCACTGGAATCAGCTCTGGTTTAACAATTGGAATTCCAAAAGGGTAATACAACTTCACAACTAACTGGTGTATCCAACGAAAGTCAATGCATTACAAAGTAATGTTCATAAAATACGTTCAGACAAAATAGGAATTAATAACCCATGTACTGTTGAAGCCTTATGAACTTAAGTTTAATCTATGGAGTACCCTTTCTGGTTATCCATGTGACTACAACCTAGTAATTAGGACCTGATCAACCTTAATTATGGTAAGTAGTTATCTGTGCCCATGACATGCAATAAGTAAGACACAGTGAAACCACTCGTTATATATATTAGGTTTACATTTCCGCACTGCTCTACTTTTAATTAGTTTAGAGTGTTACTTTCACTGTCAATTACTCTTGACCGCATGTTGGACGTAAGAAGCCGTGGAATTATCATGTAAAGTACACGGTCTAATTACTGAAAGGCATGGTCTGCATATGAAACACGTTTTTAACAAACTGCGAATAATCCAGGGATGTATAACTGTTTGAAAAGGAGAGATTTAAGTCATAAGTCGAAGAAACTGGAATCTAATCAATTATGAATAAGACTTAGGAATGAAAGTGAGAGTCCAAGTGACTTAGGATATTTAAACCTCTAGGTCTTATAAAATCGGCGGTCTAAACATACAAAGTTATTAATCTGCATGCAAATAGAACAGTAAACTATCTTAGGGGTTAAGAATGGTCGGACCTATGAGACGATACGCCACTGATTCATGCACCTCGGTATAAAACCAAAATAGGTTGCTTATCTCTCAACCAGATAGGTATTGAAAGTTGGCGTATTGCTTCGATCAGAATCATGATAACCTAGTTCCTAGAGACATGCCAATGGGAAATTTAGTTGGTAGGGTTCTAGAGTTTACACCTAATAGTTTACTTATTATATTAAGTTTCACCCATATTTGGTTTGTCATCCTGAAACATTAATTATCGAAATCTCAGCAATCACATCTCTATCTTTATCTACTTTCCTGTACTTTAATTTTCTGCAATTTACTTTCCTACATTTTAATTACTTGTCTTTAGTTTAAAACCCCCCAAACCTACCTACTTTGTTCCATCCTAAATACTTTCCTACCAAAAGTGCTAACTTTAATCACCACACGTTTGGATTCATAGAACGATCTTAGGTTATACTTACCGCTTACTAACCAGAGTAGGTAGTACATATAATTTAAGCTCCGCTATTTATAAATTTTAAAACCCCTGTTGGCGCCCGATTAGTTACCATCAACGACACCGACGCTTTCAGGTGCCAACAAGTTTTTGGCGCCGCTGCCAGGGAATCACGAACGTACGATTTAAAGCCACCTTAAGTATTAGTATTTAGGAGATCCTTCCGATCGAAATCTTCTCAGAAATCTTTCGAAAGTTAATTTAAGTAATTTAGTGTTAATTTAGTATTAGGATAATATTAGTTCAAAAATGACAACTCAAAAACCCACTTCTTGCCTCATTTCGAAAAACGAAGTGATGGCAATGGACGATACAAAATTCTTTGACTACTTAGTAAGGGAAATAGGGTCTGATTTCTTTTCACCCTCTTACTCTAAAGCTAAAGAAACTTCCGAAACCCTAGAAGAATTTAGGACCTCACTTTCTATTCCAAAACATTGCCTGGACTTAGATGACACGGATCAGTTACCTGACCTAGCATCATCCCCAGAAGATCACTCTCCAACTTTGCATTTACCTCAATTACCAAATTCTGCCCACTTCAAATATCTTCCCGAAGAAGACTTTGAAGTAAAACCTCCGAAATTATGTGACCTAATTACCCTCATTCCTGAAACTTCAGTGTATGGCAAAACTCTATCAAATTCTCGTAATGACGGTATCTTCCCATTCTTTTCAAATGAACACAAACACACCATATATCGAGTGGTGGATAAGGTTCCCTCGGTCGAGCCAGAAAAAACCTGTTCCAGAGAATGCCACTTAGGCGGATCTTTCAATCTTTCTCGAAGAATAGACATCTATAGGACATTCGTTAGCAAATTAAACTCATCCGACTTTCCTTTTTCATACGAACAACGAGAAAAGATTACCAATCTTGACGAACAAGTGAAATTCCTATCTCGCCTGTCAAATCATGAATGCGAAAGCAAGTTCCTCTAATTTCAGAGATCAAGAACTAAAGTTCATAGCAGATTTAGATCCACTTTTTGAATCACTTGCCGACATGGATTTCCTCCCAATATCTATGATATTAATCCATCACAATGTCGTTACAATGATCAATGAACTTGAGTTCTGGATAGAACGGGACCCGATGATTCCTATCGTCATCCCTGGTAAAATTCCATTCTTTGTTGAACCCGCCTCTTACTTGATCTCAAAATTGCGAGACGTTTTTCCTGATTCCGCCAAGGAAAGACGTTTTTCCTGATCATTGACGAATGATACAATTTTGTTAATCTTGTGGATCATACTTATAACTGTTTGCTTACAAACCTATGAACTCACCAACTTTATGTTGACCCTTTTAGTATGTATTCTCAGGTTTACAGACGCAGTAGGACTACCCACAGGAATCAAGACAGTAGGATGCTTTTGGAAAGCATAGCTCGAGTCATATATTTTCAAACAAGAGATTTAATTGCATTACGATATTTTGTATAAACAACTATGTATTAGAAATCTGTAGACTATTTTTGCGAACTCCAATGTTTTTGGGTAACAGTTGTAAACATTTGATTATGGAAATGTAACTATTTTTCAAACGTCTCATATATAGGTCATTTGTTGTAATCTTTGTGTGATGATTTTGACCGATTCAGTTTCGGGTTCAAATCGGGTCGGGTTCCCAAAACCGGTTTTGATGTGCATGCCTACTTATGCTACATAGGGCATATGCTTAAGCTAATAGGAAACCATTTAACCACATGAATATTTCTACTACTATTTGAGATGGAGGGAACAATTGTTGTTGGTGTATAAGCGTTGTAATAGTTTTCCATGTAAATGACAATTTTAACCCTATAATGGTTTGTTATAGTTGAGGAAGGGTGGTCACTTATAAAGCTCTTAATCATTTTAAATTTGATTATAACCATTTCACTTGCTTACATAGGTGAGGAAAACGATATACAAAAAACACACCTTTTTCATTTAGGCCCGGTCTAAGCCTAGCTCGGCCCGGGCTTTGTGCACCTCTAGTTACGGGTATAAACTTTTACCTGTTGGCGGGTCGCGAGCGGGTGATAAATATGAACTTATACCAGAAGGTAAACCCGACCTGCAAACCTACAAAATACATTATAGTTATCCACAAGTGAATTTTTATAACTTATTTCGTATCTCATATATATATTATATATAAATTGATAATGGTTAACTTTAAGAATATATAATAAAATTATTCATGTTTCAAATTACAAACTTATCAGATGATCAAGAAAAATTATCAAATAAACTCATTGTTATCGGATTGTTAGTCCGTATTTTTTAATTTTGTACAGTTTGATTCATTCAAAATTACAATCCTTCGATTTGAACATGTTTTAAAACATTATTTTTATATTAAAATTATATAAAATCTTTTGATATTTGATAAAATATCTATATTATTTAGAACCTGATGCCCACATGTCGTGGTTATGAGTGTAAAAAAAATCTGCTAGTGGTTATTCGCAGGTTTACAAGTAAAAAAATCCACACGAGCAGGTGATAAGTTTGGCATATGGTTACCCACTACACGCGACTTACATCCCTAATTGATATTCGTTCTCTATTATCTCGAGTAGGCATGATAATTCTTATCCGACCCGATGAACATCCATCCATACATATCTATTTGTGATGGATATGGACAATCTAAATTGATGAATAACGGATATGGATACGGATATGGATGTTTAATGGATCAGGTATGGATTACATTTTGTAATCCATAGATTTACCCGTTTCACCCGAAATACATACACACACACACACACCAAAATTACACATATATCCACATACGTATAAATCATAAACTGTTAAGGTGTTATTGAATATATAAACTCATAAATTGTAAATATATAATGTATATTTGAGGTTTTATTGTATCTTATATTTGAATAGCAAATCGAAATGCATAAATCTATCGCATTGAGTCAAGTTTTGCTTCCAATCATATAGTAAAGTCGCAATCCACGATAGATGACAATTATAACATGTGTGATTAACCGATAAACATAGAGGACACAATTACCTTTGTCAAAATATATGTTTAATTGTAATTGTAACCAATTATGCTACATTGACGACAATGGTTACATGTCTATGTACATAGATTTTATGTATATTAAGTTATATTTATTTGTTAGTTACAATATTTGCTGGTTTCATTTTATATTGGGAAATTTTTTAACATTTTTTGAATATCCAACAGACATCCATTAACCCGCTTAATTCATCGGATATGGATGAATTAATTGAAATTTAATGGATACAGACGAAAATATTTAAATGAATATGAGAGGGTGTTTGGAGGGGCTTATTTTCCAAGCTTATTTGCTTATTTGCTTATTTTCCATGAAACCTCCTACTTCCGTTGCCACGTGTTTTGGGGGTGCGACAGATTGGTATCAGAGCCAAAGGTTATAGCGAACTAGTATTGCATTAGTGACCTCTATAACCATTAGGTTAGTATTCTTTGTTTAGTATGACTGGTTCAACGATTGCATCATTTGAATCTAATTTAACATAGCCTGATCAACTATGTACAATTAAAGGAGATTCGATGCAAGTCCTGAAATGGTTATAGTGAACAAGAGTACATTAGAAGACTTTGACCAAGGATAGAAACGGGACCAACCTTATACGTGCTTATGTGATAGGATATTATATTTCCTTATATATAACCTTAACTTCTCGTATACTAAACTTCTTGCCACAGAAAATGGCAACCACTCCCACATCTACGTCACCTAACATCGAAAACAAAACACATACCTTACTTACTACTGTGGAGATTTCCATGGTACCTGCTCGCCCAACCAAATCGGGCAACGAGATAATCGAATAGGACTCAGTTGAGGAAAATCCACCTAAGGATTCGCCACCCAAACAAGTGAAACCTACTTCACCCTCTTCTTTCCGCTCACAACCAAATCACTCGGGAACACGTATAAAACTTGAACAATACGATACTTCATCATTTAGACGAACTACACCTACTTCCGTCACTTCACACTCTCCCTTCCCACTCACATCGTAGATCTATGGATCACATACGTTACAAATAACTAGGGGAAACGCTAGAACCGCCTCGAACTATAATTTATCTTGTTCATACTACTACTACTACTGCTAATACTCCAACCACTAGAACCCGTTGTCATGCAAGTGTCCGCGGGTGAACCTTGTCAACCACAACACCTACATGATGGAAGTAACCATTAGAACAATTGCATGAATTTTCACGATCCACTTAACTCTTTACTTGATCATGATTGATCACTCTTTGACTTGTATGTCAACAATCCTTTCAAACACGAGACTTACTGCTTGATCATGTTTGGTCACCATTTCGACACGTTTGTCAAACGATTTACTCATAACTTAATTCGCGATTTTGTCTGTTCCGAACATCACTGGATTAGTATTGCGAGGGATACTCACAACGACTAAGTCCATAAACTACTTCAAAATATTTCAAACTATGAGTTGAACATTTTAATCACTGCTGCAAGGACTACTCGCAACTATGAATTTATCAACTATCTTCACAAAACACCTTCACCAAGCATCTGTTCAATTTGAAACAACAATATAGTCATGATTGACTACTTTGAGAACACTGCCCGACCATTTTTTTGATTACTCTTTGACTAAACCTTCTTGTTGTTGATTCATTTTCTTAATAGAATGCCCTCCCGAAAAAGATGGCAAACTCCCCTAAGAACGACTACTCATCAGATGACGACCTAATCTGCGAAGAACAGATTCAATACACATATCTCGATGAGGAAATAACACCAATGGGAGAAATTGTTATGGGGGAAAACGAGCATCACAATTTTGGAATGATTGGCATCATGGAATACGAAAGAGTGCGAGATCAAGCTGAAGATTTAGATGGCCGCAATTGGGAGCTCAAGCTTAGGTGCAAGACCTACGAGCAAGAATTGAGGATTCTGAAAAGGTCTATTCCTGACCAAATCAGGGATAGGGTTCACTAATAGAAGGAAGTGGCTACTTATCTTAAGCAAAGAACAAAAACATGGATCAAATGGATGTGACAAGGCTCATCAGATAATATCTTACTCCACTCTGCACTCCCGCGATACAGTGTCATGCACGAAGCACATTACTATCCACATGACC
The DNA here is from genome assembly GCA_963422505.1 of Pseudognaphalium luteoalbum. Lineage (NCBI taxonomy): Eukaryota > Viridiplantae > Streptophyta > Magnoliopsida > Asterales > Asteraceae > Pseudognaphalium > Pseudognaphalium luteoalbum. The sequence continues at coordinate 84,866,989 of OY730193.1, forward strand.
TGAATCTAGAATTGATTAGAAGTAGACCCGAACAACGGTGAACATAGCTAGTGTCAGCTCGATGATCTATTGATGGGTGTATAAAACCCCGTCACATTTTGTATAAGACTTATGCATTCGTCCGGATGTAACGATTCCTGGCATGTTTTGTAAACCTTGAATTCTGTAAGCTATCAACCTATTAACCTTGCGCTTTGTTGGTTACAAATCACATTACCTTGTATTGATTCATCGTTGTGCTATGAAGCCACATATTACTTTTCATTATGAATGTGATAATCTTGGCTCTTATACAAAGACCTCATTCATTCTTTTAATCCCCTTTCCGTTTAAGGAGTTACCACTATAAGAATCAACTGAAATTTTCAACACTTTACAATAACAAAAGTTTTCAACAAATTTCTACCAATTCAAGTTTTCAAAGAATTTTCACCAAACAACTACCCTGAACTATTTACAACTTTTTAATGTTCATATAATTTGGCTAGACAGAAATTTTCTACGATGTATTGACGACCAGATTTTTCCAACATATTTTGATTAACTCAAGTTTTCAACGTACTTCATAGTTCCAAACAAACTATTGTCATAGAAATTTATTGACTGATTCTACACCATCGCAAGCGAACATTTCCCCATAGATCTCATACCCGTCAAAATCAGAAACCTTGATATCATCATAGGCATGGACTGATTGTCCAAACACAGCTCCGAAATAGTTTGTCCCTAGAAAATCGTTGGTATTCCCTTCATTACCGGAGGAACTTTGTTCGAACAAGGGGAGACCGGTAGACCGTGAACTCAACAAACTTACCATCAAAAACCGATACCCACTTCCTAGAATCGATGACCTATTTGACCAACTTCAAGGTTCGAGCTTCTACTCAAAAATCGACCTACGATCAAGTTATCATCAAATTCATGTTCGAGACACCGACATACCAAAAACAGCCTTTAGAACCCGTTATGGGAATTACGAATTCCATGTGATGCCATTCGGCTTAACCAACGCACCGGCTGTATTCATGAACCATATGAATCAGGTGTCTAAGACATACCTAGAAAAATTCGTTATCGTGTTCAATGATGACATCTTGATCAACTCTCGCAACGAAACTGAACATGGCTAATACGCGAAAACTATCTTGGAATTTCTCATACATGAGGAGTTATACGCCAATTTCTCCAAGTGTGAGTTCTGGATGCGAATAGTACAATTCCTAGGGCATGTCGTTGACAGCCAAGGGATACACGTTGATCCAGCAAAAAAAAAATAAAAAAAAATTGAGGCCATCAAGTGCTGGAAAGCACCAACTACTCCAACCGAGGTCCGACAATTCTTAGGTCTCGCTGGATATTATCGGCGATTCGTTGAGAATTTCTGCAAAATAGCCCTACCTTTAACCACCCTGACTCAGAAAGATAAGAAATTCGACTGGACCGACAAACAAGAGTCAACTTTCAAACTTCTGAAACAGAAACTCTGTAGGACACCAATCCCGTCCTTACCCCAAGGCACCAATTATTTCGTAGTTTATTGCGACGTCTCAGCCCAAGGACTTGGTTACGTGTTAATGCAACGTGATAAGATCATCGTTTACGCCTCTCGGCAACTGAAAATCCACAAAAAGAACTACACCACTCATGACCTCGAACTAGGAGCCGTTGTTTTCGCGCTTAAAATTTGGAGACACTACCTATATGGTACCAAGTGTACTATCTTCACTGACCAGAAAAGCCTTCAACATATCTTTGATCAAAAGGACCTGAACATGAGACAACGTCGTTGGGTTGAGTTACTTAGTGACTACGACTGCGAAATCAAATACCATCCAGGTAAGGCAAATGTTGTTGTCGATGCCCTCAGCCGAAATGAACATTCAAAACCCCTTTATGTTCGAGCATTTGGTTTAACCATTAACAATGATTTCACCACTCAAATCCTTACCACTCAACTCGAAGCACTCGAAAATGAAAACATCAAAAATGAGGCCTTGCGAGGCATAGAAAAACAATTCGAAATCTAACCCGACAGTACCCGATACTTCTCCAACCGAATTTGGTTACCAAACTATGGAAACCTACTAGATTTGGTGATGCATGAAGCTCATAAATCACGATACTCCATATATCATGGTTCTGACAAGATGTATCACGACATCAAACAACGGTATTGGTGTCCCAACATGAAAGCTGACATCACCACGTATGTTAGCAAATGTTTAACCTGCGCCAAGGTTAAGGCCGAATACCAAAAACCCTATGGGTTGCTGCAACAACCCAAAATACCTCAATGGAAATGGGAAAACATAACCATGGACTTCATCACAAAACTACCAAAAACACCGAGTGGTTGCGATACCATTTGGGTGATCGTCGATCGTCTCACGAAATCTGCCCATTTCCTAGCTATCAAAGAAAATGAAAAGATGGAGAGATTGGCTCGCATCTACATCAAAGAGGTTATGGCACGACATGGAATTCCCATTTCAATCATCTCCGATCGAGATAGCCGCTTCACCTTTCGATTCTGGCAAACACTTCAACGAGCCCTTGGTACTCGCCTTGACTTGAGTACTGCCTACCATCCGCAAACTGATGGTCAGACTGAACGGACCATTCAAACCTTAGAAGACATGCTACGAGCTTGCGTAGTTGACTTCGGAAACACATGGGAAAACTACCTACCCTTGTGCGAGTTTTCCCACAACAATAGTTACCACACCAGCATTAATGTTGCACCCTTCGAGGCACTTTATGGGAGAAAGTGTTGATCACCCATTTGTTGGACCGAAATTGGCGATAGACAACTCACTGGTCCTGAAATCATCCATGAAAAGACCGAGAAAATCGTGACCATTCAAAACCGGCTGAAGGCCGCACGTGATCGTCAGAAGAGTTATGCTGACGTAAGATGCAAACCACTCCAGTTCCAGGTCAGGGATCGAGTACTCTTAAAAGTGTCACCTTGGAAAGGTGTCATTTGTTTTGGAAAATGTGGAAAACTAAACCCTCGATACAGCGGACCTTTTGAGATTCTTGAGAGAATTGGTCCGGTGGCATATCGACTGCAACTACCACCACAACTCAGTAGCGTGCACAACACATTTCACATTTCTAACCTGAAGAAATGTCTGTCTGATGAGACACTTGTTATTCCTGTCGATGAAATTCACATCGATGATAAACTTCATTTCGTCGAAGAACCCATTGAAATCATGGACCGTGAGGTCAAACGCTTGAAATAGAGTCGTATTCCCATCGTTAAACTCCGGTGGAATTCTAGGCACGGTCTTGAATTCACCTTGGAATGGGATGACCAAATGCGGCTTAAACACCCACAACTATTCTTAGATACCCCACAGACTGCAGCAACAAGCTAATTTCTAGACTAAATTCTTCTAACAGGGAGAGAATGTGACACCTGACGATTTAGGGTTGCTTATTAACCTGCTAAAAACCCTAATTACATGTGTTTAATTTAGTATTAGGATAAATACTTGTAATTACTTGTAACTATTTGTATATTATGTGATTATACACATCCGTAATCGTTTTATATTACGCATACGTAATTAGTTGTAATTACGTGAAACAACCGGACGGAGTCCGACAGGATATACAACGTTGGTGAAAACATTTTTAAAAATAACTTGAATCTATTTTTAGAATTTATGTATCATATATTATTATTTATTTAAAATAATACACGAAAAACTTAGACGTTTTGGCTAAAACGTCTCAAACGCAAAGAAAACGCGTGAATCGCATTCGGCAACGAAACAAAACTCGATAAACATTTTGGTAACCCAATAAAAAGTATTCTAACACTACTTCAATGAAAGATAATCCCAAACATATTGTTAATAAAAACGACACAAGAAAACGTTAGGCGATTTAACGAAAATAACGAGCAAACGACCAAAACACGTAAACACAGTCTGAGACTGGAAATTAAATCACACACCCTCATGGTGGGGCCCATGAGAACGACCATACACCCCTCTCCCCCTATCTAACTTCATGCAAAACTCATCATCACTCTCTTCCTTACACCCCCATTCATCTCTCATGCATATCTCACTCTTTCACTCCACCTTCACTCATTTCTCTCTCACTTCTCACACATCTCACTCTCTCAAAAATCTGAGAATTATCTCAGCCCCTAAACACCAGCCTACCATCACCACAAACCACCACATCACCACTACAATCCACCACCTAAAATCTTCACCATTTCTCAAGATTTTTACAAGGAATTGAAACTCAAGTCTTCCTCATCTACAATCTACCATTTCTACTTCAAATCGTCATTGTGAGGATATATTCTTACTCCTTATATGTTTAATAACATGTATCTAAAGTTCACTCAATATGCATGTAACAAAACATGACTCAAAAACCACTTTTCTTAAACATAAAACTCATGAAAAGGTGAGAAAACCTTCTGACCTGAAAGTTGTGCTCAGTTCCACGATTTTTAGAAAAATCATATCTCCAGGAAAATGGACATTTTTATAGTCAAAAATGAACTTTAAGAAGTAATCTTTCGAAACACACAAGCCTCATATTTTTCTGAGCTCATTTACTATTTTTAATAATTAATATAAAACACATATACAATCTGCTGTGAATAGTGAAAAACTTAGGTCTCATGGTTTTGACCATATCTCGAGCTACACATATCCAAATGACCTGAAACCACACTCAAATTTTACAAATTTCATTGACTACAACTTTCGTGTTTACAACTTTTACTAGTTCCTTGTAGATTTGTTTCATAAATGTAATCTTAATGCATGTGTCCAGATTGGTCAACTGTTGGACCTCATAGGACACATGTAATTTTGATAAATACTTAAACTACTCTAAAATTCAAGGAAAATTACTGGAAGTGGTTAACATGTGGTGGAATAACTAGTATTTTTCTTGGAAGTTTATTCGGAATGTACAATTTTATAAAAATTCGACTAACAAGTGCATTTTCTGGAAAATGAGATAAAGGACTGATTTTAATAACACTTTAAAAACCAACACTACGGGCTTGCTATAAATTGACAAACTAACTTTTTATGGTCCATAAATACATATAAGGTTTGGGTAAAAGTTTCAGGATAAACCGAGAAGATTTGACCAAGTCAACAAAAACGAGACTCGGTTACGAAAAATGACAAACTTGCTATTTTTGTCAAAACTTGTAAGCAAATAGGTTGGGTTGACTTATTTAGTAACTTTGACCAAAAATGAGACTTAAAACACTCCCGACCAAAAAACCGACACTTAGAACATTTGGATTAAAATTTGAAAGCTAACCAGACCCTTAGTGTCACATGACCAGCGACACTACCTGCGACACTACCTAAGTGTCGCTGCTTATATCGCTGCCTAATCGAAATTGATTTGAACCTGTAAGACTAAACCCAATGTCTCAACTTTTTGCGACACTAATCCGAATGTCGCATACACTGCGACACTGATCCTGATGTCGCTAAACCTGCGACACTGACCCTAGTGTCGCTACTAGTGTCGCTAAAGACAGAAAACATGAATCTTGATTTTCACTAAGTATTGAACTTGGGTACAACTTATAACCACACATGATACATACTATTACAATGTGTACAATGAAACAAACTTGATAATAATGTCTTGAAGAATTATTATTCATAATAGAGAATTGTGGTACAATTTAGCAGGCATAATCAGTATATTAATGGGAGACCTTGGGTGATTATGGGCGGTTGTAATGCTCCTCTTAATTTCGAGGATTCTTCTGTTGGCTCTTCTTGCTTTAATATTGCCATGCGGGAATTCAAAGAATGTCTTGAAGACATTAATGTTGTGGATATAAATAGCTTCTTTTTCCATTTTACTTGGAATCAAAAGCCTCAGACCAATGATGGAACTTTGAGGAAGATTGACAGAGTGATGGTGATACGCTCCCAGCCGTCAGTGTCGTTGGTGTTGTTGTAACGACTGAGGGGCGATCAGGGTGTTTTAAAATTTATTTTTCTCGGGGCCTAAACCTCCAAACTACCTACTGGTAATAGGTACAACTACCCGATACTAGTACGTGGTAAGGATGATCAGGATCGTCTCCAGACGGTCGAATTTGAAGCGGAGCTTGTTTGGATAATTAAGCCTTTAAGATAGGGTTCAGATGGTTTGCTTTGTTTGGGTTTTAATATAATTTAAACTACTAAAGCGATAAACCTAAAATGAGCTAGCTAGCATATAAGGAACAACTAGGGATAAGGAAGACGCGGTTTACCATGACTTAATAAAATGTCAGGAGGGTGTTTATCATGGGGACACTTTCAGATTAATAGATTAACAGACTTTGGTGTAAACACTAGAACCCTACCAATTAAATTCCCGATGGCATGTCACTAGGAACTAGGTTATCGTGATTCTGATCGGAGCAATACGCTAAACTCCTAATACTTACCTAGTTGAAAGATAAGTAACCTATCTTGGTGAAAAATCGAGGTACATGAATAAAGCATCGTATTGTCTCATAGGTCTGACCGTTCTTAACACCTAAGCTTATCTCGCGTTCTTCTAAATGTGTTTATAATTATTAACTTGCTATGTTTAAAGAACCAAATATGTAAGATCTAGGGGGTTCATGTATCTAAGTCACTAAGACTTTCCTTTCTAGACCTTGTTAATACTTTTCTTAAGCTCTAATTACTTTGATTTATGACCTAGACCTCTCCTTTTCAAACAGTTAACTTTGATTTATCACCCAAAATGTGTTTCATATGCGGACCATACCTTTCAGTAATAAACAGTGTACTTTACAGAGTAATTCCACGGCCTCTTACGTCTAACGTGCGGTCAGGAGTAATTGACAGTGAAAGTGGCATTCTGAACTAATTAAATAAAAAGCAGCGCAGAAATGTAAATCTAATATGTACAACGAATGGTTTCACTGTGTCTTACTTATTGCATGTCAAGGGTATAGATAACTACTTACCATAATTAAGGTTCATGACTCCCTAATATCTAAGTTGTAGTTACGTGAATAACTAGAAAGGGTGCTCCATAAATTAGGTCTAGTGTCATATATTTAAACAATAACAAAGTATAATAATTCCCATTCATATAAGTTTCTTTTTATAAATTTAAACTATGTTGGAATGAGTTGTTTTTACGATCCTATCAACTAACTAACGTAGAGTTGTCCGCAATTAGATAGAAGATATGTCACATGGATAGTAAACACAAACAACTACAATACACCGGAAGTTCTCCCAAATGTACTGAACACATCGACCAACGACTACCCTCGAATCCTATTCCCCAATCTCGGTCGTCAGAGACGTCCGTATCATGGCATGGTCTTATGAATAAATAGTCGCATAAACAGGTTTTACCCTACCATAATAAGTTGCGGGTAGTCTGGTCATAAGCGGTTAGCCAAACATGCCATCATTCGTTCATAATATGATAATTAAACTATAAACAGAAATTCATTTAGCACATTTATAATATTGATCCGTAATATAACTACCTTCGGTCGTCCCGGACTTCCATACGTTTGTACTCCGCATAAAGCGTTTCCAGCACTATATCCGGGAACAGTCGAATAGGGGCCGTCATATTACTTTACAATATTTAATATCATCCCTTTATAACTATCTAAATCATGGCAAACGCATAAGCAACTACTCGCATATCATGGCAATAGACATTTCTAATGTTAATAAAGTGTAAACATCAAACAAGAACATTACAAATAATTAATAAAACAAAGGATGGATATTACCCGTAATTATTGCGAGCAAAACGATGCTTATATTACTTCCGAATATCCCAAAGCGTTATATTGCTAAGCTAGATACTACTAACTACTACATAATTAATCTCCTACTTATCTCTCACTAAATTAATTAAATTAGCTTAGAGAGAAAGTAGAGAGAAAAAGAAAATAAAAGCTAGAAAGAAAGAAATAAGAAAGATATGAAAGGTGTGGAAGGTGTGTAGGTGCAAGTTCAAATGAAACCCATGCCTCCTATTTATAGGAGAGTTTTGGTGCATTTTAGCAAGTGGTAGCTCACAATAGCAAAAGGTGGAAAAGGTGGTGGCACCGGGTACGCGCAGGTGGTGGCACAAGGTACGTAAAGTTGCATAAAGGTGGTGCACGAGGTACGTAAAGTTGCGCAAAGGTCTAGCACCGGGTACACGAAAGGACAAAAAAGCATGATCCGTGCGGGTGAGTGGCGGCCGGCGACGATGGGGTGGCTGGCCGGCAGCGGCTGGCAATCCCCACATCGGTTCGTCGCATGTTGCCTCGTTTCTCGATTCGTGCGTGTTTTCTTCGTTATGCGTCCGTTTGCATTGATTCTTTTTGCGTTGGATTCATAATTCAAAAACGAAGCTTTTGATGAAAAGAAATCCCAAAAATATATCTTTGAACTTTAGATGTGTCGTACGAATCTTTTGGATCTTCCGGCGTACGTAGAATCTTCATTCTTCGTCCGTTTTTGTTGACTCTTCTTCTGTTGGATTCATAATTTGAAAATGAACATCTTGGGTAAGATGGATCTTGGTGATGGGCACTTTACACGTGCTTGGAATCTTCATTTTTCGGCCGTTTTGCTTGATTTTACTCGTGCAACCTTGTTTTGATCTTATTAGCATATTATCAAAGATTTGTGCATTGTTTGAGTCCAAATGCCAAGTATTGCTCCAGAATGAGAGAGATATCGGTGGTAAAAACGTGACTTTTTACGCGATATCATGTATCTCACACTTAGAACTTTGCTTGTCCTCAAGCAAACTCATTCTTAAAAAGCTTCTGGAAGGATTCTAGTCGCATTAGTTTTTAGAGATACCATTTTCCAAAAAATATAAAGTTACAGTTATGAAAGAGTTTTCACCGGAAACTAAGGGTTTATAGAATTTGATACCTTCCTCGAGCAACATAAATGATGATCATGACTAGGAAATCCTCACAAGTGGGTCACTCAAATCACTCAAGTATTTAGGCTTTCCTACTTACTAGTGTCAATCACTCAGATAGTCTGTCATGCAGCATTCTCGTCATAGGCTTGATCGAGAATCAGATCTCCATCACTTTTGATGAGGACGATACTCACCTTTCGAGATATCTTGGAAGGAATCGGATGTTTTGGGTTGAAGAAGGAGTGAGGGTTTTCCTTGTATTTTCTCGAAACTTTTCTTGAGAGAGTTTCTTTCGAATTTCTCTGATTTTGAAAGGACTACATAGCGTTTTTCTTTTCTTGGCCCTTTTACTTGATCCTTGGGCTTTTAGGTTTTTTCTGACAGCTTTTGCTGAATTTCTTTTTCTTGGAGCTCCTTTTACGGATGATGCTCATCCTTTGGGGAATGCTCTGATATATTTTATGGCTTTGTATTAGGCTGCAAAAGTCTTGGAAAATCAAGAGTATCTTTGAGAGTTCGTCGGAAAATGAAACTTCTGTAGGTTCGGGACGAATATTAGGAGGTTTTGATTGTGTGTGAAGAGTGAAGGTTGAGTGGGTGGATGTTTGATGGTGGAAGGGCGTTTGGATTCCTTAGCAGTTATCAAGATGGGTTGTACCTATGCCACGTATGGCATTCATCAGTGTGATCTCGAAATGCATTACAAGAGCAAGTTCTAATTCAAATGCATACATCGACACACACATGAAACGAAAAGTGAAGCATTTTAAGTAATAAATGCTAGTCATGGGCTCAAACCTCACGAATCGAATGTTTTGGTCAATGCCTGACCATGTGTTGCCCTTTTCGTCTGTATCGTATTCTAAGAAAACCGTTTTGTTTCTTTGTTAAAACTCGTTTCTTGCTGTAATTTACATTTTTGGAAAAGAGAGGTTCTAAAGAATGTTGCTTTTGAATCCAAAGAAATTTGAAAATTTCTCCATTTTTTTTAGCCTTTTACTGAAAATATTGTTTATTTTACGGACAAGAGGTTAAACTTGCGGTTGCAGACCGTATATCCCACACTTAGAGGAACATTATCCCTAATGTTCGAATCTATGTATTGAACACCTCTTGTCGAAGTATCCCACACTTAGAATTTCTTTTAATTATGGAAAATATCTCTTAGTATTTTGTGGATTCCAAGGATCCCACACTTAGTGTTTGGAATGGATATAGGTCGATATAATCTTGCAAAAATGAATAAATAAACTAGAGAAAGGAACGCAGAACTCCCCTATCGTCTATGCGACTGTGAGATGAGGATCTGAATGGTTGACTATGTCATCTCCAATGGTTTCTGAACTTGGTTGGCATCAGCCTTCATGTATTGAACTCGAGCTCCAGCAGTATAATCTTTCTTTAATCACTCAACCAGTTTTCTCACGAAAATAACTAAGAACTAAAGGATAGATTGCAGAAAATGAAGTGATGTTGCCCTCCGGACACAAGCTTAATTAACCAATAAACACCAAATGTTGGATAGAGGTTAATGGACAAAGATCCTAATCTTCAAGAGCCGCTGTTGTAACTCAATTGCTCCTAATGATCTGAAAGTGTTGAATCCAATGACCATGAATCTTTATTACCCGAGATCTTTTGCCGACAACTGATGTAATGAATCTGATGTTGTTCTTTTATCGACTGAGATCTCTAGTTTCCAAATTGTTCCCGTATCTATTCCTTTGTATGAATAGTCCCTGAGGGTGATGGTTGTATGTGAAGGGGTGGATGGATGGGTGAATGTGGGTGGATATGGTGATGATGGTTTTGGGTTCCATTATGTGGCAAGGTTTAGCTATAGGATTTGGAATTTGTGGGCACATATGATGAGTATTGAGCTGATCAACTTGATGAACTAGTCATAGACAACTTGAAATCATCTTCGTATCTAGAAGTGTCATCTCTTGTCCCCTCCAAAGCAATGCTCCAAAGATTCCCATACTCAATGAACTGTAAGCTCCTCTTTTCGTCTTTCCATTGTCCTTAGAGATTCTTTATCCATAGGCGTTAGTCCCTGTCTGTTACAAGTAGATCAAATAAACATGATCGAACAAACAAGTGATTATTCTCCAAATCATAGATTCACTGGTTTGCGAAGAACCTATCAAAGTGAGTGCTTTGTAGATGAAACAAACCAGTGTATGACTTTGAGTTTAATCTTATACAAAAAGTGTTAGTTGCATATAATTTCACCGCAGCACAAATAGCAGACATGGAAATACCAGTATTATCAGTTGAATCAGGTAGCCAAGTATAAAGATATCCAAAGCACATATTTTTAAGCGAGTTCGAGCATAATACACATATTGACATACAAATCATGTTATCAGATTATGCATTAGTATCTCATGTATGTTCACAATAATATATGTAAGTACCTCAAATGCTCGAAACATGTCAGTGGGTGTTTAGAATGACTAAGGCTCCTAACTCCTAGTAGGTTTCCATTTTTGTGAGTGAAAGAGATAACAAGAACTTTAGAAAATGGTGAAAAATAGATTTTGCAATAAATTCCAAACGACTGGGAGTAGGAAGTACAAAAATTTGACTTTTAACGAAGTAATTTCGCAAACCATCCATTTTTGTTCACAAAGATAGAAAACTTGGAACATTCATTTTAGGGTTTCATTTCTACTTATGGGGGTTAATTAACTACTTTAACTACTACTGATAATCCTATGTTAGACACGGGTTGCCTCCCGAGAAGCGCTTGTTTTTGTTCGAGTCACTAGCTTGACTCTAAACCTATTTCATGGGAAATCTAGGGGGCTCCCTTGCATCCATCAGTAGATACAAGCAGAAGTATTGGTTCATACCTAGGGGATTAAAGTGGACTATGGTCAAGGTGTGTCCGATCAGTGGAAGAGGCACGGTAAAGTGAGTGATTTGTTTTATTTGAGGTAAAACAAAGCTCTCAAATTTTTCTACCTCTTGAGTTTTGGGTTGTTCGGGTTAGTCAAAGAGGTCCTCATCACTCCATGATGTGTACGTCATTATGTAATAGAGAGATGGTTTGTGGGGTGCTCTTGATGCAAAACCCACCTTGCTTCCTAAAGCCTTTGGTTAGATGATAATGTTGTACTCTGGGCATGGAGGTGGGACAGTGTCCATTAGTGTCTCCAATCTTGTAGCAACGTTATCATCAAATACCTGGGTGAACGTATCCCAAAAATCTCTTTGATTGATACTAGTAAAGTCTATTAGATCAGGAAGTGAATCAATCAAAGAGATTTTTGGGATACGTTCAACCACAACTGGTTGTGGGATATGTTCAACCATATCAGTTTGAATGAGTTCGTTACTCAGAGTCGGTATGTATTCCTTCAGTTCATGTGAAGTTGAGTGTTCTATGTAAATCTCCAAATTCGGGCTTTCCATCTCGATCTCTTCGTCTACTTCATCATCCTCGTCACTCTGGCCAGAAGTTTCGAGTTGTAGTGGTTCGGAAAGTTCTTCTAGAACAAACCCTCCGTCGGTCTTTGACGTTGATAGGTCAGGAATAGGTGAATGTGAAGGTTTAGAAAATTGGGTTGGTGTGGAAGTTGAAGGGATACTGTAACCGAATTTATGAGAATGTAAGTCTGTGTCGGGTGTAATAGATCAGGATGTATTCCATTAGTGTCTCCAATCTTGTAGCAACGTTATCATCAAATACCTGGGTGAATGTCTCCTCTAAGGTACTAGTGAAGTCTATTAGATCAGGAAGTGAATCAATCGAAGAGATTTTTGGGATACGTTCAACCACAACTGGTTGTGGGATATGTTCAACCATATCAGTTTGAATGAGTTCGTTACTCAGAGTCGGTATGTATTCCTTCAGTTCATGTGAAGTTGAGTGTTCTATGAAAATCTCCAAATTCGGGCTTTCCATCTCAATCTCTTCATCTACTTCATCATCCTCGTCACTCCGGTCGGAAGTTTCGAGTTGTAGTGGTTCAGAAAGTTCTTCTAGAACAAACCCTCCGTCGGTCTTTGACGTTGATAGGTCAGGAATAGGTGAATGTGAAGGTTTAGAAAATTGGGTTGGTGTGGAAGTTGAAGGGATACTGTAACCGAACTTATGAGAATGTAAGTCTGTGTCGGGTGTAATAGATGTGGAGTGTGTGTGTCTCTCAACTTTCTGTATCCTAGAGTTGGCTCTAGCTTGATTCCTATTCTCCTCACTACTCTCTTGGGCGTGTATTGATAGTTTAGTAAAGATTTTAGACACATTATAAGTAAAACTCCTAAGTATGTCTTCTTGTTCTTTAATCATTTCTTCAAGTGGGTCGGAAGGAGGTGAGAAAGCAGCATTACTGCTGAGATAGGCTAAAGGCGTATCTCTCAAGTTAGGAAGCTTGTAATGTTGTGGTTCACATACAGGGTAAGGTGAGTGTGGATGGATTTCGAATGGTTGGGGATAAAATTTTTGGTATGGATGTGGTTGGACAACATTGGGGTCATATTGATATTGTGTTTGAGGATCCAAGTACCTTACGTTATCCGAAAACATCATACTATGGCTTTGGCATTCTCCATCTAAGTGGGCATTACCGCACATCCTACATCTATTTTCAATTGAATTAATAAGACTTCTCATTTGATCTAATTGTTGTCCTTGAGATAACATTTCCCCTGGGATAAGAAAAGACGGCATAAGGAGAAGGTTTTAGAATTAAAGTCGGGGGTGAGAAGGGAACTTAATCTAAACTAATACTAAGGTAATCCTAACTACACTAAACTATGTGAAAAAAAGTAACTTCTGATAAGGATGGTGATTCCTAGTCAAAAGGATCTGTTAAAAACTAACTTATCTAAGCAGGCTCCAAATCGTACTACCATCCCCGGCAGCGGCGCCAAAAACTTGATGCGCTCCCAGCCGTCAGTTTCGTTGGTGTTGCTGTAACGACTAAGGGGCGATCAGGGTGTTTTAAAATTTATTTTGCTCGGGGCCTAAACATCCAAACTACCTACTGGTAATAGGTACAAGTACCCGATACTAATACGTGGTAAGGATGATCAGGATCGTCTCCAGACGGTCGAAATTGAAGCGGAGCTTGTTTGGATAATTAAGCCTTTAAGATAGGGTTCAGATGGTTGGTTTTGTTTGGGCTTTAATCTAATATAAACTACTAAAGCGATAAACCTAAAATGAGCTAGCTATCATATAAGGAACAACTAAGGATATGGAAGACGCAATTTACCATGACTTGAGATAATAAAATGTCGGGAGGGTGTTTATGATGGGGACACTTTCAGATTAATAGATTAACAGACTTTGGACTAAACACTAGAACCCTACCAAGTAAATTCCCGTTGGCATGTCACTAGGAACTAGGTTATCGTGATTCTGATCGTAGCAATACGCTAAACTCCCAATACTTACCTAGTTGAAAGATAAGAAACCTATCTTGGTGAAAAACCGAGGTACATGAATAAAGCATCGTATTGTCTCATAGGTCCGACCGTTCTTAACACCTAAGCTTATCTCGCGTTCTTCTAAATGTGTATTTAATTATTAACTTGCTATGTTTAAAGAACCAAATATGTAAGATCTAGGGGGTTCATGTATCTAAGTCACTAAGACTTTCCTTTCTAGACCTTGTTAATACTTTTCTTAAGCTCTAATTACTTTGATTTATGACCTAGACCTCTCCTTTTCAAACAGTTAACTTTGATTTATCACCCAAAACGTGTTTCATATGCAGACCATACCTTTCAGTAATAAACAGTGTACTTTACAGAGTAATTCCACGGCCTCTTACGTCCAACGTGCAGTCAGGAGTAATTGACAGTGAAATTGGCATTCTGAACTAATTAAATAAAAGGCAGTGTAGAAATGTAAATCTAATATGTACAACGAATGATTTCACTGTGTCTTACTAATTGCACGTCATGGGTACAGATAACTACTTACCATAATTAAGGTTCATGACTCCCTATTATCTAAGTTGTAGTCACGTGGATAACTAGAAAGGGTGCTCCATAAATTAGGTCTAGTGTCATATATTTAAACAATAACAAAGTATAATAATTCCCATTCATATAAGTTTCTTTTTATAAATTTAAACTATGTTGGAATGAGTTGTTTTTACGATCCTATCAACTAACTAACGTAGAGTTGTCCGCAATCAGATAGAAGATATGTCACATGGATAGTAAACAAAAACAATTACAATACACCAGAAGTTCTCCCAAATGTACTGAACACATCGGCCAACGACTACCCTCGAATCCTATTCCCCAATCTCGGTCGTTAGAGATGTCCGTATCATGGCATGGTCTATTGAATAAATAGTCGCATAAAAAGGTTTTACCCTACCAAAATTAGTTGGGGCAGTCTGGTCATACGCGGCTGGCCAAACATGCCATCATTCGTTCATAATATTATAATTAAACTATAAACAGAAATTCATTAACACATTTATAATATTGATCCGTAATATAACTACCTTCGGTCTTCCCAGACTTCCATACGTTTGTACTCCGCATAAAGCGTTTCAGCACTATATCCGGGAACAGTCGAATAGGGGCCATCATATTACTTTACAATATTTAATATCATCCCATTATAACTATCTAAATCATGGCAAACATATAAGTAACTACTCGCATATCATGGCAATAGACATTTCTAATGTTAATAAAGTGTAAACATCAAACAAGAACATTACAAATAATTAATAAAAGCGTTACATTGCTAAGATAGCTACTACTAACTACTACATAATTAATCTTCTACTTATCTCTCACTAAATTAATTAAATTAGCTTATAGAGAAAGTAGAGAGAAAAAGAAAATAAAAGCTAGAAAGAAAGAAATAAGAAAGATCTGAAAGGTGTGGAAGGTGTGTAGGTGCAAGTTAAATTGAAACCCATGCCTCCTATTTATAGGAGAGTTTTGGTGCTTTTTAGCAAGTGGTAGCTCACAATAGCAAAAGGTGGAAAAGGTGGTGGCACCGGGTACGCGCAGGTGGTGGCACGAGGTACGTAAAGTTGCGTAAAGGTGGTGCTCGAGCTACGTAAAGTTGCGCAAAGGTCTAGCACTGGGTACACGAAAGGACAAAAAAGAGTGATCCGTGCGGGTGAGTGGTGGCCGGCGATGGTGGGGTGGCTGGCACCCTCCCGCACCGGTTCGTCGCCTGTTGCCTCGTTTCTCGATTCGTGCGTGTTTTCTTTGTTATGCGTCCGTTTGCATTGATTATTTTTGCGTTGGATTCGTAATTTAAAAATGAAGCTTTTGATGAAAAGAAATCCCAAAAATACATATCTGAACTTTAGATGTGTCATACGAATTGTTTGGATCTTCCGGCGTACGTAGAATCTTTTTTCTTCGTCCGTTTTTGTTGATTCTTCTTCCGTTTGATTCTTTATTTGAAAAGGAACATCTTGGGTAAGATGGATGTTGGTGATGGGCAATTTTTCCTTGAAATCTCATTTTGATGTCTTGAATCTTTACACATGCGTGGAATCTTCGTTTTTCGGCCGTTTTGCTTGATTTTGCTCGTGCAACCTTGTTTTTCGGCCGTTTTGCTTGATTTTGCCAAGTATTGCTCCAGAATGAGAGAGATATCGGAGGTAAAAACGTGACTTTTTACACGATATCAGATGGGTAACATGGAAATGATTGCTTCATGGCCGGGTTTGGTTGCTCTTTTTCATCCATACCGTATTTCTGATCATACTCCAGCGGTGATGAGTGTCCCTTTGTCTATTGGTAGGACCCCTAAACCTTTCAGATTTTTCAACTTATTAGTTCATAAGGCAGATTTTCTGAAGATAATTGAAGAGGTTTGGAAGGTTCTGAGGGGGGGGGGGGGTTTAATATGTTTCGGATTACTTGTGGTTTGAAAGCAATGAAAAAACCTTTACATAGACTTATGCGACAACAGGGTAATTTACATGATAAGGTTATTCGCCTTCGTTTCGAGCTTGATAAAGTTCAAAAGGAACTAGATGACTATCCTGATAGGATTGATTTAAGGGAGGAAGTTGGTCATTATTTTATGGCTTATAAACAGGTGGTTATTGATGAGGAGCGGTACCTTAAATAGAAATCCAAAATTGATTGGCTCCGAGAAGGTGATGGTAATACGAAGTATTTTCACAATGTGGTAAAAGAAAAGACTAGTCGAAACCGGATTAATGTTGTGATGGATTCCAATAATATTCGTCATGAGGGTGATCAGGTTCCTATTGCCTTTGTGGATCATTACAGAAAATTTTTAGGACAGAGAGGTAATAGTCAGCCTTTAGAGGTTCAGGGGTTGTTTTCTCAGAAAATCCCTATTGGCAAAGCCAATGCCATGGTTCGTGATGTTACGAGAGAGGGGGTTCGACGGGCTATGTTTTCCATAGGGGATAATAAATCCCCGGGTCCAGATGGTTTCTCTGCGGCTTTCTTTAAAAATTCGTGGAATATTGTAGGTGAGGATGTCTACTTGGCTGTTCGGGATTTCTTTATGAATGGTTGTTTACTTAAGGAAATTAATCACACTTCTATTGTGCTAATTCTGAAAGTAACTACCCCATCTACCATTTCTGATTTTCGACCTATTTCGCTTTGTAATGTGATATATAAATGTATTAGTAAGGTTCTTACTAATAGGATTAAATGGGCTTTGGGAGATGTTGTTAGTGAGAACCAATCGGCTTTTGTTCCTGGAAGATCTATATCTAATAATATTCTTTTAACACAGGAGCTAATGCGGGGATATCATCTATCCAATGGAACTCCAAGAAGTGCTTTTTAGGTGGATATCAAAAAGCGTATGATACGGTGGACTGGTCTTTCCTAAGGAGCATTTTACAGGGATTTGGTTTTCACCCTCATATGGTAAAGATGATTATGACTTGTGTCACTAGAGTTTCATATCCGATCTGTATCCATGGACAGTCCTATGGTTTCTTTAAAGGGGAACGGGGTCTTCGTCAAGGAGATCCGTTATCTCCTTATCTTTTTACTCTGGTCATGGAGATTCTAACGTTGTTGATTAAAAGACAGGTTGCAGATTCGGATGGTTTTGATTATCATCTTTAATATGACATGTAAAATATTGTTAATATTTATTTTGCTGATGACTTGTTCTTATTTTGCAAAGGTAATGTCCATTCTGTTCAGGTTATCTCTAATGCTCTGAATGAGTTTACTGGCGTTTCGGGGTTGGCGCCAAGTCTTCCTAAAAGTACATCTTTTTTCTGTAACGTGCCTATTTCGGTTTGGAATAGTATTTTGCTTATTATGCCATTCTCAGAAGGTCAGCTTCCAGTTAGGTATTTGGGCATTCCGCTTATATCTTCTAGGCTATTATCTCGTGATTGTAAGCCTTTGGTGGAAAGGGTCCATAATCGTATTGAAAATTGGAAGAACAAGTGGCTTTCATTCGCAGGGAGACTTCAATTGGTTTCTTCGATTTTGTCTGCTTTACAAGGGCATTGGGCAGCTCTGTTCATTCTTCCGGCAAGCATTATTAAAGAAATTGAAGGGCTATTTAGAGGCTTTCTATGGTGTCAAGGAGAAATGAAGAAGGGTAAAGCTAAGGTTTCTTTGTCTTCCTAAGGATGAAGGTGGTCTTGGCATTAAAAGACTTGATGTTTGGAATAAGACCTAAATAGAAAAGCACATTTGACACTTACTAATCTGTAAGGAGTCAATGTGGGTGAGGTGGATTTACTTTTATAAGCTTCGAGGATGGAGTTTTTGGGATGTTCCGGCTAAAGGTAATATGAGTTGGTCTTCAGTTGCGGGATTCCTTTAGGAATCATTTTTGATATCGTATTGGTAATGGTAGATCTATTTCAATTTGGTTTGACACGTGGGACTTCTGTGTTAATCTCCATCTCGGGGCTTTCTAATTCTATCTCTTCATCCACCAAGTCATAATTGTCACTTCGGCCAGAAGTTTCAAGTTGCAATGACTCGGGAAAGTTCTTCTAGAAGGAACTCCTCATTGGTTTCAGATGTAGATAGGTTAAGAATGGGTGGAAGTGAGGATTTAGAAGATTGGGTATGTGAAGGGTTTGAAGGAATTTTGAAACCAAACTAATGAGAATGAAAGTCTGTTTCAAGTGTAGATGTGGTGTGTGGGTGCCTCTCATCTTCCTGCAGCCTATGGTCAGTTGTAACTTGATCCCTAATTTCCTTTCTTCTTACTTGGACTAGTGTTTGTATTTCAGACAGCTTATCAGTACATCTTCTAAGCATGTCTTCTTGTTCTTTCATTAATTGTTCAAGTGGGTTGTAAGAAGGTAAAAGAGTAGCATTACTGCCGAGATAAGCGGTGGGCATATCTCTCAAGTCAGAACTTTCATACGATTGTGGTTCATGTACAGGGTGAGATGAGTGTGGGTAGACATTGAATGGTTCAGGATAGTAAGCTTGGTATTGATGTTCTTGGACAACATAAGGGTCATACTGATATTGTAATTTAGGATCTAAGTACCCTATGTTATCCGAATAAATCATACTATTCCTTTGACATTCGTTATCTAAGTGGGCATCACTCCTACGTCTATCTCGGATTGGTTTAGCAAGACGATCAATTTGATCTTTTAGTTGTTTTTGAGTTGCCATTTCCCAAGTTTTCAGAAAAGGTAGCACACGAAGAAGGTTTAAGAATTTAAGTTGGGGTGAGAAGGGAATGTAAAAAACTATGCTAATCTAATCTAACTACGCTAATCTACGGGCAGAAAGTAACTTCGGACAGGGATGGTGAATCCAAGTCAAAAGGATCGCTTAAAAACCAAATTTGTCTAAACAAGCTCTAAATCGTACTACCGTCCCCGGCAGCGGCGCCGAAAATCTGATCGCGCCTCAATGGTCGGTCAAGGAATCGCTTCCTTGTCGTTGCGGACCTTCCAGTTGAGAACGGCGATCGGAGGGTGGTTTTAAATTTATAATAGTCGGGGGGAGCCAAAACCTTCCAAACTACATACTATTACTAGGTACGATTACCTGATATTAGTATGTGGTAAGGATGATCCAGGGTCGTTCCTCACGATGGTAGAATTGAAATGGAACTCGTTCGGATAACTTAGTACTTAAGCTGAGGTTTTGGATAGTTGGATAGGTATTTGTTTTTGGTATTTTCTAAATTAACTACAGTACAGAAAAGTAAATACTAAACTATGGATAGGGTAAGCAGATAGTTAGAGATTGGGTGCTGAAGTTTCAATATTCAGGTTTCAGGATGATGTTCATTATAAAAGATGATTAGAGACTTTCCTTTAATAAAATTAACAGAGGTTTGGTGTCAACACTAGTATCCTACGATTTAAGTGGATAACCTAAGTCGCATGTCACTGAATACTAGGTTTTTATGAGTCTGATCAGATCAGGCTGCTCAGTCCCCCAACACTATCCGATGAGGACTAGTGACCCGTCTAGGAGTTAACTCCTGGGCGCATGAATAAGGCAACAGACCGATATTTAATTTTTGACCTTTCTTAACACCTAGTTCCAATTGATTTTATTAAGGGTCGTATGATTTCTTGCTAATGTATGTTAAACTGTCAATTATGTTGGATCAAGGGGTTTAAGCATCCTACACTACAGCTGAATGTTTGCTTTCTTTTCAAGATCCCTTAGATTTAATCGAGGAGCACAAATACTTCTATCAAGGTGTAGACCCTCCTTTGCAATCAAACGTTCATCCCTATGTTTGTTTCACGGTGTATACTATGTTTTTCAGCAGTTCCACAGCTTTTATATATTCCTAGACCATGTTCAGGAAGGGTGACTTCCAGGTATCCACGGTGTCATATGCTTATGACCGGTCTGTAGCTTCCACACATTTCTACTCCACCAGCAGTGTTTCCAGCGCTATACTAAGTACTGGGCCATTTTATAGCATGTCCATAGCTTCATACAAAAACACAGATAACTATCTACCGATACTAGGGTTAGCTAAGTCTTAATACTAAAGTAATAGCCACGTGAAAGCTTGGAAAGGGTGGATTGGGTGGTTTAGATCTACCGCTTGAAAATTTTAACCCGATACATAGCATAACAATTTCCAATCACATATTTAGTTAAAGATTAATTTAACATCATCCCTACTCCTAAATATCTACATTTGAACAATCACAATATTATACTACTCAATAAACATGGCAATAAGTAAAGTACATACCATAATATTATGCATGGATAAATCAGACATAATAACAGTATGAGGGAATAGATATCACCGGATAATAGAGCAGCGTAACAAGAGAATAAAACTTGCAATCCTTGAATAAAAGCTTGAACACCAATACTCCTTGATTACAAAAGCTAATCTCTACTCTAATCTACTAGCTACCCACTAATTACTCTCTAACTTCTCTAGAGAGAGAAGTTAGAGAGAGAAACTAACTAAGAAAGAAAATTACAAGTGAATGGATTGATTTGTTGAATGGTTGATTGATGGATTGGTTGGTTGATTGATGAGAAATGAGGAGGTTTAAGCCTCTATTTATAGGCATTCAAGATACGATTTTACACTTAACACCCTCGCTCCAGTTTAACACTGAAATACACCCCCGAGCTATGAAATTCAACACCAACAGGGACATATTCGACACCAAATAGGGCGTATTCGGTAGCAAACGGGGCATATCCGGTACCGTAGAGGGGGTATACCACCCCTACAGGGGGTATACGGCCCCAAAGAGGGGGTATACGGCCCCATAAGGGGGGTATACGGCCCTCTAGGGGGTGTGAAAGTGAATTGTATTGTGTGTTGAATGATTGAATGATTTGGTTGGTGAGAAATGAGGAGGTTTAAGCCTCTATTTATAGGCATTCAAGATACGATTTTACACTTAACACCCTCGCTCCAATTTAATACTGAAATACACCCCCGAGCTATGAAATTCGACACCAAAGAGGGGGTATTCGACACCAAATAGGGCGTATTCGGTAGCAAATAGGGCGTATTCGGTAGCAAACGGGGCATATCCGGTACCGTAGAGGGGGTATACCACCCCTACAGGGGGTATACGGCCCCAAAGAGGGGGTATACGGCCCCATAAGGGGGGTATACGGCCCTCTAGGGGGTGTATATGGCCCCTGTGGGGTGGTATCCCCTTGGTTCGTGGTCTTGTGTGCTGGATCGTAAGTCTTGTGCACTGGTCGAACTTCGTTTGCCCATAACTTCTTCATTCTTGATCCGTTTTCAGCATTCTTTATATCCACGTGATCGTAATTACCTGGAGATCATTATGAACTAATCAAAGAATAATTTCAAGGTAATATGCTAAAAAGTGCTCGCAGAACGTGACCATATCGTTTATGTTTTGTTTTGTCGTTATTTAGCCATTTTACTTGATTTTTGAAGCGATGCCTTATTTTTAGCCTTAATAATGTATTATGGTGAAAAAGTATTGATATTGAATGATTTCATCCATTTTGGGGCTAAAAAGGTGGGAATTATGTACGCAAAAATATGACTTTTTACGTCAAATCAAACACAATCTCAGGTTATTCAAGAATCAACATCGTTCTAAAGATCAGGTGGTGTCTTCTATTCTAGAAATTGTCCGTCTAAAGCTGTTTTCCTTTAAATTCAAGCCTTCTGACAGTGTTATGGGAGACTATTCGGCCTCGTGATAATAAAGTGGATTAGACTTCAATCGTTTGGTATCCTTTGTGTATTCCTCGGCATTCTATTCATTTGTGGCTTGCTATATGTGGTAAATTGAAGACTGAAGATCGATTGAGGCAATGGGATGTCGATCATGGTACCAATTTAAACCTGCTTCGGTGTTCTTTGTGTAATTCCCAACCTGACTCTCATTCGCACTTGTTTTTTGAGTGAACCTTTTCTTCACATGTTTGGCTGGAGGTAATGGCTTTCGCTAGGTTCAGTTTTCAGTCCGTTTGTTTGATGGATTGTCTAGATTGGATCAAACTGATTGCTGCTCGTAAATCATTTAGAAGCATTGTTTTCAAACTTCTTCTTGGGGCATCCGCTTATGTTATTTGGTATGAACGTTGATCGCGCCTCAACGGTCGGTCAAGGAATCGCTTCCTTGTCGTTGCGGACCTTCCAGTTGAGACCGACGATCGGAGGGTGGTTTTAAATTTATAATAGTCGGGGGGAGCCAAAACCTTCCGAACTACTTACTATTACTAGGTACGAATACCTGATATTAGTATGTGGTAAGGATGATCCAGGGTCGTTCCTCACGACGGTAGAATTGAAATGGAACTCGTTCGGATAACTTAGTACTTAAGCTGAGGTTTTGGATAGTTGGATAGGTATTTGTTTTTGGTATTTTCTAAATTAACTATAGTACTGAAAAGTAAATACTAAACTACGGATAGGGTAAGCAGATATGTGATTGCTGAAGTTTCAATATTCAGGTTTCGGGATGATGTTCATTATAAAAGATGATTGAAGACTTTCCTTTAATAAAATTAACAGAGGTGTGACAACTCTCCAAATTAGGTACTGATTAACATATAAGCATGTGCATTCTTACCCTAATTTCCTGATTAAGTTTAAAACAAAACTTTTGATGTGATGTAAGCCTAGCAGCCCAGTACTTTTAAACAAAAAGTATTACTAATACGTGAGTATTTAAAGTCGCGTACAAACGTATCGAAACGAACTCGACAGAAAAATACAGCAAAAGCTGATGACACAATATAATTAACGATTCGATTATTAATTATGAGTACTATTGTATCTATAAGATATAGATAAAACGACTTAGACATATGTTTTATATAAAACATATTATAAAACGAACAGAAACAATTTTAAAATGCACTCAAAGATCAAAATGAGAAAAATTCAAATTTTCTCATTCATTCGAAAACATTTGGAACATTACCTCAAAATATGAACCCGAAATTCGACTGAAATTTGGCACCCTATTGAATGATAGCAGTCCAATGTACAAATTTGTACAACAGTCTAAAATAATGAAAATTTCATTATTCCAAATTTAAATAACGAATCAGGAGTACATCTACAAAATAACCAATTATACCCGTACCCGAAATTAACGGGCTAAAAATAGCCACCAACCTCAAATAATTGAGGAGGCAGTATGATTATACTGCAACACTCGTTGATATATTTCACTCCTTTCTCATTTCAATCTCAGATACACACACATATATCATCATCATCTATCCTCCTCTTCTTCTTCTCTTGAACTAAACACACACAAAGATCAGTAGCAGTAGAGTAGCAGAAGTAGTAGAACAACAAGCCAGGAGCAACATCATCATCATTTTCATCTCGTATCATCATCACCCTCACAAAATCCTTTGTAAGGAACTTCAAATTCTTCGATTTCCATACTTAAATTTCGTTGTATAACATATTTATATATCATAATCTATGTATGTATCACTATAGTTTGATGATTATATGTGTTGTTCTTGGTAATGAGTTTATAAAACTAAAAACCTTGAACTCAATGTAATGTACATAAACTTAATAAAATGTGATGTTATGATATTAGAAATGTGTAAAAATGAACCAAAACCCGAAACAAAGCATGTAGATATATGTATATATTGCTCGGACCACGAACTGAGTGCGAAATGTCAGGGACGAACCAACCCGATCGGTTGGCTTGGGCCAGCCGATCGGCTGGTTATGATGAGCCGAACGGCTAGTTTAGTTGGGCCGAACGGTTTTGCGACTTCTTACCGAACGAACGAATGGGTTAGGATGTGGACTGGACCGAAACGTATAATGGACTAAATAATTGGATTGGGCCGGGACCTCCAGCCGAACGGCTGAAGGCCCAAGCCGAACGGCTAGCCCAAGCCGATCGGTTGGGCTGGGCAGGCTGCAGACTGTAAATGCTTTATTGCTTTTATACAACTGTTGATTTGTGATATTACATATTCACTGTTATTTTGGGAATTTAGACAAAGTATCCTAGTACGGACCCAGACTTGGAATGTGTGCATGAAAAGACCTCATGACATGCTACTGTAACCATTAACTAGGTGACTCTAGCCACTGAGTATACGGATAGTACTATTTCCGTGACGACCCTCCTACGGTGGAGCGTATACTTAAACGTCCGTTCAGGCAAACAACATAAGTTCTGGTTGTGGTTTGGTTATAGGGTTAGGTCGCGTTACTTTAACCTGTGAGGTTTAGCTCACCTTTCAGGGGATCACTGTCTAAGTAAATTCCCACATACTTTTAGGAAGAACGGATCCTACAACTGTTAGACACCAGAAACATACCGGTAACATATTTTGGGACGACATCCCACGTATAACTATACTTTAGGGTAACAACCCAACATAACTTGTATTTTATAAATGAATAACAAATCATTTATACAAACTTGGTTTAACTAACCACATACATATATAAACCTGTAAATTCACTTAACATATTTGTTGAGGACTTTCTCTATGTTTTTCAGAAAATTAGCTGGGTAAGTAATCGCATGCATTCAGGATGGACAACCCTGGACTACTTAGGATGCCACATACTGTTGTGACCGCTTTTGAGGATTTCATTTGTATAACTGCAGACATTGCGCTCATACTTATGAAATCTTATTTTAATCTTATGTATTATTGTTAAAACTAAAATGTTTTAAACTCCACTACTACTGTTACGACTTACATAGTCGTACTACTTTTGTAACAACTGTTAAACTTGGCATCCTCATTAAATAAAGTTGTGCGATAACCATATGCTCTGAGTATGTATGTATTTGTTAGTTGAAAATATTGTTCGCAGCCCCGCCACGTCATGAAAGCTTCCGCAAACTAATCATAACTAATTGTAATTACCGTTTGGCGGGGTGTGACAGACTTGGTATCAGAGCCATTGGTTATAGCGAACTAGAAGTCTTTAAGTGACCTAAAACCTTAGAGACCTAGACTATAGCCTTGGCTAAAACATTGATTGCATGCATACACACTTTGCATACATCTAACATACGACTGACACGTCACCTACGACTTCTTTGTCTCAGCATGTCGAGGCACAGTCCGATCTACTTGTATGCTTCTGATGAGGAGCCGACTGAGGATTCCTACCATATCGACGCTAGCACCAGAGTTGTGAGTCCACCAGTTCACCCGAGAGCTCTATCTGATGACACCGGTGATGCCTACATCACCCCACCACCTACTGCACATGTGGTCCCACCTACTACTACTCCCACTGACCCTACCACTCGTATGTTAGGGTCTACCTTTATGGCGACACGCCATACGACTGCTGGACCTTCCAGAGGACCGGTACCTAGGAGGACACCACGGATGTGTGTCCGAGACTTCCCTAGAGGACCACTTACCCCCCGTGATAAGGCGCCGATGGCAGAGGAGAGGGTGATACACTGTGATGAGCCGCCACAGAGGGTACCTAGGCTTGCTCACTTGGAGTGGATGACTCCTATGTTGGGGCGGTGGAGGTCGTTGGAGGGTTTTCCTTCTACTTTTGAGACCGGGGAGTGCTCCTGATCCTCCGCACCACTGCCTACTGCTGGGGAGCCTATAGAGTTGACCCTTCCTACCATTGTGGCTGTGATTCGCACATTGTTTCGTATTTCTGGTAGCAGGGGTGTTCACCTTGTAGAGCTACAGAGTGACGTCTCTCGTCTGGATGGAGACATGACAAACATGCATGAGCATTGCCACTTCTTGTTGAGCAACGTGGTTGCTGCCAGAGATCTGAGACCGCACGTGCTCGTGTCAGGGTGCTAGAGAGGCGTACGAGGACAGCAGGGTTGATGATTGGAGCTTGTGTGATGATAGCTGTGCTGAGGACAGCTGTGGGGTTGTTCTTACCTTATTTTCATTAGACTTATGTATGACGGTTTGTGCCTACTAGGCATTCAACCGATTACTTTTGGATGATGGACATAGTAGTAGGTCCGTCACGTATTGTATAGACCAGTATCAGATGGGTAGGTGTTTGTATGTACTAGACATGTACTAGATGGGAAAAACTGTTGTTAGAATGTGTGTATGTATAGGAAAACCCATTGTCTTTTGTATAGCGCTAACCGCTGATGGGGCGTATTAGGGATTCCATCTTGTTTTGTATAAAACTGTTGTATCAGCGCTGCACCTTTTGATATAATGTAACATATGTTTGGTTGTATTTCGCATTCATTACATTCAACAACGACTTTAGTATTATATCTACATTTATATACGTGTGTTAGAAACGGTAGCCAATCAATAACATTTGATCATTCCTTGAAACCATGAAACATACCACACCTTGATTCTTATCTTGAATTTCTTTGAACTCGATTGTGTTAAATGATGATGAAAAGAAATATGTATTTAGCATTATATAATGACGCCTGGCCAACGTGATTATATGGTACTAACTACATATGGGCGTTTCAAAGTCATGTGACATGTGATACAAAATCTTGTCCTTCAATTCTTCATATTGTTCCCTTGTTAAAAATATGAAATCTTGTTCATCGCATTCAATATCTTGGCATTGACTTCTGCATTTTATTTCATCGCAGAACGGAATCATGGCACCAAAACGACGGATGACTAAGAACAGTCGACGAACGACTCCTTCTTCCATTCCTGAAACTGTTCCCCCACCCAACAACAATGAAACTACTGAACAAATGATCGCGCAACGAATAGCTGAAGGTATTGCTGAGTATGAAGCAAGCCGAAATCGCGAGAATGGAATGAATAACAGCGGGTCTACCCCTGTTAATACTGAGGCACCTGCGAATACTCGCTGAGGGTGTTCGTACAAGACAGTCCAGGCTTGTAAGCCAGTTACTTTTCGTGGCACCGAGGGTGCTATTGGAATTATACACTGGATAGAGAAGACCGAGTCGGTATTGGACATTAGTGACTGTTCACCTGACTGTATGGTGAAGTATGCCACCTGCACCCTTGCTGACAAAGCCCTCACATGGTGGAACAGTCAAGTCCAATCACTTGGCCGACCAGCTGCCTAATCCATGTCATGGGAAGTACTGAAAAACGTGATGTTGGAGGAGTTCTGTCCCCGTAGCGAGATGCAGAAAGTCGAAACTGAACTATGGAACATCACTATGATTGGTGCTGATGTCACTGGTTATACAACCAAGTTCCAGGAACTAGCACGTCTAGTGCCACATATGGTGACACCTGAGTACAAGCGTATCGAGCGTTATGTATATGGTCTGGCACCGCAGATCAGGAGTTTGGTTACATCTTCCAAACCTGACACATTCAGGAGCGTGGTTGTTTTAGCGCAAAGTCTGACCGATGAGGCAGTCAGGATGGGAACACTGACCAAGAAAACTGCATCGAGCAAGGTTGAACCGAGCAATACTGAAGCTGGCAGTTCTGGAGGTACAAAGCGTAAGTGGAATGACAGAAGAAATGACCGTCAGGGTCAAACAAATAAGAAGGGATCTGGGAACCCAAAGTCCTATGCTACCATCACTGTGGAATCAAAACCATACTTGGGTAACAAACCTAAGTGTGACAAATGTAGCAAACACCACGAGGATGAATGTTGGTATTGCAACAACTGTAGAGGTTGGGGTCACAAAACCCAAAATTGCAAAGTTAACCCTACCCCTAGGGAAAACACAGAACGCTGAAACCAAGGGTGTTTTGAATGTGGTGACACAAGGCACTATCGGAACCATTGCCCTCGACTCGATAACCAAAACCCCAACAACAACCAGAACAACCAAAACCGCAACAACACCAACAACTGTGGTAACAACAACCGTGCCAACAACATCATCAATCAGCCGGCTCAAGGAAGAGCATTTGTGATTGGAGCACAAGAGGCATGCCAGGACCCTAACACCGTCACTGGTACGTTTCTTGTAAACAACCATTATGCCTCTGTGTTAATCGATTCAGGTGCGGATTTAAGTTTTGTGTCTAATGAGTTTAGACCACTATTACAACTTGAATCACGTAAGTTAGATAACAAATATACTATTGAACTAGCCGATGGTGAGTTAATCGAGTCAGGAGAAATAGTACCGGGATGTACCTTGGAATTAGAAGGTCATCTCTTCGAAATAGACTTGCTACCGGTTAAGTTGGGAAGTTTCGACGTTGTAGTCGGCATGGACTGGTTGTCTAAGAACCGCGCCGAGATCATATGTCACGATAAGTTGGTACGCTTACCACTACCGACAGGAGAAACTCTCATGGTCAAAGGTGAGAAATGAAAAAGTGCCACAAAAATAATTACATGCTTGAAAGCCCGTAAATATCTCCGAAAGGGATACCAAGCATTCTTGGCACACGTTGTAGAAAACAAATCCGAGGAACAACGTATAGACGACGCACCTATTGTACGTGACTACCCGGGAATATTTCCTGACGAGTTACCAGGATTACCACCCCCACGACAGGTTGAATTTCATATCGACCTAGTGCCTGGAGCAGCACCAATTGCACGTGCACCTTACCGTCTTGCTCCATCAGAAATGCAAGAGCTGTCTGCACAATTGCAGGAACTCTTAGACTTAGGATTCATCCGACCGAGCTTTTCACCTTGGGAAGCTCCGGTTTTGTTCGTTAAAAAAAAGGATGGATCAATGCGAATGTGTATCGATTATCGGGAACTGAACAAAGTAACTATTAAGAATCGATATCCACTACCTCGCATAGATGACTTGTTTGACCAACTGCAGGGGTCAAGTTACTATTCGAAGATCGACTTGCGATCTGGTTACCATCAGCTGAAGGTTCGGGATGAGGATATTCCTAAGACTGCGTTTAGGACTCAGTACGGTCATTACGAGTTCCTAGTCATGCCATTCGGACTGACAAACGCACCAGCAGTGTTCATGGACCTCATGAATAGAGTATGCAAACCTTATCTTGATAAGTTCGAGATTGTGTTTATCGGTGACATATTGATATACTCCCGAACGAAGGAGGATCACGAGAAACATCTGAGAATGATTCTTGAATTACTAGAGAAAGAGAAGCTTTACGCAAAGTTCTATAAGTGTGAATTTTGGATGCGTGAGGTTCATTTCCTTGGTCATGTGATCAATAACAAGGGAATTCATGTGGACCCATCCAAAATCGAGGCAATTAAGAACTGGGAAGCCCCGAAAATGCCATCCGAGATACGACAATTTCTTGGGCTAGCCGGCTATTACCAACGCTTCATCGAGAACTTCTCGAAAATAGCCCAACCACTTACCGCTCTAACTCAAAAAGATAAGAAATTTGATTGGGGCGAGAAGCAAGAGATTGCTTTCCAATTGTTGAAACAGAAACTAAGTACCGCACCAATCCTATCACTACCAGAGGGAGTAGAAAACTTTGTTGTCTACTCTGATGCTTCACATCAGGGATTGGGTTGCGTATTGATGCAAAACGACAAAGTCATTGCTTACGCATCTCGTCAATTGAAAGTTCACGAAAAGAACTATACGACGCATGACTTAGAGCTAGGAGTGGTCGTATTCACACTTAAAATTTGGAGACACTACCTATATGGTACAAAGTGTACGATCTTCACGGATCACAAAAGCCTCCAACATATATTCGACCAGAAAGAACTCAACATGAGACAACGTCGTTGGGTCAAATTACTGAATGATTACAACCGCGAAATTAAGTATCACCCGGGCAAAGCAAACGTTGTAGCTGATGCCTTGAGTCGTAAGGAACGAGTCAAACCTCGAAGAGTTCGAGCATTAGGATTGACAATTCACTCGAATCTCATTACTCAAATTCGTGACGCTCAACAATCAGCCTTCATTCCCGAACGCCTTAAGGAAGAATCCTTGAAGGGAATGGAGAAACAACTTGAAACCAAAGACAACGGAGTGTTATACTTCATGAACCGAATTTGGGTACCATGCGTAGATGAATTGCGCCGATTGATTTTGGACGAAGCACATAAGTCCAACTACTCGATACATCCTGGTGCAGATAAGATGTATCACGACTTGAAAGGATTTTACTGGTGGCCTGGCATGAAATGAGACATTTCCACATACGTTAGTAAGTTCTTGACTTGTGCAAAAGTCAAAGTTGAATACCAAAAGCCGTCTGGGCTTTTGCAACAACCCGAAATGCCTAAATGGAAATGGGAACACATCACGATGGACTTCATCACGAAGTTACCGAGAAAAACATCCGGAGTTGACACCATATGGGTGATTGTCGATCGATTGACGAAATCAGCCCACTTCCTTGCTATCAAGGAAACGGACAAAATGGAGAAACTGTCCAGAATCTATTTGAAAGAGGTCGTTTCTCGACATGGGGTGCCATTATCCATCATCTCTGATAGAGATGCACGATTCACTTCTCGCTTCTGGCAAATTCTTCAACATGCACTGGGTACTAGACTCGACATGAGTACTACCTACCACCCACAAACTGACAGCCAGAGCGAGCGAACGATACAAACGCTCGAAGACATGTTAAGAGCATGTGTGATAGACTTTGGAGGTAATTGGGATACACACCTACTTCTAGCAGAATTTTCTTACAACAACAGCTATCACACCAGCATACAGATGGCACCATTCGAGGCATTATATGGACGTAAATGCCGATTGCCACTCTGTTGGGCAGAGTTGGGCGACGGACAACTATCGGGTCCTGAGATAGTCCAAGAAACTACGGACAAGATATCTCAAGTGCTTAACCGATTGAAAACAGCACGTGACCGACAAAAGAGTTATGCCGATAACAGACGGAAACCTTTAGAATTTCAAGTAGGTGACAAAGTCCTACTCAAAGTGGCGCCCTGGAAAGGGGTCGTACGATTTGGTAAACGAGGTAAACTGAACCCACGATACATCGGACCATTCGAGATCCTTGCAAGGATTGGTCTTGTCGCCTACAAGCTCAAGCTACCGCAAGAGCTTAGTAGTATCCATGACACCTTTCATATATCTAATATGAAAAAGGGTCTTTCCGATGAAACACATATCATCCCTCCGGACGAAGTCTTCATTGACTCAAAACTAAACTTTATGGAGGATCCTATCGAGGTTATGGACACGAAGACACAGAAACTTCGACACAAACGAATCAAGCTAGTTAAAGTTCGTTGGAACTCGAAACATGGCCCAGAGTTCACCTGGGAACGTGAGGATGAAATGCGCAAGAAGTATCCTCGACTATTTGAAACCGTGACCACCCTCAGAATCCGGAGGAGTGGGCCCACCATCATCGGAATCGACCTCAACCCGATCAACGTGCTCAATATCATCGAGGTCCTGAGCGATATTGGCATCAACTAAGTCGTCCTCGTTGACCGGAGGCACGACATCATCCAAAAATCCATGATCGTGCGGCGCAACGTAGTTTTCGTTCACTACGTGCCCGAAGAGTTCACGATCGGCCAAAACAGGCTCGCCCTTTGGTGCAAGCTTGCAGTCATTGAAGACTCGCAGAAGCATGGGCGTTGGAACCAAAAGAGACCTCTGATCTGGTGCAATACCGAGATCCAGGTCATTCAATAGAAGCTGCACAAAACGAGGATACTGCAGCCATTTGTCTTTTCCGGCACGAATATTCTCTACCATGTTGCCGAAGATATAACCGCTAAAGTTGTACGGTTTGTTGTAAATCAAGGCCAACATGAGAGATAGAGTAAGATGGCTGGCAGCATCATAACCTCCCTTCCTCGGAGACAAGCAAACGATGATAATATGGCACAGATACCTCCAGACCCTGCAGAGGTATTGCTTCCTGAAGTCCGAAAGCTGGTTAGCTGGATAACCCATCCTTTGAAGTCCCCCGTAGATAAACGTGGTGGGGAAGATGGTTGGCATCGTGGAGTTGTCGGTGAACTGTAAAACCCTTCGAATCGAGTTCTCAGTAATCTCGATTTCCTCCCCAAACATTGTTGAAACAATCCGGGGAACATCACCCTGAACTCTGATCACGGCATGATCATAGAACTCCTCGATTTGATTCATATATACAGGAGTCGTTGCCGTAATCGCATAAAAAATCCTCGATCTGCGTAAAAACTCGATCATAGGCCGGAATGGAGCCGAGTTCGCATGAGTAGACTCAAGGAATGCCGTAATATTGTGTCGGGTGTTGGTACGGCGGTAGTAGTTCTGTAACTCAGCCATCTGTAAGCTAAAAATACAAAGAAGGATAATCGAAATCGTTATAAAGTTAGCCCGAACACAAAAAGGTTAGAAAACAAATTTTGATTTTAGGCGTCACTTAGGGTAAGTGACGCATGGCCACTACCGTCACTTAAGGAGTGTCGTAATGTACAGTGTGTAAAATTGAAATCAATGTGTAGCGTTACTTACTGGAAGTGACGCTATCAAGCGTCACTGATGTAAGTGACGTTTGAATTTGGTGATTTAAAGTATACGACACTTGCAAAGTGACGGGTGAAGAACATGCGACATTTAACCTAGTGACGGTATCCTAAGATGGTCACTTAAGAAGTGACGGTTTAAGTGACGGATATAAGTAGGCGTCACTTAGACAGTCACTTGGGGTAGTGACGCATGTAAAGACGTCACTAGGTAGAGTGACGGTTTGAACAATTAAAACAATTATATGTGTCACTACATGAGTCACTTAAGAAGTGACGCAAAAACAAGCGTCACTTAGGAAGTGACGGTATGGGTTACCAAATTACCAAGTAGCGTCACTTGAGGTAAGTGACGCAAGAAGTGTCGCAACGATGAAGATCGTCGTGCACTGTTCATACCCAGATTTGAAAATTAGGGGTTTTGGAAAACGAAGTAACCACGTTATGCGCATTATAAAAACGAATGGAACACACCCTTTATAACACAAAAACATGATCAAACAAGTAGTTAAACAATCGATTTTCAAGATTAAACCCTAACCGTAACCCTAACTGAAAATTACAGTTAAAACAATGAGCGTAAAAGGTTAAAGTTAGTACCAAATGAGTCGTAAAAGTGAGGAGAGCACGAATATAAGACTGGAATGCAAGCAAAGACCGTAGAATGCACGAATCGAGCGAAGGAGAAACGTACAGCCGAAGTGACGCAAAGACAGTAATAGTGTCGGTATGTCAGTGCAAGTGACGCTATGAGTGTTTGAAAGTGATGAGTGAGAGTGTCGTGGGGAAGGGGTATTTATACACCGACCCTTGTATGCGACACTCAACCCGGCACTTATAGCGAAACTTATCCCGGCACTGACTGCGTCACTTAGGTGAGTGACGCAATATCGTATGCGTCACTGGTAGCGTCACTTATGAAAGTGACGCACAGTGCATTTTTAGTGAAAAATTTGCGATTTCTTAGATTGTTTCGCGTTTGTGATTTCGGTACTCAAATTTGAAAATGTAATTGTAACTTGGATAATAACTAAAAATTACACTAACTTAGAGAAAAGAAGACGTATACAAGAAAATGTAAATTGACAACTATTCTTAGAACAGATACCACATGTAGGTATTGATATAACGATCCGTTAGATCAGAGATAAGGGAACCTCTTCACTCTTTCTCTCTAAATTAACCACTAGTGAATTAACACATTTTTTTTTTTTTTTTTTTGGTGACGGAGTTGAGAAAATCTGATTAGGGATCATATCGGAATAACATGCATTTATTAGGAACAGTAAGTGTTATTTCGATCATCAGTATCTTTGTCCTCTTTAAATGTACTTGACATACTAAGAACACTGTTTATAAAAATTATTTCAAAACGATTATTAGTATATTTGTCCACTTAAACATGTTATACGTACAACTAAGAGGTATTTTATTATTATTGGTATGTGTATTTCGCTATGGTTCCCATCATAGATATACATCTTAACTTAAAACATAGACCATGTTTTCATTTACAGATAGAATATAAGAAAATCAATTTTAAGAATCAAGTCAGCGGTGACAGGTCTGTACTTACGTACAACAGAGCGACATAACTTGATCCAGGTTTAAGCAAAACCAAACTTGGTCAAACCTTTTTGGCGACCTTGTAAGGTATCTTAATATAGAAAGACTTTTCAAGTACTTTGACTTGTGTTTGCTTAATTTTAAAATATATATTAACAGAAACCAGGTCTATACTTACGTATAACAAAGGAGACTGTCAATATATACCCCCAAATGAAATCATATAAACATCTTTCACAAAAACATGTCTAGTATAAGTAAGAAATTAAGACTTTTGTCGTACATCTGATAATGTTATACCACTTGAAATAGACAAGTATTGATTAAGCTTCTTAAGACTTCTCAAAGTGTTTTGTATAACATGCCTACTAATATATCGTATGATGAAGATAATGTTTATAAAAATTGTTTTCAATACATCAAATAAATCTACTGACACATCCAAGATAAACCTTAAATTTCCATTTTATGCATGTCACCGGATGTACTATCATATCCCAAGTTGTTTACAGACACAACTTCAACGTCTTTTTAAATGTAGCAACATTGCTTTTCTTTAAAACTAGAAAGTATAAAGAGTGGCTGTTGCGTTTTTTTTTTTTTTTTTTTTTTAATAAAACATTGCTTTAAACATATCCAAGTCACAAATTACTTTTTCGTTGTAAAGAACCTAAGACCGATCATGTTGACTAATTCATCAAATCGTGCTCTAGAGAAAGCCTTAGTGAATAAGTCAGCATTTTGTTTCAGGGTGTCAATATGGACAAGGTCAATGAGGTGTTTCTCATAGCAATCCCGTATAAAGTGAAACCTAATTTCTATGTGTTTGGTTTTAGAGTGTTGTACGGGATTGCGTGTGATAGAGATGGCAGCAGTGTTATCAATATGTATAGGAGTTAAAGTTAAGAGTAACCCGTAGTCGCGCAGTTGGTGCTGAATCCAAAGAACTTGAGAACAGCAGCTAGCAGCAGCAATGTACTCGGCCTCAGCTGTGGAAGTAGAAACCGTAGTCTGCTTTTTGCATTGCCATGACACCAAGCGAGTTCCAAGAAACTGACATCCCCCTGTCGTAGACTTCTTATTGATGTTGCAGCCACCATAATCTGAATCGGAATAGGCAGAGAGAGTGAAGTTCTTCTCATTGGAGTACCATAGACCTAGTGAAGGTCTATATTTGAGATAACCAAAAATCCGCTTCACCGCCTTCATATGAGAAACCTTTGGTCGTGCCTGATATCTTGAACAAAGAGAAACAGCAAAGACAATATCAGGTCTTGAGGCAGTGAGGTACATAAGGGAACCAATCATCGAACGATAATCCTTTTCTTTGCAGTCCTCATCATCATCAGCAGGTCCAAGATTATGATTGAGCTCAATTGGGGTTCCATAAGGTTTACAAGTAAGCATATCATATCGAGTCAACATGTCATTGACATACTTTGACTGATGAATATACATTCCTTTGGGTGACTGCTCAACTTGCACGCCAAGGAAAAAGGTGAGATCTCCCATTGCACTCATCTCGAAAGCTGACTTCATGACCTCTTCAAATTCGTTACATAGAGCCTCATTCAACGACCCAAAGATGATATCATCGACATACACTTGAACCAGTAACATATCATCTCCTTTTCCTTTAGTGAAAAGGGTGCTGTCGATGGTGCCCCGAGTAAAACCATTGTCCACCAGATGAGTAGCAAGCCTCTCATACCATAGGCGTGGAGATTGATGAAGTCCATACAATGCCTTGTTGAGTTTATAGACATAATTTGGATGCACCGAATCTTCAAAACCTGGAGGCTGTTGAACATAAACCTCCGTATCAATTTGACCATAAAGGAATGCGCTTTTAACGTCAAGTTGCTTGACGCGAATCCCTTTAAATGATGCAAAGGCCAAAAAAATACGTACGGACTCCAATCGGGCGACAGGGGCAAAAACCTCATCATAATCAAGTCCTTCAATTTGAGTATATCCTTGAACAACTAATCTTGCTTTGTTCCTCGTGACAACCCCTCGATCATCTTTCTTGACGCGATATACCCATCTAGTACCTTTTGGATCGGCACCCTTAGGTAATGGAACTAGCGTCCACACTTGCAGCTTGTGAAATTGCTGCAATTCATCTTGCATGGCCTCGACCCAGGATGGATCTTGTAAGGCCTCCGAAACTTTCTTTGGTTCAGTTTGGGAAAGATGGCAGGAATTAACAGTTGCCATAAATCCCAAAACCTGATCAGCTGAAGTATCCTTATCTTCAGCAGTTTGCTTCGCCTGATGTCTCGTTTGAACAGATGAATGGGGATCACCAATGATATTGTCAATTGGGTGATTCCTATGTATCCGAGTAACTGGAATAGCATCTGGCACAAGATTTAATTCCAAGTTATTCAAATCACTTGCAGTGGCAGAAGCATCTTCGTTCTCTTCATTAGTGAAGAAACGAGAATAGTCCATGTCTTCTTCATCCTCTAAGAGAGGCATATCAGGATCATCCGGAAGATCCGTGGTATTAACAGTGTTTGAAGAAGACTGAATGGTTGTAGTTGGTGGTGTGGGTGTAGGTACAGATGCAGAAGAAGTAGTGGATGTAGATGAAGGAATTTGTTGTGTTGGTGTAGGTGATGGAGTGGATGTCGTATCGGGAATCGGATTGGATGTTGTAGGAGGAGAATCGGATGTTTGTTGAAAAACATCGAGTCCATGAAGCATTGTGATTAATTCTTCAGTGTTGTAAACCTCCGGTACATTAAAGGAACTGAAGAGTTTCCCATAATTGAAGAACCAATCCGGACCCGTTCCTTGAGGTGGTTCCGTATACCGTAGGCATTTGACCTCAAAGTGTTCCTCTATCTCGTTTGTTGATTTGTTGAATACCCGTTTGTTTGGAGAATTGACCGAATATCCGAGAAAAATCCCTTCAACGGCTTTATCACCAAACTTAGGGACACGTTCTTTGGTGATCATTATCAAACAAGGACATCCAAAGGGCTCCAAAAACTGCAGATTTGGCTTGCGATTATTGAATAGCTCATAACACGTTTTATTCTTCTTTTTAACCGAAAGAACCTGATTCAAAACGTAGCAAGCAGTATTAACTGCCTCGGCCCAGAAGATAATAGGTAATTTGGAATCCGCTAACATAGTGCGAGCAGTTTCAATGATTGTCCTATTCTTCCGTTCAGCAACTCCATTCTGTTGAGGTGTTCTCGGAGCACTGAATTGATGTTCAATACCCCTAGAAGCGCAAAATAGCTCAAGAGTTGAGTTCTTGAATTCGGTTCCATTATCGCTCCGCAGTCTTTTAACCTTTAAGTTGCACAAATTTGCCAACTTATCCAACAAGTAGACCAAAATTCCCGCTGTCTCATCCTTTGTTGCGAGAAAGTATACCCACGAAAAACGTGAGTAGTCATCTGTCACTACTAAACAATACGAGCGACCACCTATGCTCTTTGTAGAAACAGGACCAAAGAGATCCATGTGCAGTAGTTCTAATGGAGCATTTATGGAATTCACAACCTTAGACTTATGGGACTTCTTGTGGAGTTTGCCCTTGTGGCAAGAAACACAGTCATCCTTCAAGGCGAAGGACTGTTTCGGAACTCCACGAACCAAGTCGTTGTTGACTAGGAAATTCATTTTTCGGAAATGAATGTGTCCCATTCGTCTGTGCCAAAGGAGTGATTCCTTTTCTGAAGCTTTCGAAAGGAGACAAGTGTACTCGCTGGTTGTCTCCACGGTTCGTATGTTCATTACATAAGTGTCATTTCTCCTAGGAGCACGCATTACTACCCATTCCTCTGGAATGACATATCCCGGCTTCAATATGACACACTCAGTCTTAGTAAAAGATGTGGTATAGTCCTTATCACAAACTTGTGATACACTTAGCAGATTATGTTGAAGCTCGGCCACATAATTTACATTCTCAAAGCTAACCGTTCCATTGGTTAGCGTTCCTCTCCTCGAAATCGTTCCTCCCGTATCTCCAGCAAAAGCAACATGACCTCCCGCGTATGGTTTAATATCCACTAAGAGAGACACATCACCCGTCATGTGTCGCGAGCAGCCACTGTCCATGAACCATTCACTATCGTTTATTCGTTCAGACTGCTGCAACACAGAAAGTGAGGAGATTAGTGAGAAACGGTGACCCAAGCCTTTACAGACTTAGGTCGACCAAAGTCATCAACAATAAGCACATCAGATAAAACTTTATTTTTAAACAAATCAGATTTTGAATCTGATGTGTTATTATTGATGACATGTGAGTCTTTAGTGGACTCCTTTATCTTCCAAACCTTTGATGGTTCGGGATTTGACTTTGAAATAGTGTTGGGCTTTGGTTTTAACAAAGGATTTTGCCCAACACTAACTACTTTCTTATCAGATTTGGGAGAGTCAGAGTGATGCCTAGAAGGTGATTTTGCAAAAGAATTTCTGTAGAAAGATGTCCTAGGCATATCTCTCCCATACCGCTGATGAGAAAGTTTGGGACAAGCACGAATCAAATGTCCTTGTTTCTTACAGTAGAAACAAGAACGAGTCTCTTGAAATTGTGGAGACGGAGGATTTACCACAGGAAGTGACGAAGCATTTTTAGAACATGAACAGGTTGTACACGTTTTAGATAATGCTTGTGGGGGTTTAGAAGTTGAGGCATAAGTTTTATCAACATGTACCTTTTCACTTGTCACCTTTTGTTTTAAAACATTTGTCGGTGACTTTTGAAGTTTCACATGTAAAACTCTATTTTCCTTTTTATTTTGAACCTTTTTTACAGGTTCAACTTTCAAAATCTGTTTTTCAGGTTTAGCCTCAACCTTCTTAAACTCAGGATATTCCTGATCAGTAATATCCTCTATCTCAACAATGTCATCAGTATGAACTTGAGACTCACTTGCAGCTTTAACAAACTGAGGCAATGGATACTCTTGCCTCTTGTTTTTCTCCGTTGTCAGTTTGTTAAGCTTGGATTCTTTGGCCTTAATACCATATAATTTGGTATAATCGACTGAAATCTCTTCAAGACCTTGTTTAGTAATTGAGGGACAATATTCAGCATTAGAAGGTGGTGGTACTTGGTTATAGCCAAGACCTTCCTTCTTTTTGCCAGTTGTCCCTTGCTTACTGACAATCTCATTAAAAACTTGTGTTGCGGATGTTGAACCCAAGATTTTATTTTTATGATTTTCAAACTCATCTTTTAAATCAGATAATTCTTTAGTCAACAATTCAATCTCAGTAAGATAACTTTTAATTGCGTCTTGTTGGCTAAAGACCTTTGCTTTAAAAGTTTCAGTATCTAATTTATGAGCTTCAAGATGTTGTTCATAAAGTTTTTCATTTTCTAATAAAAAATTATTAGATTCATTAAGCTTATCAATCTTATCCCGCAAATTTTGATTATCTTTCTGATAGATCTCAAGAGACTCAGTCAAATTAATACACGAAACACAGTTAAATGGCTTAGTGGGTTCAGTAGGTACCTCAGGTGTGATATGAGCCATCAGACATTGAAACTTTGCAGCTTGAGCACTCCAATCAAAAGCGGTTGGCTCAAAAACTATCAATGCATTATCCACAGCCAATGATTTAGCTTCTTCTTTCTCAGTTGATTTTGGTGGATCTGGCTTAGTGAGACCTGACGACGGCATCCTGGGTTTCTCACATTCCCTTGCAAAGTGACCAAGGTTCTGACAGTTGTAACACCGAACCTTGCTTTTATCAAACCCAAACCCAGTCTTCCCATTACCTTCCAAGCTTTTCCTGCCCGTTCTTTGCAGAAACTTCTGAACCCTTCTGGAAATCATAGCTATATTCCAGTTCAAATCCATTTGCTCCAAGTCATCATCATCCAATTGAGCATAGTCTTCTTTGGTCATTTCCAAGGAAGTATTTGGTTGAGAAACCAAATCTTTGTAAGAACTAAGAAAAGCTGTATAAATTGCAGCTTGCTCTTGAATTGCTGGTGATGATGAAACCTGCTGTTGTGTTCCTTGATTCGTGCAGGTAGTGCCAGAAACATAAGCTGCATGAGTATCCCCAATTGGATAGGATGAAGGATTAGTATCCGATATGAATGCCATTCCTCCATAACTCTTACCAGTGTTTACTTGGCTTCCATAGAGTGAAGGATTTTGTACGAATCCAGTTGACTTGCACTCCTTCTTCTTCAATTCCATAGCATGGGCTTGAAGAACTCCTATAAGTTGATCCAGAGTCATCCCAGATAATTCTTGATTTTCCTTCAAGAATTGAACTTTCACATCCCATGCACTTGGTAAAACATCCAATAACTTTTTATTAATCT
This sequence comes from Pseudognaphalium luteoalbum, assembly GCA_963422505.1. Taxonomy (NCBI): domain Eukaryota; kingdom Viridiplantae; phylum Streptophyta; class Magnoliopsida; order Asterales; family Asteraceae; genus Pseudognaphalium; species Pseudognaphalium luteoalbum. Next base: position 84,908,034 of record OY730193.1, read on the forward strand.
CAAGTGCAGTGAGAGTATATCCTCCTTCAGTCAATTCACTCACTAGTTGTGAGTATCGAGTAAACAGTCCAGACGTCGTTTCATTAGGTAAGGGGTCAAATAAATCATACTGTTTTTTAATTAATTCCAGTTTTTCCTCCTTATATTTCTCATTTCCCCCACACCTCGTCTCTATCGCTTTCCATAAATCATATGTTATGTCATGAGTTTTAAACAGTCTCATGACATCCTTTGTCAAACACATACAAATAGCTGAATGTGCTTTCCTTTCTAGTTGATAGTCTTTCTTCTCCTGAGGAGTCATAGCAGTGAAAGATTTGGGTGGAGGAACACCGCGATAGTTTCCTTCAGACACAGGAGCCTCATATCTTTGTTTTAATGGACCCCACAACTCCGGACAATGAAAATCCACAAACTGTTCAAATCGATCCCTCCAATAAGCATATTCCATGTCTGCTGTAAATAGAGGAGGTTTATTATTTGAACCAATATCATTTCCCTGTTTTATCATTTCTCGAATTCCTCTAATATCTTCCTTGTCCGCTGCCATTGAAGATATACCTGAAAATGTACGCAAAAACAAGAACTCGAAAAATATTAGTACTTAATGCGTCACTTAGTAAGTGACGCACTGAAGTGTCGCAACGACAAGCGTCACTAGGTAAGTGACGCTATCGAGTGACGGGCGAAGTGACTGATGACACTAGAAGTAAGTGTCGCTCAATCAAGCAAGTGACGCACTCAAGTGACGTACTTGAGTGACGTATTAAACAAATAGGCGTCACTAGTAGAAAATGACGCAGTAAATTAAAAGGCGTCACTAAAGGAAGTGACGCAAGAAAATCAAAAGGCGTCACTAAAAGAAGTGACACTAAAATGTCAAGTGACGTGCAACAGTGACGCACGTAAGTGACGGTGGATTAGGGTAGACGACACTTAAGTTAAGTGTCGTATTAACCACAAGTGACGCGTTTAAGTGACGCGTTCAAGTGACGGTATAACCCTAATTTGGGATTAGGTAGTGCCGCAGTAAGTGACGCAGCCAAGTGACGGATCGAGTGTCGCAAAACGGCTGCAAAATCCCAAAACCCTAAAAAATTCGAATTTTCGTAAACCAAACTCAAATTCCTTGAACCCTAATGGACGAAACCTGTTGATATTGATGAATTTCGACTGTAATACTCCTTTGCACCTCAAAATCCGTATGAATTCGTGATTCTTGAATCAAGCAAAAAACCGAAATCAATCCTAAATACCTTCTAAAAGTCAATATTATCACCGCAAGGCTCTGATACCAGTTGAAAGTGCCTAGTGCTTGGATCTAGATGACAATTGACAGTAATTGATAGGCGGAATCAATCAATTACACTTGATGCTAACAAACACAAACCGAAACAATGATATTCAATCAAAGAAAACTCGTTTATTAGCTTGTATTGAGTATAGGGATCGATTACAGAGATACTAAGTCGACAAATTGTGCTAGGGTTTCGTCCACCCTAGCCGAAAACCCGTAGGTTTGTATTTATACTAAAACACAGCCGACATGCGTCACTTGTGGAAGTGTCGCATGTGGCCGCCTTAATGCGTCACTTACCTAAGTGTCGCTATGCGTCACTTAACCAAGTGTCGCTATGCGTCACTCAGATAAGTGTCGCCTAAACTAAAACACGAGTGTCGCATTTACAAAAGCTATATTTCTATTAAGAAACTAACGACACTAATTACAACTCGATAGACCAACTGACAGACACTCAAAGATGCATCAACAAAATTTTATATTGCACCAATTATACCCGTACCCGAAATTAACGGGCTAAAAATAGCCACCAACCTCAAATAATTGAGGAGGCAGTATGATTATACTGCAACACTCGTTGATATATTTCACTCCTTTCTCATTTCAATCTCAGATACACACACATATATCATCATCATCTATCCTCCTCTTCTTCTTCTCTTGAACTAAACACACACAAAGATCAGTAGCAGTAGAGTAGCAGAAGTAGTAGAACAACAAGCCAGGAGCAACATCATCATCATTTTCATCTCGTATCATCATCACCCTCACAAAATCCTTTGTAAGGAACTTCAAATTCTTCGATTTCCATACTTAAATTTCGTTGTATAACATATTTATATATCATAATCTATGTATGTATCACTATAGTTTGATGATTATATGTGTTGTTCTTGGTAATGAGTTTATAAAACTAAAAACCTTGAACTCAATGTAATGTACATAAACTTAATAAAATGTGATGTTATGATATTAGAAATGTGTAAAAATGAACCAAAACCCGAAACAAAGCATGTAGATATATGTATATATTGCTCGGACCACGAACTGAGTGCGAAATGTCAGGGACGAACCAACCCGATCGGTTGGCTTGGGCCAGCCGATCGGCTGGTTATGATGAGCCGAACGGCTCAACTAAATGAGCCGAACGGCTAGTTTAGTTGGGCCGAACGGTTTTGCGACTTCTTACCGAACGAACGAATGGGTTAGGATGTGGACTGGACAGAAACGTATAATGGACTAAATAATTGGATTGGGCCGGGACCTCCAACCGAACGGCTGAAGGCCCAAGCCGAACGGCTGGCCCAAGCCGATCGGTTGGGCTGGGCTGGCTGCAGACTGGGCTTTGGTCGCGAGCTGGGCCGGACGTTTCTTGGGCCTGAGACTTTGAGTTTGGACTGAGAATTTTAAAAACAAATAAGTTAAATTAAATAAACGGGCCATTGGGCCAAAACTCGTTGATGGGCCCAACGGATTATGTAATCGGGTTAAGTTATTGGGCCGAAAACAAAACTAATCGGACCGAGCCCTATAAACTTCCAAAACATTCCAAATATAAAATGTGACCCGATTTATTTAACGGAATGAATATTTATAAAACGGAATGTTTATGATTCTATATATACGTACATATGGATCTCACGTTTAACAAACGCATGATTCAATAATATACAACAAGTATTTGCATAAGTAAACATATATAGAACAAGTATATGAACAAAGGGAACAAAACGACACCCAATTAAATATACGGCTACATACCGTATATACACTTGACAAAGTATACTATGTGAGGAAATAATGACAATATTTCAACACAATGTCATCAACGAATTCAATGACATACATTATTAAGAAATCAACAATTTCTTCAAACAAACAAACCGTTAACATAAGTTGATTAAACAAATCAAACGTACTTATGTTAATACATTTATTGTATATATGTTGAGACATAGTTTGTGACAACAGATCTAGCTTTGCGATATGACTAGTGTAATTGTTATCATGTTGATATATAGCTTTAGATTTGTAAATTGATATTGTTTTGATATTAATATTCGTTAAATATATTATTATGATATAAAGTGTTAGACGAATATAGATTTTAACAATATATATACATATGCTGCGAGTCCAGTTATTTGTTTTAGACATTTGCTGCGAGTCGAGATCTCAAGTCGCAAGGCTTTGCGATGCGAGATGAGATCTGAACTCGCAGAACTTAATAGAGACAAACGAGCCGAGTTCATGGGCTTGGGCTGCGTAGCGAGTCGAGTCAACTCGCAGGCCCAGTGGCTGCGAGTTGAGACGAGAATATATATTTGTGTTTTCATATGTGAAAAACATAACTTTGATATAACTTTTGGAGATCAGGATGTTTGCAATTTTGTGCGAACTCAGTATTTCCAGAGAAACAAATACTAAAGGCTAGGCTTTGACGTTTATTCGTATAAAGTAAAGCAATTGGTTAACCTAAACGTGAACTAAATCGTTATTAGTAAGATAACACCGTATTGAGGAATTCCGCACCTTAATACTACAGATAACGAAGTTATCGATCCTAGAACTAGGGACTTACAATTGGTATCAGAGCTTTCTGGCTAGATAACCAGTGTCGTTCAAAGTTTTTGGGTTAATCGCGTGTGATTTAGGATTGTTTTGACGTGCATTATTGTGTAAAAACAATCAAAATCACTCTCTGGACGATTTAGGGTTTGTTTACGATCGAAATCTTCAGTTTTAATCGTAAAAATACCAAAAATTTCTGTTTTCGCAATTTTCAGCCGTTTTGCGAGTCGAGATTAGGGTTTCAGGATAAGTCTGCGACCCGAGTTGAACTTGCGAGTCGACATCCTTGCGAGTCGACATTCTGCGTGTCGAACCTCTTTGCGAGTTGATATATTCTACGAACCGAGATCTCTTGCGAACCGAGATCACTTGCGAGTTGACATCACTGCGATCCGAACTGAGACTTGCGAACCGAGATTCTGCGAGTCGAGCTGAGATTGCGAGTTGAACTGAGTTTTGCGAGTCGAGATTTTTACTTTGTCTAAATTCGCAAATACATTTTAACTTTAAACTTCACGATGTCAGACCTTAGCAAAATGATTGAGATGGAACACGAGATTGGCAAATCTAATGTCCCACCTAAATTGTTGAGAGTTGAGGATTATTTTAGTTGGAGGGATAGGTTTGAATCTTACTGTAGATTTCATGATCTATCTATCTGGATGTGTATCAAGAATGGATACACGGCACCTACCCAGACTGTTGAAAATGCAATTGTGGTTCTCACTTATCAACGGATGAGTGAAGCACAACAGAAGGAATTTGAGATTGAAAACAAGGCTCATTCATCAATCAAGATGAGTCTTCCTAAGGAGCTCAATCATCAACTCAAATCCTTCCATACTGCTAGATCTTTGTGGACAGCTCTTGAAAAGAGATGTGAAGGAAGTCCACAAGTTAAAGCAGGTAAGAAAAATCTCCTGAAAAAGTAGTTTACTGTGTTTAAAGCTATGAAAGGAGAAGATCTTGATGCTTATACCACAAGATACTACCATTTGCTGAGTGAGCTAGATGATCATGAGATTATTTCTACAGAGACTGAGAAAACCGACAAGTTTATTGAGGGTTTACCATCTAAGTGGGAAATGCATGGCATAATGCTCAAAGACAACGAGGAGAGGTATGCAACCATGACCTTAGAGCAGGCCATTGATAAGCTCAGAGGTTATGATTTCACCAAGAAAACTAGAGATACTGATTCTGATCAGGCTCAGGATCCGGGACTTTATCATGGAAAATCTACTATCTCTACTGCTTCCTCGAGCTCGACCATTGCTTTATTTGTTGGTAATGCTGAAGGAAAAGGTGAAATGATTACCGATGATCTGTGTCTTCTTACATCATCTGGTAGTGATGCAAAGGGCAAACCAACTGAGAAGTCACCTCAGGAGCATCAAAAGATGCCTATGAGTGTGAAATCTGCTGAACAACAATTATCTGTTCTTGCTTCCTTTGTAGCTTCTTATGAAAACTACCTTCAGGGTAAAATCAATGATCCAATTATTTTTGATGAAGATTACGATCAGATAGACCCTGATTATCTAGAATAAATAGACCTTCAGGACCAACTTGCTATGTTGTCAAGAAGGGTAAAGAATTTCTTGAAGAAAACAGGTAGAAAGGTAGTTGGCAATAGATCAAGGTTTGATAAGACCAAGATCAAGTGTTTTAACTGTCAGGGTTATGGACACTTTGCTAGAGAGTGCCAAAGACCTAAGGTAGAAGCTGGCAATGGACTACAAGGTTCGGGAAGTACTCTCGCTTCCAAAGCCTTAGTTGTGAAACAGTTGGATGGATCGTATGAACGGAAAGCTCAATCTGAGGAAGCTTTCATGGCTGAGATTGATGGATCTACATCCTATATGCCTACTGATGCAGAGGGTGAGGTAAACGTGCCAGAGGTTGCACCTAAAGCAAGTGATGAAGATGTGCTATATATGGAGTCAACTGAAAACATGACTCCTGAAGATTTTGTAGCACGCATGGCTGAAGTCCAAACAGACAAGAAAAGGGTATGTCTTGATATTCTTACTCTTGCTGATGTTTGTTATTTAGTTACCGATTTGCAATCACAGGTTAGTATTTTAAATGTAGCAAATAAAAACCTGACATCTCAAGTTAGCTTATTGACTGAATCTAGTAAGGCTGTTAGATCTAAACTTGAACTAGCCAAGATTGATGTGTGTAGGTTAAGTGATGATAAACAGGATTTAAAAGATAAAATTAAGTCTGACGCTTCTGATAGGAGTGCTCTTAGAGATACCATTAATGAAAAAGCTGTCATCATAGATGGTCTCTATATAAATCTAAAAGACTTAAATCAGAAAATAGCTAATAAGGAGAAAGAGTTAGCTGACTTTCAATTGAAGCTAGATGAGCAAAATAGAAAGATAGAAAATTATAGGACCACTGAGATGGATAAGATGCTTGATGCTCAACGAAGTGTAAAGGATAAGTCAGGATTAGGTTACAATGAGACACCTCCTCCTTTCAATTCGAATTACACAAAGCTTCCAGAAGATACTGAAATGACTGAAGTAAGTTCTGAGAAAACAGTAGCTAAACCTGATCTGTCAGTGGCACAGAAGGAGTTTATTAAGAATCCTTCATCTAATGATAGTAAGAGAGTTTCTTTCACCAAAGTACAGTTTGTACCGGGTGGAGTAATTCATGATACTAAGATTGATGAATTGATTAATAAAGAGCATATTATTAATCCTTTAGTGCCTAAGACTCCAATAGCGTTTGCCAAAGTTAGTAAGTCACGAAAACAGATGTCGTGCTTCAAGTGTCACCAAAAAGGACACGTATCTTCTTGTTGCCCAAATAAGAAGTTGGAAGCTACACATAAGTTAGTGAATACTGTAAAGACACCGACCACTTCTAGTTCGATTGTAGATAGGTTAGGCTCCAAACCGGGATTAGGAAGCAAACCTGTAAACATTCTGAAAAGAGATGGTAATCATAGTGTCTCTCCACCTAAACCTAAAAGGGCTTATTCTTTAAACGAAAATACTTTTAATAAGCCAAGAGATAAGACACCTTCGAGGTTTAGGACCCCAAGTAGAAACCATAGTCAATTTGAGAATGGTTCTACTTCGAGAGCACAGGGATCTAAGTATGTGCCTAGGAGGTTTTCTACTCACTCTCCTCATAGGCCTAAGACTACAAATCATCAACAGTCTCAAACTCCTGTGAAAGTTACCAAGACTCCCAATGGGAATAGTTATGGTCACTTTAAGGAGGTTCAGATTGTAGATGATCAGGGACAAACCAAGACCATAATGGCTTGGGTCCCTCTTGATAACTAACTGTGTACAACTTGTTATGTGTAGGAGCAGACTGTGAACAAGGACAGTTGGTGGTATGTAGACAGTGGATGCTCAAGGCACATGACAGGTGAACGAAGTCTACTGAAGGACTTCAGAGAAGGTTTCAAGCAAAAAGTAAATTTTGCAGGAGACAAAGGAGGAGTAATTACAGGGAAAGGAAAAGTTTCAAATGGAACTTTGACTCTAGAGGATGTGAATTACGTTGAAGAACTAACTCATAACCTAGTGAGTGTTTCCCAAGTCTGCGATAAAGGTCATCCAGTTCATTTTAATGAAAATGAGGCTTTAGTTCTGAAGCCAGGCTTCACAATTCCTGAAGAATGGATACTGATGAGGGCACCAAGGAAGAAGGACATCTATGCTATAAACATGGGTGTCTCTAATTCTTCAATAGTGTCGACATGCTTACTATCCAAGGCCTCAGAAGCAGATGCACTTTTATGGCATAGGAGAATGGCACATCTGAACTTTCGAAAAATGAATTTTATAACCAAGAATGGGTTAGTTCTAGGTGTACCACAAAATCGTTTCGAGTCTGAAGACAAGTGTGTTCCTTGCCTCAAAGGAAAGCAGCACAAGAAACCACACAGGTCTAAGACTGAAAACTCAATCTCCTCGCCATTTGAACTGCTGCACATGGACCTCTTTGGCCCTATAAGCAAGAGAAGTCTAGGTGGCAAGTGGTACTGTTTAGTTATCACAGATGATTATGCTAGATTATGCTGCACATGGGTATTCTTTTTGGGATCTAAAGATGAAACTCCAGGAATTTTAATAGAGTTCTTTGATCTAGTAGAGAATGTCTATAAAACTAGAGTTAAGCGTATTCGTAGTGATAACGGAACGGAATTCAAAAATTCAACGTTGAATATCTATTGCTTAAGCAAAGGGATAATTCATCAATTCAGTGCACCATATGAACCTCAACAGAATGGTGTAGCTGAAAGGAAGAACAGAACGTTGATTGAAGCTGCTAGAACTATGCTTGCAGATTCAAAGCTTCCTGTCTTCTTTTGGGCAGAAGCGGTGAATACAGCATGTCATGTTCTAAATAGGGTTCTTACGGTCAAAAAGCATAACAAGACTTGTTATGAATTATTGAATAATAAGAAACCTAATCTGAAGGGATTTGAACCCTTTGGAGTTCCATGTACAATATTGAAAACAGGAAATCAAGCTAAATTTGGTGAAAAGGCGGACGAAGGATTTTTCCTAGGTTATATGCCCAACTCACCAAATAAAAGAGTTTTCAATAAAGTCACAGGACGACTGGAAATTGTTTATAACATTGAAGTTTTGAGCTATGTACCTGCTGTACATAAGGGATTAGATTGGCAATTTGACTATTCAGATCTCTTTCAGTCATTTAAAGTTCCTATAAGTGACTTTGTCAGTGATTCAGAGATTTCTAAACATTTATTGTCTGAAGAATCGGACAATGGTCCTTCTTCAACATCGAGTGTTCTGAAATCTGGAATCAGGACACCAAATGACTCAAATGAAGCTTCTTCAAGTGGGTCACAACAACCTTCAAAGGATAAGTATCAAGAAACTGAAGATTCTGAAAAGGATCTTCAAACAACGTTTGATGATATACTTACCTCTTTGAATCATTTAAGGTTGTCTTCAGCAAGTTCAGAAGATATTCCTTCATTAGAAGAGATTGGTACTAACTTAGGAGATGAGTTAATAGTTGATCCTATACCGGTTACAAGAATGAGTAAGAATCATCCCGTTGAAAACATCATCGGTGATATTAATACTCCTGTTCAGACTAGGACTCAATCTAAAGCTAGTACTTCAGCAGATTTAGAAAGCTTGTATACTGCTATGAAAGAGACAGGGATTCCTAATCAATGTCTATATTCATGCTTTATCTCACAAATCGAGCCTAAAAATGTGCAAGTGGCTCTCAAAGAAAGTTCGTGGGTTGAAGCTATGCAAGAAGAACTGCAACAGTTCTCTAAATTACAAGTATGGGAGTTGGTTGACCTTCCAAAGGAAGAATATCCAATTGGAACTAGATGGGTATTTAAGTGTAAGAGAGATGACCGGGGAGTCATTACTCGCAATAAAGCTCGTCTAGTGGTTCAAGGGTTTAATCAACAAGAGGGGATAGATTACAATGAAGTGTTTGCACCAGTTGCTAGGCTAGAAGCAATTAGAGTATTCTTAGCATTTGCCTCTTTTAAGGGTATCAAAGTTTATCAGTTGGATGTTAAGAGTGCCTTTTTGTATGGCAAAGTTGAAGAATTGGTGTATGTTTCACAACCGCCAGGGTTTACTGATTCTGAACATCCAGATAGAGTATATCGTTTGAATAAGGCTCTATATGGATTACATCAGGCACCTAGGGCATGGTATGGAACGCTATCAACTTATCTACTTGAGAATGGATTTACAAGAGGATCAATTGATAGTAGACTTTTTGTAAAATGGAATAAGAAAGACTTTCTATTAGTACAAGTATATGTTGATGATATTATCTTTGGATCTTCGGATGAAAAGATGTGTCAAGAATTTGAGAAAGTCATGAGAAAAAGGTTTGAGATGTCTGCAATGGGAGAGTTAAATTTCTTCTTAGGATTACAGGTTGATCAAAAGAAGGATGGATTCTTTATTCATCAATCTAAATATACATATGAGCTATTGGAACGCTTTAAGATGGATGAAAGTAAGGTCTATCATACTCCAATTCCAGTTAATCACAACCTTGGTCCAAATACATCGAGTGATAGCGATGTGGATCCAACTCTTTATAGAGCAATGATCGGATCACTAATGTATTTGACTGCCTCTAGGCCTGACATTATGTTTGCTGTTTGTTTATGCGCAAGATATCAAGCTAATCCGAAAGAGTCACATATGCAGGCTGTTAAACGGATCTTTCGTTACCTCAAAGGGCAACCGAAGCTGGGACTTTGGTATCCAATTGATGGAGACTTAGATCTAGTAGCATATACTGATTCGGATTATGGAGGATGCAATCAAAATAGGAAATCTACGACCGGAGGATGTCAATTCTTAGGAGGTAGATTAGTATCTTGGCAGTGCAAGAAGCAAAGCTCAGTAGCCATTTCTACATGTGAAGCTGAGTATGTTGCAGCTGGCAGCTGTTGTTCTCAAGTTCTTTGGATTCAACAGCAACTGCGGGATTACGGGTTAAATATAACCAATACTCCTATGATGATTGATAACGAATCTACAATGTCAATCACCAACAATCCGGTAAAGCATAGTAAAACTACGCATATTGATATTCGACATCATTTTATTAGAGACTGTGCTGAGAAGAATTTGATAAAGTTAGTTAAGGTTCCATCTTTGGATAACTTAGCAGACTTATACACCAAGGCGTTTGACAGAGCTAGATTTGAGACGTTGGTTCAACTTAAAGGAATGAGAAATCCAGAGTGATTAGTCTTCCAAGGGTATTTTTGTAATAGTTAATAGTCAGTGTTATGTTTTATAAAAAAAAATAAAAAAAAAGGGGCGTATGGCATTCATTTGCTTGTTACCTGAGGGGAATCGCCTCAAATAAAAGAACAAAAGAAGTTCTTTTAGAAAAAGCTTTAAGTTTTAGCTGTAAAAACTTGGGAGATGATAGTACATTAGGAGAATAAGCCTAAGAATAATAACCTTAAGTATTAAGTACAATGTGTTAGTAGATTCTTATAAGTTGCACTAGAATAATGATTTTTATCTAGGATTACACTTATATTTATCTTATTATACACCTATATCCACTGATTATAACTTGTCCTTTTACTTAACAAGTGATAAGAATAACTTAAGTCTAGTCAGCTTCATCATACGATTTATTGGTAGGCAGGTTATGCTAAGATTTCCGAGCAGTTAAGAAGTATAACTTTCGTGTGTAATATCTTATATGCTCTGTTATATAACGTATGACATATGTCTTAATTGTTGAATGATAGTATTACCGTGCACTGTGATCTAAAATAAAAAATTAAAATGATACAAAGTATCATAATGTCACAAGGTGAGTTATATGTTTCGAAAGGGCATCATTTAGTAACCTCTACCTTACATATGAAAGATACAAAGTATCTCGTGTCAAGTGTATGTTATATGCTTCTAAAGAACATCATTTAGTACTCTCTACCTTGCTAATCTAAAGATACAGTGTTATGTGTTGTACTTGAATTCTTCAGTAATTTGTATAATAGAAACACTAGATATTGTGCACATTAACAATAAAAGTTTGGCTCAGAAATCTGTGTGTAATCTGTTTATGTGGATCATAATACCGGTAATTGTCTTGAACTGTCTATGATATTCGAACATTCACTTTTGTGAATAATAAGAAATCATAAGTTATATTTCAATGAAGTGTTATATCATGTGGATAAAGGTACATAAGATATAATTTTATAAATAAAAGTTTATTACTGATTAAAATTGTGATTTTATTGAGCTTATATGAATTTCATGAGGTATGTATACTAACAATTGTCTTACGCTTATTACAATTTAATATGTACAACTTATTCTTTCTAATATGATCCCTAAGCAGTTAAAACTTTAAGTGTTTATTATTAAGTTTATTTATTAGAATGTTAGTTGTTTTATTTTTCTTAACCTTTGTAATTATTTCTTAAGATTAATAAATAAAAGTTTTACTTATTATTTTTGTTTTATTTCATGATTACCCTTTGGAATTGAATTATACTGGATATTTATTTTAAATGTTGAACAAACGTGTGCTGAAAAGTGAAAATTTTATATAGGTTATGTGGAATATTAATCGAAAGTCTTCCGACTCAAAGTGTAGTTGAGCAGCGTGTCCTGATTTTATATCAGCGGTTAATCTTTTTATTATAATTTATATATATATTTTTATATATACTTAAGACCATCAGGTATATAAGTGAATAATTTTAGCTCGAAGATTTTTCTTTATACAAGATTAACTGTATCACGGGTTTAGTCGGTTAATATATGTAAGAAGATTATCATTGAGGAAAAATTATGCGAAAACATCTTATTTTAAATGTTTAGGCTAAATAGTTACAGAGATAACTATTCACATAACGGGGTTTTCAATTTATACTTAGTATTAAATTCGTATTTTATTTAATTTTGTGAGTTTGACTAGTCAACTTGCGAATCGAGATGCATTGCGAATCGAGTACAAGGTATAAAAGGGTGGTCAAGCGAGTCAAACTTCTCACCGAACCCATTTGATTTGCGAGTTCACTTAAACTCTGCGAATCCAGTTATTGCGAAACGAGTTGAACAGAGTATTTCATCTGCTTCGATTTGCCTAGTTACCAGGAAGAGTTTTTGATCCGTAGCTTATATCTACTTTCAAATTACGAACATTTTGAGGTATAAATCAACGGCTTTCACCGTTTAAATTACATGAAATCGAAGGTTTTATGCATCTAGGGTTTTGTTTCAAAATTTGAACGATTAACGTAGATTAAGGTGTTATTTGACAAGAATCTTGTAGATTAATGTTAAACAAACCTTAATGAACGTAAATCAATCGATAGAACTTAATAAAATTGCGAAGTTAATCGATGTTGAATTCAACCCGCAACATCAGTTCATGCTGCGAGTTGAACACTCGACTCGCAGACTTTGCGAGTTGAGTTTCTGATCTTGACTATTTGACCATGCGAGTTGAGTTTCAATTCAATTCGCAGAATACATTTAGCGAGTTGACATTGATCCTTTGACTTCTTGACCTTGCGGACCGAGTAGATTAGCGAATCGACTTGCGAGTTGAGTTGCAGAATGACTTGGTTAGCGAGTTGACATGGTTGCGAGTTGAGTTGCGAGTTCACTTTAGATTTTTGCAAGTTCAATAACTTGTAAAAATAAAATGTAACATGCAATTTTAATTTTAAAAAAATAGGCTACATTTATTTGTGTTTACAAGAAATATATCACTTTGAAAGCTTATTATTATATGTTTCGACGTATGAATTTTATATTAATACGTGATAACTTATGTAGTAATATATATAATTATATCGAAAGTCTACCGATTCAAAGAATAATCGAGTGGCGTGTTCTGACCTTTAGTTAGCGGTATAATATATATATATATATCTCTTAAAACGTTAAAGACTTGTGATTTTTAAATTTACAAGTATCTAACGTTAAATACATATTGGACTTACGTACTGTTTTTAGTTATAAGTTATATATGTGTTTATTTTGTTACGAACTATGGTGTTAGATGATCATTTTGATTCATAAACACTATAGTTTATAACTTACTAACGTGCTTTGTGTTTTGTCATTTGTATTCCTATAGATATGGCGAGACAGTTCGATAAAGGTCACAATATACTTGTTGATCTAGATCTTGGTGCACGTGGAGCTAATCGAGTAGCTCAAGTGCTCACATTCTTTGCACGATCACGCATTAGATATGCACTTACAGAGTCTCCACAGATTTCTCAGTCTATTCTGAACGACTTCTGGGAAGGTATTCAGTTTGACGAGACGATAAACCCTCCGGTTATTCGCACAACGGTCAACGATCGACCGGTTGTTTTCTCTGCTGGCGATCTACGTCAGATTTTACGCTTGGGTACAGTAGCTCAGGAGGATGGTCCGACGGAGTATCCTAGTGATTTTGTTGAGGGTGCGATAGGTCGTATGGGGTATACTGGAGATCGGAGAGGACGTCAGTTCCAAAAACCTCTGGTTATTGGACAATGGAGGTTTTTGTGGCATGTGATTGTCACAGTTTTTGCACCAAAGAAGGGAGGCTTTGACGAATTGAGTCCTGCCCTTGGGAAGGTATTCAGTTTTTGTGATTATATTTTTGGAGAGTTGGTTAGACAGATTTCGGGTTCTGTTAGATCACGCTTTTTGGTTTATCCACGTTTTTGCATGCTGATTATTCGCGCTCGTCTGCCAGACCTTGTTATTCCTGGGCCATATCTACATATAGATACTATTGGGCTCAGAGGATACAATGCGATGTTTCTGCAGTCAGTGAGGAAAGAAGGGGTAGTGAAACCTAAGGAGAGAGAACTTTTTGGTTTTCTTGTTGATCCTACCTATGTGACGCCACCGAACAATGGTTGGCTAGATGTTGGTGTTGAGGTTATGGTTCCTGAACCGATAGCTGATGTGGTTCATGCTGATGATCCACAAGAGCTGATTGAGGATGTTTTGGAACAACCTGGACATGCTGGGGTACAGGTGAACCCAGATGTTGTTCAAAAGGTGCTACAGGAGGTGCTTGTAGAGCATGATGGTGCTACTGATTCCTTGTTACGGGAGATTGATAGTTATGTTGCACCGTCTGAGGTATACTTTAAATTATATAATAATATATGTTCTTAGATGATAAATATTTCATAAAATTTTATTATATAATGGTAATGATATTGATAATTAGTTGATTAGATAATATTTCTAATTATAAACTATAAATATCATTATGATCAGGGAGCTGAGACTGCAGACCCAGAGGTCACTCGACCTGAGGGTGAGCAGGGACAGCTAGATGGATCTGAGGTTTTACCTTCTAAGGTATTTATCAGATTAATCATAAATATATAGAACTTGTGTGATAGAGCTTTTAGCTAATCATAAATGTTTAATATATTAAATATTTAGGATCCTGATGTTGGTCCATCTGGAGGCCGTGATGGTCAATCGGCTTCATATGATGATGATAGTACTCCTTCTCCACCTCCAGATGCTGGTTATATTAGATATCAATCTCGGATGATTCCAGATCCAGCACTGAAGGAGAAGAGGAAGGCTAAGGAAGTCGATCCTGACTTCAGTCCTATTGATGAAGGTTCTGAGGAAGAGGATACACCTCTTATTACTCGACGCCGTAAGCGTTCCAGGACTTTGACCATTCAGGATGGTATGTAATATTTAAAAGTTAGATAATCTTAACTTGCTTATTAGGAGTTTAAACTGAGATAGTTAATTCTGTGACAGTTGCTCGTGATACACCGCAAGTGGAAAATGTAACACAGGTGTTTACTGAATAGATATCTGTACCTATTGAGGTAAGGGATATAAGTTTAGTTATACAAGTGTTATATAATTAATTAGAGATTGAGACAGACTAATCTGTAACAATTACTTAATTAATTTTGTTTAACTTAACAGGCTGAGACCAATAACGCTAGTAGATTTGCAGCTACTCTTCTTAAAGAAGCGTTATCTCAAGCTATTCCACCACTTACACGTGATTCCTACATCGCTTCAGTGACACCACCTGGACCACATACTATTTCTGTTACTCCTACGACTGATACTGAAAGGATTACATCCTTAGAGTCTAGAGTTAAGGAGTTAGAGAAACTTACTTCTAAGATTCCAGGGATGTTAGCTGAGAATGTTTCTCTTGCTCAGCAGATGGTTCATATGAGTGCATCATATTTGACTCTGCTAAACACTCATAATACTTTGCTTGATGATTTTACTGCCCAGCGACTGAAGCTTGAACACTTAGAACGGTTAGTGTTGAGAGTGAATTCAGGACAGTCAGCTCAGGGGGAGATATTGGTATATCTAGAATCTTGCAAAGAAGATGAGTTGAGGAAGAAACGAGATGATGACAAAGACGATGATCCCAATGCTCAGGAGGATAGTGAGCTGGCCGGTCCTTCAACGACTGGTCAGCAGACTATTATTCAGGGGGAGTCCGCTGGTGTAAGTGCAAGTGGTGATGGTGCTGGTACAAGTGCTGCAGGAACAAGTGAAGCTGGTAAGACAGTTTAGACTTGTGTAGTTATTTGTATTTAGAATTTAGTCGAATTATAATTGTAATTTATAATTGTAACTGAATATTTGTAACTTAATAGTTTTGGTAATATATTCGACTTGAGATTATTATTATTACAAGTTAAATATATTAGAAATTGTTTAAGTTATTTGATTCTAAAAGGTTAAATAAATTAGTGATCGAAAGTCTTCCGACTCATTGAGAAGTCGAGCGGCGTGTTCTGATATATTTCAGCGGTCAAAATTTATTTTAAGTTAGACATTTTAGACTTGAGAGTTTTTATAATGACAAGTTAAATTTGTATGATTTTTAACTAGACAAATGATATATAATTTTAAAGATATAATTGAAAGTTAAGTTCTTATGATATAACAGTTCAATTAAGTCTTGGAAATTATATAAGTTGGTTAATTGTAAACTTAAATGTGTGATGATTTTTCACAGTACATTAGAGTTTAAATTTAATTAATGTTTGTTAAGTTTTTGATATAAGACTTAGGAAATCTTAGATTGATTTAGGATAATCAATAAAAGATTTATAAGTTATATATATTTTGCGTTTATATCAATTACACAAAAGGTTTAATATTGGGATTCTTAGATTGATTCAAGAAAATCAATAAGAGAATTTAAATTATTAATTTATTTGTGTTTAAATTGTTTTCTCTAGGAATGGAAATGCTAGATCTATCAGATTCAGATAATGATATTTTGGATGAGATAGATGAAGAGATTAATTATGATCTTGAAGAGGGAGAATTTCAACTGCCTACAGATTGGACTGCTGTTTCTGAGATAGTGCATGACATTGGTGTAGATTCAAATACAAATGTTGATGAACACCATGTGAGCCCATCTAGAACAGAGGTTATTATTGAAAATGATAAAGGTCAAACAGTTGTCGATGTAGATGAAGAGATCGATGACTCAACTGATTCAGATGGAGAAGATCTTCTTGATAAGCATAAAGATAATCCTATATTCAAGCCTTTGCCAAAGAAAAAGAAAGAAAAGCTTGGTATATCAGAAATTGATATTACGGGTAAGCGTATAGCAAAAAGAGGGATTATAGGATGGTATTTTGATGCTGATCTAAAACTGTTTGCTATTAAGAGATTTGATGGAGTTCAATATTTTGAAAGAAAGCTTGCAGTTTTTAGTTCTTTGCCTAGATTTGAGATTAGAGATTTGGCTAGATTATCATTGAATAACCCAAGTGATGATTTTGTTGGAAGATATGTTGAACACATAATCAAGACTGAGGTTAGAGCTAATAAGTTTGAAAAGATTAAGCCAAGGAAAGGAAAGACAATTAAGTTGGAAGAAAGAAGTCAAAGAACTGGTAGAAGAAGAAGGAAGAAGATTTATCCAGCTATAAAATGTGTGCAGCAGATTCCACTGAAGAAAATGCCTCAAGATATAGGTTAACACACCTTGGGCTATTACTTATCGGCTGCTAGCTTTCCTTACCGAGCACATCACGGTGAATTTACAGCCCCTACTTTTAAATGTTTTCTGCTTTTAAACACAGGGGTGTTAAACATAGAAATTGCATGCCAACACATGCAATCAAACTATAAATGCTTTATTGCTTTTATACAACTGTTGATTTGTGATATTACATATTCACTGTTATTTTGGGAATTTAGACAAAGTATCCTAGTACGGACCCAGACTTGGAATGTGTGCATGAAAAGACCTCATGACATGCTACTGTAACCATTAACTAGGTGACTCTAGCCACTGAGTATACGGATAGTACTATTGCCGTGACGACCCTCCTACGGTGGAGCGTATACTTAAAAGTCCGTTCAGGCAAACAACATAAGTTCTGGTTGTGGTTTGGTTATAGGGTTAGGTCGCGTTACTTTAACCTGCGAGGTTTAGCTCACCTTTCAAGGGATCACAGTCTAAGTAAATTCCCACATACTTTTAGGAAGAACGGATCCTACAACTGTTAGACACCGGAAAACATACCGGTAACTTATTTTACACTGGTAAACAACCAGTAACATATTTTGGGATGACATCCCACGTATAACTATACTTTAGGGTAACAACCCAACATAACTTGTATTTTATAAATGAATAACAAATCATTTATACAAACTTGGTTTAACTAACCACATACATATATAAACCTGTAAATTCACTCAACATATTTGTTGACGACTTTCTCTATGTTTTTCAGGAAATTAGCTGGGTAAGTAATCGCATGCATTCAGGATGGACAACCCTTGACTACTTAGGATGCCACATACTGTTGGGACCGCTTTTGAGGATTTCATTTGTATAACTGTAGACATTGCGGTCATACTTATGAAATCTTATTTTAATCTTATGTATTATTGTTAAAACTAAAATGTTTTAAACTCCACTACTACTGTTACGACTTACATAGTCGTACTACTTTTGTAACAACTGTTAAACTTGGCATCCTCATTAAATAAAGTTGTGCGATAACTATATGCTCTGAGTATGTATGTATTTGTTAGTTGAAAATATTTTTCGCAGCCCCGCCACATCATGAATGCTTCCGCAAACTAATCATAACTAATTGTAATTACCGTTTAGCGGGGTGTGATAAGAGGTTTGGTGTCAACACTAGTATCCTACGATTTAAGTGGAAAACCTAAGTCGCATGTCACTGAATACTAGGTTATCATGAGTCTGATCAGATCAGGCTGCTCAGTTCCCCAACACTGTCCGATGAGGACTAGTGACCCGTCTTGGAGTTAACTCTAGGGTGCATGAATAATGCAACAGACCGATATTTAATTTCTAACCTTTCTTCTAACCTTTCTTAACCCCTAATTCCAATTGATTTTATTAAGGGTCGTACTATTGCTTGCTAATGTATGTTAAACTGTCAGTTATGTTGGATAAAGGGGTTTAAGCATCCTACACTACAGTTGAATGTTTGCTTTCATTTCAAGATCCCTTAGATTTAATCGAGGAGCACAAATACTTCTGTCAAGGTGTAGACCCTCCTTTGCAATCAAACGTTCATCCATAGGTTCGTTTCACGGTGTATACTACGTTTTTCAGTAGTTCCACGGCTTTTATATATACCTAGACCATGTTCAGGAAGGGTGACTTCCAGGTATCCACTGTGTCATATGCTTACGACCGGTCTGTAGCTTCCACGCATTTCTACTCCACCAGTGGTGTTTCCAGCACTATACTAAGTACTGGGCCATTTTACAGCATGTCCATAGCTTCATACAAAAACACAGATAACTATGTACCGATACTAGGGTTAGCTAAGTCCTAATACTAAAGTAATAGCCACGTGAAAGCTTGGAAAGGGTGGATTGGGTGGTTTAGATCTACCGCTTGAAAATTTTAACCCGATACATAGCATAACAATTTCCAATCACATATTTAGTTAAAGATTAATTTAACATCATCCCTACTCCTAAATATCTACATTTGAACAATCACAATATTACACTACTCAATAAACTTGGCAATAAGTAAAGCACATACCATAATATTATGCATGGATAAATCAGACATAATAACAGTATGAGGGAATAGATATCATCGGATAATAGAGCAGCGTAACAAGAGAATAAAACTTGCAATCCTTGAATAAAAGCTTGAACACCAATACTCCTTGATTACAAAAGCTAATCTCTACTCTAATCAACTAGCTACCCACTAATTACTCTCTAACTTCTCTAGAGAGAGAAACTAACTAAGAAAGAAAATTACAAGTGAATGGATTGATTTGTTGAATGGTTGATTGATGGATTGGTTGGTTGATTGATGAGAAATGAGGAGGTTTAAGCCTCTATTTATAGGCATTCAAGATACGATTTTATACTTAACACCCTCGCTCCAGTTTAACACTGAAGTACACCCCCGAGCTATGAAATTCGACACCAACAAGAGCGTATTCGACACCAATTAGGGCGTATTCGGTAGAAAATAGGGCGTATTCGGCACCATAGAGGGGGTATACCACCCCTAAAAGGGGGAATACCACCACTAGAAGGGCGTATACGGCCCTGTAGAGGGGGTATATGGCTGCTTTAGGGGGGTATAAAGCCCCTAGAGGGGTGGTGAACCCTGGGTCGTGGTCTTGCATGCTGGATCGTAAGTCTTGTGCACTGGTCAAACTTCGTTTGGCCATAACTTCTTCATTCTTTATCCGTTTTCAGCGTTCTTTATATCCACGTGATTGTAATTACCTGAAGATCATTATGACCTAATCAAAGAATAATTTCAAAGTAATATGCTAAAAAGTGCTTGTAGAACGTGACCGTATCGTTTATGCTTTATTTTGTCGTTATTTAGCCATTTTACTTGATTTTTGAAGCGATGCCTTATTTTTATCCTTAATAATGAATAATGATGAAAAAGTATTGATATTGAATGATTTCATCCTTTTGGGGATAAAAAGGTGGGAATTATGTACGCAAAAATGTGACTTTTTACGTCAAATCAAATATCCCATACTTAGACATTTCTTGTCCTTAAGAAATACTTCAACTATCCTCACTTTAAAAAGATGTTTTAGGTCCGATTTTTGTGAATTAATATATTTCTAAAAACAACCATTCTTCATACAAGTAACTTGTTATCGAGACAAATAAGATATTTGTTCTAGAAATAAGAAATGAATATCTTTGGGCATGCTTTTGATTCTCGTGATCTTTGGCATACACATGACTTAGGCAATCTCACCAGGTGGTCACTCAATTCACTCATAAGTGTATCGGGTTTCCTATCACTCTAAACAAACGAAATTGCTCAAAAGTCAGGCATGCATCATTCATCGTCATAGGCTTGATCGAGAATCAAATCTCCACCACTTAGGTGAGGACGGTGCTAACTATCCCAAGACATTCATCGGGTGTTGTGTGAGGTGAAGGTTAAAGGGTATGGATAGTGGATATTTTTAAGGTTTTATGGTTTTAAAAGTGCTCGTATAACGTGACCGTATCGTTTATGCTTTGTTTTGTCGTTATTTAGCCATTTTACTTGATTTTTGAAGCGATGCCTTATTTTTAGCCTTAATAATAAATTATGGTGAAAAAGTATTGATATTGAATGATTTCATCCATTTTGGGGCTAAAAATGTGGGAATTATGTACGCAAAAACATGACTTTTTACGTCAAATCAAACGCAATCTCAGGTTATTCAAGAATCAACATCGTTCTAAAGATCAGGTGGTGTCTTCTATTCTCGAAGTGGTCCGTCTAAAGCTGTTTTCCTTTAAATTCAAGCCTTCTGACAGTGTTATGCGGGCTATGGAGATTTGGAAGATTCTGAACTCCCTCATTAGAGGGGGCTGATTTCTTTTAGTTTGGTTTTCATGCGTTTGCAGTGGATTATTGCTTGGTTTATTTGGATTTAGTATGGTTATTGTTTGGCTGTGTTCTGGTTGTTATATACTTGGCCTGTCAAGTTTATATGCTTAGGCTTTTTGTTTAGTCTAAGCTTTTGTGGATTTCCACATTGTATTGTAACGTTTTATCTTTGTTTATAATATTTACCGGGGTACTCCCTTTTACCCAAAAAAAAAATACTTTCACCAATGGGTCGTATACGCTTTTAACAACTTAATTGAACATACTAGTTGAGTGAACTAGCTTTAGGTGGACATAAACCCCCCTCCTACCCGATTGGCTTAAGTGGACATTAACCCCCACTTATACAATCGCTATAGATGGTCTTTTGAGACATCTACTTACAACCTCATATGTTTAGGGCGTTGGGAGGTTGCACACGGGTCGAGAACACCCACTACTTGCTATTTGATTTTTGCTTACTATCGGCTAAACCCTGGTGAGTTTCATAGCCCCCCTTTTTTTACTATTTTTCACTGGGGTGAGAATACATACAACTATTTTATATAAACTGCTTTTATGATCACAAGTACTGACAACAACTTTTCATACGGATTGCATGAGATTTTATGATACTCCACTAAAGCCCTCTACCCATCAAAGTTCGTTAATATATGCGTGAATATTATTGGATAGTACTATCTGGGTTTGACAAACTTCGTCCGGGCTAGTCGCTCTAGCCAACCCACGGGCACAATATTATTTGTGAATTAGAAGTGTATCGGATTAGTACACTTACCGGAGGCATACAACGTGAAGCTCGAACTATGAGACACATGCAAATGGTATACTTATATTGCAATATGCAATACTTTTACTTATCATTGACAAATAATACAATTTTGGTAATCTTGTGGATCATACTTATAACGTTTGCGGGATACCGAAGAGTACGCCCGTGGACTAGTGCAACGGCTAGTCTTTGCAGAAGACAACGCCCGACAGGCCAACAGCCTTGCAAATACCGTGGATCATCTTGTTGCATTAATGGAACAAATTAACCTGCGTCAAGATTAGTGTAGCCTTATCTTATAGCTTTTCTAGTATCTATGTAAAAATCATTGTAATTCGACCGGATGTAACAATTCCCGGCATCTTTTGTAATCCTTATGTTAAGTTATCTTTAGGAACTCGTGCCTCGTATCCAACTTAATTATCTAAATGGATTATGATTATCATATTGTGTTATCATTGTATATTTCACCACATATACAACTGTGATACATCATAATGTCCTACAAACATCTCACTTGTTCTTTTTACTGATTCAGCAATATGCCGCCAAGACGATACACATTCAACGATACCGAAATCGCCCAGCTCATCGCCTAGAGTGTGGCTCAAGCCATGGCTACCCGAACAACAAATTCTGGTAGCAAAGACATAGCTACCAACGGGTCACAACCTAGGCCCTGTTCATACAAAGATTTTCAGAACTGCAAGCCACTGAACTTCAAAGGCACCGAGGGTGCAATCGGATTATTACGCTGGTTGGAGAAAGTTGAGTCAGTCTTCCGCATATGCAACTGCCCGGAGGACTGCAAGGTCAAATATTCCACCTACACCTTTCTGGATGATGCTCTGACTTGGTGGAATACCTATGCTCAGACTGTGGGCATCGATACAGCTTATCTGACTCCATGGGAAGAATTGAAATAGATGCTGAAGGACGAGTACTGTCCTAGAGACGAGATTCAGCAGCTACAGCATGAGTTCTGGCACCTCACCACCCAAGGCAATGACATTGCCGGATACACTACCAGGTTTAACCAACTGGCACTGCTGTGCCCATCTCTTGTTGATCCGGAATACAAGCGAATCGAGCGTTACATCTGGGGACTTCCCCCACACATTCATGGTTTGGTCACTGCTTCCAACCCCGCCACTATCCAAGCTGCCGTCCGAATGGCACATAACCTCATGGCACAGGTGGTCCGCCGAGGAACATCTGCCACCAACAATCCGAACCAGTCAGGGGATAACAAACGCAAATGGTCTGGAAACAACAACGACAACACCTCCTCATCCAAGAAACCTGAAACCATCAAGGCCTACTCTTCTAGGTCTGAACCAAAAAGGGGCTACTCTGGAAACAAGCCCTTCTGCTCTAAATGTCACCGTCACCATGATGGTCCTTATAGTACCCAATGCTCAAACTGGCAGAGATTTGGGCACATGGCAAAGGACTGCAAATCTACCACCAACTCCAACACCAGTCAACCCAGAGCCTGCTTCGAGTGTGGTAATCCAGGGCATTTCAGGAATGAATGTACCAAACAGAAGAACAAGAGCAACAACACCGCTAAAGGTAGAGCTTTTGTTCTGAACTCAAAGGATGCCCGCTAAGACCCGAATGTGGTCTCGGGTATGTTCCTCATCAACAACTTATCTGCTTCTATTCTATTTGATACTGGTGCTGATAGAAGTTTTATATCTGATGAATTTTGTCCACTACTTGACATCAAACCTGTTGCATTAGATGCTAAATACGTCATAGAGTTAGCTAACGGCAAACTCATTGAGACCGATAGTGTGATACCGAATTGCACTTTAAACCTCACCAAAGAAACCTTCTCAATAGATCTTATGCCTGTTGAAATTGGAAGCTTCGACGTCATCATTGGTATGGACTGGTTGTCCAAACACCGAGCCGAAATCATTTGTTATGACAAAATCGTCTGCATCCCTCTCGCCGTCGATAGAACCTTGATCATACAGGGGGAGACCGGTGGGACGAGACTAAATATCATCTCTTGTCTAAAAACCCGAAAATTTCTGAGAAAGGGTTATCCTGCAATCCTTGCGCACATCACAGAGAAAAAGTCGGAGGAGAAGCGACTTGAGGATGTGCTAATCGTTAGAGACTTTCCCGAAGTCTTTCCAGAAGAACTACCTGGTCTACCTCCACCTAGACGGGTTGAGTTCTCGATCGACCTCGTGTCGGGTGCCGCACTGGTAGCCCGAGCACCATACCGCCTAGCCCCATCCGAATTTAGGAGCTGTCCACCCAGTTACAGGAACTCCTGGACAGGGGATTCATTAGACCGAGTTCTTCACCTTGGGGAGCTCCGGTCCTATTTGTCAAAAAGAAAGACGGTTCTTTTTGAATGTGTATCGACTACCGAGAGTTGAACAAGCTAACTGTCAAGAACCGGTATCTACTTCCTCGTATCGATGACCTGTTTGACCAACTACAAGGGTCGAGTTTTTATTCAAAGATCGATCTCTGGTCAGGTTATCACCAATTACGTGTTCGCGACACCGACATCCCAAAAACTGCTTTCAGAACCCCTTATGGGCATTACGAATTTCAGGTGATGCCGTTCGGTCTAACCAACGCACTGGCTGTATTCATGGATCTTATGAATCGGGTGTGCAAGCCATATCTCGACAAGTTTGTCATTGTCTTCATTGACGACATTCTAATTTACTCGCGCAACGAACAGGAACATGCGCAACACCTCAGAACCATCCTAGAACTACTTAAGCACGAGGAGCTTTACGCAAAATTCTCCAAGTGTGAGTTCTGGATGCAAACCGTTCAATTCCTTGGACATGTTATCGATAGTCAAGGAATCCATGTCGATCCATCAAAAATCGAGGCTATCAAAGACCGGCAATCGCCAACCACTCCGACCGAGGTATGTCAATTCTTGGGATTGGCAGGGTACTATCGGCTCTTCATCGAAAATTTCACAAAAATAGCTCAACCACTTACGACAGTGACTCAGAAAGACAAAAATTTCGATTGGACTAATAAAAAAGAGTCAGCATTCCAACTCCTGAAACAAAAGCTTTGCAGTGCTCCGATTCTATCCTTAACCGAAGGCACCGATGACTTCGTGGTATACTGTGATGCTTCTCATCAAGGTCTCGGTTACGTGTTGATGCAGCGAGACAAAGTCATTGCTTACGCTTCGCGACAACTCAAAATTCATTAAAAGAACTACACCACCCACGATCTCGAGCTAGGAGCTGTCGTCTTTGCCCTCAAAATCTGGAGACATTACCTCTATGGCACTAAGAGCACAATCTTTACCGACCACAAAAGTCTCCAACACATATTCGATCAGAAGGATCTAAACATGAGGCAACGTCGATGGGTCGAGTTGCTCACCAACTACGATTGTGAGATCAAATACCATCCGGGTAAGGCAAATGTTGTTGCCGATGCCCTCAGTTGAAAGGAACGGCCGAAACCACTTCGAGTCCGAGCCCTTAGTATGACCATTCATAATGATCTAAACGTTCAGATTCTCACTGCTCAACTCGAAGCTCTGAAACTCGATAACATCAAAAACGAAGCCTTGCGAGGCATAGACAAACAATTCGAAATCAAACCTAACGGGATTAGGTTTTTTCTTAAACCGAATCTGGTTGCCTAGTTTTGGGAACATTTGAGACTTGGTGATGGATGAAGCTCACAAGTCCAAATATTCTATCCATCCTGGATCTGACAAAATGTATCACGACATCAAGGAATTCTATTGGTGGTCGAATATTAAAGCTGAAATCGCCACATATGTCAGCAAGTGTCTTACTTGCTCAAAAGTCAAAGCTGGGTATCAGAAACCTTCTGGTTTACTCCAACAACCCGAGATTCCTGAATGGAAATGGGAACAAATTGCCATGGATTTCATAAGCAAACTACCCAAGTCAACGAGCGGTTGCGATACCATTTGGGTGATCGTCGATCGTCTCATGAAATCTGCTCATTTCCTGGCAATCAGGGAAACCGACAAAATGGAACGCCTCACACGAATCAACATCAAAGAAATTGTTTCTCGATACGGTGTTCCAACCTCGATCATATCCGACAGGGACGCTCATTTCACATCTCATTTTTGGCAATCACTTCAAAAATCGTTGGGTACCCGTCTCGATATGAGTACCGCATACCATCCTTAGACCGATGGTCAAAGTGAACGAACTATTCAGACACTGGAGGACATGCTACGAGCTTGCGTAGTTGACTTCGGTGCAAACTGGGAAAGATACCTACCATTGTGCGAGTTTTCCTACAATAACAACTATCATGCTAGCATAAAGGCTGCACCATTCGAAGCACTGTAGGGTCGTAAGTGCCGATCACCGATTTGTTGGACCAAGGTGGGAGACAGCCAACTCACTAGTCCTGAACTCATACACGAAACAACCGAGAATATTGTTGAAATCCAAAACCGACTCAAAGCCGCACGTGATCGTCAGAAAAGTTATGCTGACGTGAGACGCAAACCACTCGAGTTCCAGGTTGGGGACCGAGTACTCTTGAAAGTATCTCCTTGGAAAGGAGTAATCCGATTCGGCAAGCGTAGGAAATTGAATCCCAGGTACATTGGGCCTTTTGAGATCCTCGAAAGGATTGGCCCCGTGGCATATCGACTGCAGCTGCCAGCCGAGATCAGCAGCGTGCACCCTACTTTCCACATTTCTAACCTAAAGAAATGCCTGTCTGATGAGACACTTATCATCCCACTCGATGAGATTCGCGTTGATAACAAACTCCATTTTGTTGAAGAGCCCGCTGAAATCGTAGGCCATGAGGTCAAACAACTAAAACAAAGTCGTATTCCCATCGTTAAAGTCAGGTGGAATTCACGGCGTGGTCCGGAATTTACTTGGGAACGGGAAGACCAAATGCGACTCAAGTTATTCACTGACTCTACACCCAACGCGACCTCGAGCTAAATTTCAGGATGAAATTCTCCTAACAGGGGGAGAATGTAACACCCGTCAAATTAGGACTAGTGATTAGTGCCTAATTCTCTGTTAATACATGTAATTAGTTCGGTTTTATGCTAATTAATGTATCGACATATATATTGAGGAATATATACGATTATGTGATTTGATTAAATCGTACGCAATTCAAATCAAATAATTACGGATGTTCGTCAACGATTTTCATTAAATAATACGACATAATTTAATAACCAGATTTTATCGAAAATATTATTTAAATAATATTTCAACTTAAATTCGTATCGTACAAACAAGGATTACGCGATTAAAATATTAAGCGCGCAAACAATCAAAACGAGGGTAATTATACTTTGTAATTCACTTACTAAATATTTGATAAGATACTTCAAACAAAATGTTTATGAAATATTTGTATTTTGAAACACATATTTAAAGTGCAAAATAAATAATTAAACATTAAAACGATCGGAAAACGAACACCGCACGGAGCGCAAACGCAGGTGCGAAAAAGGAGGAGGCTTCACCAAAACCCCTTCCCTCCTTTTTCCTCATTTCCTTCCTTCCCTCTCTCTCTCTCTCTCTCTCTTCCTTTCTTTTTCTCTCTTTCTTTCAAGAAAACCACCACCACCACCACTTCTTTAATCATCAAAATAACACCACCACACGTACTCGGATCGTCTCGCTCATTTGGAAGAAAAGATTCACGGAGTCACGATCTACATTTCCGTCTATTTGAAATCTCTCCCCGTGAACTTGTAAGATTCCCAACAAATCTCAAAACTCTTCAATTTTGTATATTTTTACTTGAAAGTTGTTTATTTTGCTTTGAAATGTCCATCTAAGGGTTGGGTAAAAGAATCGGACCAAACAGAAACCGGAAAACTCATTTTTGGCTCAAAATCCGTCGAACAGACCTAAGTGTCGCATAGGCCAGTCCAGTATAGCGTCACTTCTTGCGTCACTTAAGTGCCGCATCAAGTGACGCATAAAACCCTAAATTTGCGTCACTTGTATAAGTGCCGCATAAAACCCTTTTTTCCCTACACTTACATCCGTCACTTGTCCAGTGACGCCCAACACCACTTACCAACACTCCTCACGACACTTTTCTAAGTGTCGCCTATAATTGAACTTTGATCTCATCCGTCACTCGCCTAGTGACGCCTAGAACCCTAACCCGACACTAACACCCGACACTACCTTAGTGATGCCTCATCATGCGTCACTTCCCTAAGTGACGCCTTTAACTCAGGTTTTACTATTTCATGTGTCACTTCTTAAGTGACGCCTAAACCCCTAAGTGTCGCATCAAGTGACGCTAAAAACAGACTGTTTGCAACTCTTTTTCACACTAAGTATCGAACTTCTATAACCACAAACCTTTATACGATGCGACTTTTAAAACACATTGGGACATGTTTTCAAGCATAACACTTCGAAATCTTAATAATAATGATAAGGTTTTTATAACAAACAATCACCAACGGGCCGTACGCATTTTCAAATACTTAAACAAATCAACTAAATCGTAGTAATTTGGACATTCTAGTTGGACGAACAACTACAAGGGTGATCTTTGAGATACCCAATCATGTTTATAACCATCGCGTGTCGTGGACACCCTCAGGTAATGAGTCTTCGGACACCGCATTTTACATCACCACATTTGCTTCATTGCAACTCTTCAGGCTCAGGTGAGTTTCATAGCCCCACTTTTTACTGCTTTTATTCCCGGGGTGGGAATACATGCTCTAACTGTTTTACACATGAACACGAGTACAAAACTCACTATATTCTGCATGAGCTATTTTCTAATCACTTTTAAGTCCTCTATGATCATAGTTCTGGTAATACTTTATGTAGTAAGAATGTTAGTGTATGGTACCATATAGGACTGGCCATCCTCGTCCGGGTCAGCAAGCACTGACTGGTTAAATGGACGCATTAACTTTTGTTCATACGAGTGTGGATTAGACACTCACCCGGAGGCACCCACGATCAGGCAAATTATTGTGATTCTGACACCCACGTTAAGCGCAGACTATGACCTCATGGTAGACATATACATCATCTGATTCATTTCAAATGGTTATCATTAAATCTTGTGGTTCACACTTACATAATTATTATGCAAACCTGTGAGCTCACCAGCGTCAGCTGACCTTTTTAGCATGTGTTCTCAGGTACAAAACAGCAGTATGACTTGTTCACTCAGGATGCCCATAGCTCGAGTCAGCAGACACATCAGGAGATTATTTTGCATTACTACATTTTGTGACTAAGTTATGCCGATTAATCTCTAAACATTGTAATTATTGGGCTTTTGTAAAGATTTATACATTGTAAAACTTATATTATCAATGTATTGGTAAAACGACGCATATAGAGTCGTTCATTATATGCCTTGTGTGTTTTGATTATTGATTAGTAGCACCCCAAAGCATGCTTCCGCTAAACAGTAAATTTGGGGGAGTTACAGGAGCAGTATTGTATGTCCCTAGTGTATCCACGCTTGGGTTCAGAATTTATGTTGTATACTTAGATGGCATTGGATTTCTTGTTCTGGTTGTTGTGGGGTTCAGATGATTTGCGTTTGTTGTTGTTGGAGGAGGATGTGTTGGATGTCTCAAGGTTGACAATCATGGCCATGAGTTCATGTGCCAACCGGATTGCACTTTCAACGGTGGTTGGCTTTGATGAGGTGACGTTCCCCTGAATATTCTCAGGGAGGCCGTGGATGTATCTCTTGATGCATTTCTCCTCCGGGTCAACTAAACCCGGGCATAATAAGGCGAATTGCTGGAATTTGGTGGTATATCTAGCAATGTCAGTTCCCTGCACTGTCAAGTGCCAGAATTCTTCCTCCAGACGGTGCAGTTCTTCTTCGGGATAGTATTTTTCCCTAAGCTTTTTCTTCAGTTCAGCCCAAGGAAGTTGGTTTGCTATCTCGATGCCCACAGAGTTTGCGTGGGTGTTCCACCATGTAAGTGCACATCCTTGAAAGGTGTAGGCAGCAAACTTGACTTTGTTATCCTCAGTACAGTTGCAGAGGTTGAAGACGGATTCCATACATTCAATCCATCTAATTAGACCAATAGCACCTTCCGTGCCTTTGAAGTAGAGTGGTTTGCGGCTAAAAAAATCCTTGTAAGAGCAAGGTTTGATAATAGGGGTATTGACTGGGGTTTTGTCGTTACTTCGAGAGTTTCGAGGTGAATCCCGAGCAGCCAAAGCATCGGCCACTGCTCGAGATACGACAGCATCAAGTTCGGCATCACTATAACTTTTCTTCTTTGGCGGCATGATTCTTCAAGAGAGAAATAAAAGGTACATGAGAGGTGGTACCAGAAGGATAAGTACGATAGATGTATATATATAAAAGTGGTAATACACAACATCACAAGGTAAAATCACAATGTAGAAATAATGGGAGAAATTGTCAATTCATAATACAAAGTCGAATGATTACAGACAATTTCTAGTTAGGAGTTTCAAAAGTCACAGACTTAGAAGTTTTACAAAAGTTCCGGGAATTATTACATCCGGTCAAATTACATAGGTCCTACGAAAACATAATAAAGTACGGATTCAGCCTAAGCTAATCCTGACGTACATTGAGTTGTGGAAGTAGTTCGGTGAGATGGTCTACAGATTCTGCAAGTCTGCTAACCATTCGGAGGGCGTCCTCGGTTTCCCTTAGACGTGTCTCGCACTGATTCAGCCTTGATTATGGGACGGAGAAATCGTTTCGGTTTCCAATCACTTGGTTGTGGACAACCTCCATAGTTTCGATGGTTTCACCCAGACGGTTGTCAAGGGTGTCCATGTGGTTGACGGTATTTTCATGATCTTCGGAGACTTGATTGATACATTCGAGTGATGTGAGTCTCCAGTTTTCGTTGGTTTCTTGGAGTTCATATCCATAGTATTAAGTCGTTGCTCGTGACGGTGTAGCCTAGTGGCTAAGTCTGACAAAGTGAAGTGAGTGGGGTATGGGTCAGCTCGAGGCAACCTGGTGTTCCGCCTAGCCACCCTTGGGTTTCGCGATCCATACGGATGAGAGTGTGACGAATTGGGTGGTCTGTTTGCCATTCTGAGACAAAGCGTTAAAAAGAATGAGGCCTATATTCATATAATACATATATAATATAGCCTAAGATATTGAGCGGGAGTGAGGCCTATCTATGTATATATGTATATATATATATATATATATATATCACATAATAGCCTAGGGTGTCTAACACAGACATGTTTGAGTCCCAGTTCTCTCGAGGTCAGAGTCAACTAGTGTGTCCTGTTCAGTCATGACTTCTTTCAGATCTCACATCATATTCTTTTAATTGTACATAGTTGATCAGGCTATGTTAAATTAAACTAATACAATGTAGTCACTGAACCTAATCATACTTAATGAGGAATACTGCCTAACGGTCATAGTCTAGGCTCACTAAATGCAACCTAGTTCACTATAACCTTAGTCTCTGATACCAATCTGTCGCACCCCCAAATTCGGGTTGCGGAAGCGAATCGGGTTGGGGCGCGACTAATCAATAATCACAAGCACAAAGATATAATGAACGACCACTATATGCGTCATTTTACAATTTCATTGATTAAACAAAAGTTTACATTGAAATATAGTGTACATTAGCTCAGTTCTTGAATTCAGAGATTTAAATTACATAATTAATCTATACAAAATATAACAATGCAATTAAATCTCTGATTGTTTGAATGCAGACTCGAGCTAATGATTTCTGATTGGGTAGCCAACCTACTGATGTGTACCTGTGATACATGCTAAAATTGATCAGCGAAACGCTGGTGAGCACACAAGTTTGTATGTCAACACATATTTGTATGAACCGCAAGATTTAATTGAATTTAAAATGCAATTAAGCAAAATAAAAGTTATACATCCATGAGCACATAGTCTGAGCTTAACTTGAATGTCACGTCCAATTAAGGAAACCCAACTGAGTTGCCTCCTACGAGTGCCTAATCTACACTCGTCTTCCCAAATGCTAATACGTCCGTTTGACCAGTTAGTGTGTGCTAACCCGGACGAGGATTGTCAATCCTATATGATATCATATACTAACATTCACGCTACAGATGTATTACCAAACTATGCTTGTGGAGGGCTTTAATTGATTAGTTGAAAACAACTCATGTAGTATTTGATTTGTATTGTACTTGCGTTCGTATTGTAAATCAAAACGAGCAATGTAATCACACCCCTGACGAAAACCATAAAATAGGGACTATGAGACTCACCTGAGCCTTGAGTGTTTATCGAATTAAACTTGAAGTGATTAGCTGTGAATTGATGTCTGAAGACTTGTAACCTGGGGGTGTCCAAGACACGCGATGGTTATAAACATGAGTAGGTATCTCGAAAGACTACCTTTGTAGTTGTTCGTCCAACTAGAATGTCCAAATTACTACGATTTGGTTGATTAAATTGTCCAAATTACTACGAATTGGTTGTTTAACTTGTCCAAGTTACTACGACTTTGTTGATTTGATTATGTTTTGAAAACGTGTACGGCCCGTTGGTGAATTGTTTGTAATAATAATCTCATTATTATTATGATTTCGAAGTGTTCATGTTCAAAAACGTATCCCGATGTGCCTTAAAAATAGTACCGTATAATTGTTTGAAGTTATACGCGTTTGACACTTAGTATAAATATGAGTTTTCTAGGTTCTGTCTTATGCGACACTAGGTGTGACATAAGTTGTTGTGTCGCAGGTCATGACTGCGACATAGGTCTTTGTGTCGCTATGTGCGACATCCGTAATTTAATGCGGCAGAAGGTATTGTGGCGCTATGTGCGATGGGAATGAGTTCTGCGACATAGTGTTTTATGTCGCTATATGCGACATCCGAAAGTATTGCGACATAGTCATTTGTGTCGCTATATGCGACATCCGTGACGTGGTGCGATATAGAGGCTTGTGTCGCTATATGCGACATAGGGCAGGATTTGGCGACATAAGAGCTTGTGTCGCAGGTGGCCTGGAGCCTCTGCGACATAACAGGCTGTTGGCCGGAATTTGAGCCGAAAATGTGTTTTCCAGTTTCAGTTTGACTTGAAACTTTTACCCAACCCATATTTGGACATTTTAAGCTTAAATAAACAACAACATGTTAAAAACACTCGAAAACGAGGAGTTTCGAGATTTTGTCGGAAACTTACAACTTAACGCGGAGAAATCCGAAAAGGTAGAAACGTAGATCGCGATGTGGTGAATCTTTTTCTCCAAACGAGCAAAGTGATTTGAGTGGGTTTGGTGGTGCTTTTGGTGATTTTAAGATGGTGGTGTGGTGGAAGTGTTGCGACATAGTCATTTGTGTCGGAAAGTATTGCGACATAGTCATTTGTGTCGCTATATGCGACATCCGTGACGTGGTGCGACATAGAGGCTTGTGTCGCTATATGCGACATAGGGCAGGATTTGGCGACATAAGAGCTTGTGTCGCAGGTGGCCTGGAGCCTCTGCGACATAACAGGCTGTTGGCCGGAATTTGAGCCGAAAATGTGTTTTCCAGTTTCAGTTTGACTTGAAACTTTTACCCAACCCATATTTGGACATTTTAAGCTTAAATAAACAACAACATGTTAAAAACACTCGAAAACGAGGAGTTTCGAGATTTTGTCGGAAACTTACAACTTAACGCGGAGAAATCCGAAAAGGTAGAAACGTAGATCGCGATGTGGTGAATCTTTTTCTCCAAACGAGCAAAGTGATTTGAGTGGGTTTGGTGGTGCTTTTGGTGATTTTAAGATGGTGGTGTGGTGGAAGTGTTAGAGAGAAAAGAGAGAGAAAAGAGAAAGAGAGATAAAGATGGAGAAGAAATGGGGTGGGGAGGTGGTGACCTCACCCCTTTTTGGCAGATTTTTCGATGGGGTCCACGGGTGTGGGCTTCATCAATTTTTCATCCTCTGTATTTGTGTTCCGCGCGGAGTTCTTTTTTCCGATCATTTAATCGTTTAAATAATTATTTTAAAATACGAATGTTTATTAATGTTTTTGTTGAAGTATTTCATCAAATACTTTTACTTGAGTTATAAAATATGACTTATTCTTGTTTCGATTGTTCGCGCATTTTGTTATTTTAATCGCGTAAATGTTGTTTGTACGATACGAATTTGATTTAAAATATTATCAAAATAATATTTTTGGATATAATAGTGTTATTAAATAATACTATATTATTTAATAAAATTGTTCACCAACGTCCGTATTAATTGAATCGAACTTCATTCGATTTGAAACTTGTACGATTTAATCAAATCTCATACTTATATATATATATTCAACAATATATATTATTTGATACATTACTTAGCCTAACATAGAACTAATTACATGTATTATACTTGATTAGGTACTAATTACTAGTCCTAATTTGACGGGTGTCACAATATATGAATCTTGAGATTGATTATAATCCATGTCTCGATTCATACGATATCAGTAAAACAAAGGGATAGTTGATCACTTATCTAAAAGGACTGGCTTTAAAGATATGATTCAGAGTTCGGCACTTGCGTTGGATGTCACTCTTTACTTAGTTAATGTAATAGAGACTTAGACCAATAATAGTTGATGAATTGTCCAAGTGGAAGACTGTTGGAATAGTGTCCTATTTCATAACTAATTGTTAAATTATCATTAAAAGTAAACTCCTTTTTGGGTTGCCCTCAATGAACAGTCAAGAGAAATATGAAGGGATAATATTAATTAGTATTAGTGTTATATATATAATTAGTTGATTTATTAATTTATGAATAAATTAATTAGAAACTATAAGTAATTAAAATTGGCGGAAGATTCTAGAAACTGACTCAACCGCCGGTTGGAAGGTCCAACCGCCGGTTGAAGATTAGGGTTTCAGAGGTGGTGGAAGTCGCGGACTTGGAGTCCAAGTCTAACAGCTCCAACCGCCGGTTGGAAGGTCCAACCGCCAGTTGGGAGTCGAATCTGGGTTTCTTTCACAATTATAAATAGGGGTCAAGCCTATATCTTCAAACATACGATTTCAAGTATAAATTTTCAAGGATTTCGAAAATTCGACTCTCTCTTGGGTTTTAGGGTGTTAAGCAGTAGAGGTATTCTACTTTGGGTACTTGCCTCCAAGTAACGGAGATCTGCTCGTTGGTCTTCACGCGAGAAATAGGTTTTCTCTAAGGTTAGTGTTTTCCTTATTTATCTGATTTGTTTATTGCACTATTTAAGTTAAAGATCCCTTTGGGTTTTAGTTCCTTATTCCTTAGATTATTTAAAGTTATTGTTTTTCCGCTGCGTTATGATAATCTAATTAGGGAATAGAAAACCCAATAGAAGGTTGGTTTTAATTATTTATTACTCTGTGTGCGTTAAAAAATTTGTAGTAATACAAAGTGATTAAATAAGTTAATAAATATTTAATAATTGAATACATGTCTTTTTCGGTCATCAAAAAACTGAACCCGTTGTTGATGCTGTCGTTGGAGATGTGGTCCTATGAGCAACCTAAATACCGAGAATAGTAACATTGATTTGAACTTGGATTTGAGTTGTTTATATGCGGATGACGACGTGCATGTAAGTAACAAATAACACCGTTTACTTAATGATATTAATCGTTAGTACATTTTTCAAGTTACATTTTTTGTTAACTTTTAATACGTGGGATGTGGATGATGACACATCCATATGTGGTAGCCTTCACTCTTTGTCCTAGGTACTTACAGCAACTATGGATGAAGTCGAAAAAACCAGACTCGGTAGCATGATGGCCTCATTTGAAAATATAATGGTAATGTGCATTGAAGTGAAATTGAAATTGTTTGTGGTTTTATGTTATATATATGTTTTCATTGTTTTATTAATTGCAACTTTGTTAAGGCATTTTGGTGTAGTTAACTGAAAATTGCGACACATGCAGGAGGGCAACAGTGTTGATATGCAAGACCCGCACACTAACATGGTCGAGACACGAGCCCCGGATGTTACACCCTTGGGAGTTGATGACGATGAATATGAGGAGGTTAGCATGTTTTACCAACATAATGTTGATGCTAATATATCAGTAGTAGTAATACTTTTTATACTAAACATGTTTGCGGAATAGAGTTGTAATTTTATCACGTGTTCCTAAATATAGTTATACAACAAACTACCAAGTAAAAGGCCAAAGAAAAAATCTCGCTACATAAATCACCATTTTATGGCCTTATTGAGGAGGACAACCAAGATCCAGGGAAAGAGACGAAGGACCCGCATAGAAAGATGTACACGTCAGATGTGCTTCCATATAGAGAAGTCCCAATATGGGAGGAGATACTAGTGTAGTGTATTATTTGTTTTAAATTTTATTAGTACATTTTAAGTAGTTACATTTTTTGTTATAATAACTTTGTCGTTCTTATAGGATTTCACAAGACGTTATGGAAATTTGCTTGTCCCTATGATATATCAGGATTTAGAAGATTGGCTAAAGTCGGAAAATTCAATATCATTTAGTTTTGGTACAAATTGAACTTGGATAAAAAGTTTTGGTACAGATTCCTTTATCGACCACAACTGAAGGAGGAAATAGTAGGCGAGGATAGGATAGAAAATGGATGGCTTGAAAATAATGTACATACTTTCTTACTTGAAACTTGTAAACACGTTCCTCCTCTACAATTTTTATTAATAGAGGATTAAAATGATACAATACACAGCATATTAGATTGTGGATCAACTACCTGAACACACTTAGACCTGAAGATGCGGACTGGTGGTTCATGCATGTTTGTACTTCCATATTTATTATCAAGTTGATGTTTGAGAAGTTTAATTGTCAAGCATATTGTTATATTAATTACTGTTATCATGGAGGTTGTATGATATGGATGTTTAATTTCGGTCACATAGAATATTATCATTAGTACATCGTTAAACTAGTTCATTGTGTTCAAGATAAGATATTGCCGCATATATTTTAGTTATGAATATGGTGAAAATTATTTAAAGTGATGGCAATATCATAATAAAAATACATCTACCTTTATTCCCAAATTCAGTATATATTACATTGACTAATATAAGTTATTGAAAACCAACTAGAATTCATTCAAGTCGATAGTGGGATATACGAATTGTTGCAATGACATCATAGAAATACGGCATTGGCTTTCTTGTATGATCATCAGCACCACATCTCATACAGACTTTCTTTTTAACCTTTTCTCCCTTTGATGGAATACGCCCTGTCTTTTTGGGTCTGCCTGCATTGCGTTTATTGTTTAAGGGTGGTAAACTCCTTTCAGGCATCACCCAGTTAGGTATATCGCCAACAAAGTTCGGTTCCTCAACGTATGTTGCCTGATAAGTCGGATTTATGAACCAATGTTTTGCTAAGTCAGCATTTTTGGTTACTCCGATTTCCTTTAACACTGCTATAGCATGTCCACACGGTAAACCAGAGTGTTGCCATTGGAAACGAGTACGCGAGATGTTGTATACTCTCCACTTGTTGGATTTCAAAATTCTCCACTTTATTTTCTGCATAAGGCGTTAACGGTTGCTTCAACTTTTCATAGTTAACTGTTTTATACATACAAACACATTGTTATAGATAATTGCTACATCATTAATATCGGTTCCAGGATTTTTCAGTTTCAAGTTAATTAAGTAGTACGGTAACTTGCTAAACGATTCTGCATGACCGCCTCTCAACTTCTCCGAAGCAGCTACCCTACCACGCCAAGCTTGTTGATAAGAAATCTTAATCTGATAAGTATCATTAATATCTTCAATTATAACTTTTGGCCTTAAAACTCTGTTGGGATCTTTCAACCTCTCCACTAT
Source organism: Pseudognaphalium luteoalbum (assembly GCA_963422505.1). Lineage (NCBI taxonomy): Eukaryota > Viridiplantae > Streptophyta > Magnoliopsida > Asterales > Asteraceae > Pseudognaphalium > Pseudognaphalium luteoalbum. Next base: position 84,945,886 of record OY730193.1, read on the forward strand.
AATATCACCCCATACCTCTTTATAAGCGTTCCGATGCTTCATCTTTGTTTGCGTGTTTGAACATGTATAGAAGTCATACAAGTTGGTAACTTGGAAAGGTTCCCCTTGCTTTGCTCGACGAGTTACTATCTTCCAGTTATATCCTTCATTAAAATAGACAACATCGAATCGTTTTAGACGAATTTCTTACTTTGTATTGATGTCCATCTACAAGTGATTTGTGGGCAATAGTGGACTTGCAATGTTCTTTGTTGAAAAACCACATACCTTCCGCCAATTTAACTTTGCTCTTTCCGTCATATATGCTTTGCAAGATTTCTTTGGTTTTTACAGATGGAGTTGGTAGTGGTTTAGGCATATAAGTAAATGTGTTTTTTTTTGCACTCGCTAGGAGGTATGTATAATGCATTACCATCATCGTTTTCATCACCTTTGTAACACCTCGAAAATTTAAACGTAATTACGAGCATTAAACATTTGCATTAGAAGACTAATTCCCTACTTGAGTGAATTCACAACTACTTTTAGAGGTGAGTCTAGCAAAGCCCGGCTAGTTAATACGCGTAGTATGTAACGTTTCGTAATTTATTGTAATTACGTACCAAACATTTGGAACAAACTCGATAGATATTTATACAACCGTTGGTGACAAATTATTTAAAAATAATGTGGATTTATCCAAACAAATATTATTTACTTTAATATATTACACGATTATACGTTCTATTAAAACGTAACTTTACGCAACGAAAATGTGTGAGACGCGCCCGACAAACGAAATGAACTTAAGTTATATTTTTATAATTTCATAATAAGTATTATGATAAAATACTTCAAGTAAAAATATTGGGTTTTAAATCGTTAACAAAACGTATTTTATAAAACGTTATACGATTAACTAAAATGTAAAACGAACGGGTAAACGAACACCACAACTAACATAATTTGGAAAACAATAATTTAACCCACCACACCTCATGGGGCCCACAGAAAATCTGCCCCATGAAGCCCCATGCTCCTTTCCCCTTGCTTTTCTCTCACTCTTTCACCCATACTCCATCAACTTCACTCAATTCTCTCCTTCTTCTCTCTTCTCTCTCTCTCTCTAAAACGACTTGGAGGCTTCCATAAGCCACCAACACAGCCTCCTAACACCATCATATCACCACCATAGTGCCGCCACAATCCGCCACGCCGAAATTCAAGAAAACGCATAAAAACGGGCATTCGACTTCTTTCTTCCTTCTCCTCTTCATTTCTTTGTAAGAAACTCTTTATTCTTCATTAATTATACTTGGAACATATATATTTACATGTTCTTATGTTTATCAACTATAAAATGTCCAAAATATAAAACGAAACGCGTTTTAAAACTCGAAATATATAATTTTGTTTCCTGTCCAGATTTCTGTTCTTACTTCAATGAATTATTTAAAAATCATTTCTCCATGAAATGATGCGTTTCTTAAGCCTAGAATGTAGTACAATAAGTTATCTTTCCAAAAAAATTAGTCTCGTGACTTTTTGACTCCGTTTGCTACTCGAAAACATTTTTCTCCGGTAACATAGGTTTACTGTTCCGGCAGGCAGTAAAAACAGCCCACTTCTCGAGACTATATCTCGAGTTCTAGACCTCAAAAACGTGTTAGACCACTTGGAAAATCTTTGTAATTTTGTTATGTACAAAAAGTACCTCTTTGGCTCATTCCAGAAATACACCCATTTCTCCAGAAAATTAGGTTTGTGAGAAGTGGTCTAATCTCGGATTAAACTTAACACTGACACTTTGTAGATTTTTATAAAATATCAAACGACCTCCAAAAGTCATAAACAAATTACAGGAAGTACATAACATATGTAGGAACTTTGTGTAAAAATTTCAGAATGATTTGATAACGTTTACTATTTTAGATAAAATTCACAAATAATCCGTGAATACATTATCGGATGAACAATAATCCGTGAATATATTGTCGCATGATCATCCGTGAATCACAATCTATACTCATTGTCACATAAAAACTAACACTTGAAAGAATTCCGTCAATCCTTATTGACGCATGAACAAAATTCCGTGAATGCTATTGTCGCATGAATAGTACTCCGTGAATATTATTATCGTATGAACAAAGTCCGTGAATCACCGTTGTCGCATGAACAGTAACTTTGACTTTTGTTGACTCACGCATGAACAGAACATTGACTTTCATTCACTTCGGCTAAAACATACACTTTCAGAAAAATAAACGTAAACTTAATTATACTCTCGCATACACTTTTATAAGTGTACAAAACAATGAAACACTTAATATTATTACAAAACAATTTTAAAACACGAACAAACAACTAAACCATTTGGACATATCTAGTTGAGGGAACACTAGCATGGATGGTCAACTAAGACATCCACTTACTCATACTTATAAATTTCATACGTTTAGGGTTTTAGTAGATTCTGGACTATACTTGGGCTTTAGGCTTTGCTAGCTCTCGCACTATTACTTAACTCAACAGGTGAGTTCACAGCCCCTACTTTTACTGCCTTACTACTTTTGAACAGGGGTGGAAAACATAGTCAACTGCTTTACTGATTGTCATAACTACTTTTGCATACATGATTGTTATCATACTTGTTTACTCGTATGATTTGAGTACTTTGAACTGTTGAACCTTTACAACATAACTGGTATTTATGAAACAACATTTTCATACTATAAACGTGATAAAACTTGTTTGGAAAACCGGAGAACGACCGGTACTTTTTATAAGAACGCTGGAAAACGACCAGCAACGTATTTTAGTGCCAGAGAAAGACTGGCCAAGTGGATGGGAGAACGACCCATGCGTATTTGGATGGGAGAACGACCCATGCGTCTTTTGACCAGAGAACGACCGGTACTGTGTTTCGCTGGAGAATGACCAGCAGTGTTTATTGCCAGAGAACGACTGGCCGAGTTGGACGGGAGAACGACCCGTGCGTCTTTTGACCGGAGAACGACCGGTACTGTTTTGGAAACGCTGGAGAACGACCAGCAACGTATTTTAACTGTGTTTTGGGCAACATTCCAACCGAACAATATTAGATAACATTCCACAAAACGTTTACTTAACTATTATGACAACAATTGTTTACGAACGTGCAACTATTTAACGAACTGTACTCGTAAACTTAAAACCTGTGAATTCACTCAACCTCGTTGTTGACTTTTTACTATGTTTTTCAGTGAATTAGCTGCGCATGTAAGATCCGCCTGCACATATGGAACATAGGCGACCCTTGAAGCAAATAGGATGCCAACTTTTGACAACTGGATTTCTTTTATATAACTAATATGTTTTAGTCATATTCAAGAAATCTACTTTTGTAACCGTAACTACATTTACATTTGTACGATTCGATGAATCGTAAAACTTTGTAACTATTAATTTGGCATCTTAATATATATGTTCTGTTGAAATCATAAGCTCTGATACGTATGCATGTACTGTGTAGTGTGGCACTCCCCATACTTAACTAAATGCTTCCGCTAAACTAAACCGATGAATTTGGGGGTGTTACAACCTTCGTCACTAAAGAATTAATAATCAGTATCACTTTCTTCTTCAGATTCATCGCCATGACCCTCCCCACATTCATCCCCTCCATCTTCATCACATTCTTGGCCGCTATTGTATCTCATTTCTTCGTTGCCATCGTACGTTTGGTTTTTAGAAGTATCGACATCATAGCTGGGTTTTAATGATAAACCAAATTCAAGAAACTGATGGGTTTCGTGATTTTGATTTTCATTATAATATTGAAAATTTGATTCTTCAGGTGGTTGCGCATCCACAACAAGAAGTTGTTGTGAACTACTGCCATCGTATATGGGGTTTTGTGAAAAACCAAGTTCAAGAAACTGATGGGTTTCATAATTTTGATTTTCGTTATAATGTTGAAAATTTGAATTGTAAGGTGGTTGTGTGTGATTTGAAGGAAGTTGGTGAAAAGTTGTATGATATGGTTGATTATTATAAAATGGATGAGGATGCCGAGATGAATCATGGAATTGAGTTGGAGTTTGATATTGAGATGATGGATCAAACAAGTAGGTTTGATTTGGATAATAATAAAAATTGGAAGTGTATTAGGAATTTTTACCTAAGTAATTTGTTGTTAATTCATAGTAGACTCAACAATAAACAACTCTATTGGTCTTCCATTCATATTCTGAGCTACTTCTATAAAGAAAGCAACTTCGTCATCATCAATAAGTTCCATTGCATAATCGTCGGCTGATAGTTTATAAGATAGAGTATATCCACGATCCATATCTAAATTGAACTTCTTTCCGACGTATGTAACTAACTTATTGTAGGTAGTATTAATTCTCAAATTAACACCACGCCTACAAGAACTAGTAACAAGTATCACCTTAACAACTTCTTTTTGAGAACTCATTGTTGTTTTGTGAATTGAAAAGTTTTATAATTTTACCCTATCAGTTGTTGGTGACAATTTTATATATATATATATATATATATATATATATATATATATATATATATATATAGTACGTTGTTTGATAAGGTAAGGGTTTGACATTGTAAAGCAAGATATCCGTACAATACGACAAGACAACTCAGCTTTAAAGCGATAATTTCGTACAACGTACAACACAAATCATAATCAAAAGCGAGAATTTCGTACCAATGACAAGACAGGTCATATTTATAGCCATAATTTCGTACAACGTACAACACAAATCACAATCAAAAGCGATAATTTTGTACAACTGACAAGACAAGTCATATTTAAACCATTATTTCGTACAACGTATAACATAAATCATAATCTAAAGCGAGAATTTCGTACAAATGACAAGACAAGTCATATATAAAGAGATAATTTCATACAACGTACAACATAAATCATAATCAAAAGCGAGATTTTTATACAACCGATAAGACAAATCAACTTTTAAGTACAATTAAACAAACAACATGTCGTTGAAGCAACAACATACATTACATGACAGATTCTAATTAAAAACACATTACACAAAAATTGTAACATACATGACAACAAATGAAAGATAATTTTGATTTGCATGACATGTCATTCCCTATTTGGGACGTTCATCGATAGTAATGTGCGTTGCTGTCATCACTATCGTAGTCAGTAACATTCAGTTTGGGTTCTTCATCCATATATACAAGATATAACTCAATACCTTGACTACATTCTTTTGCATGTTTTACTACTTTATTCCATTTTTCATCCGACATAAGCATACGAGCACCATCATTTTCAATATTGTCAGCTTCACAATAGTATACATCACTAAAAGTGAAATTTATATTTTCCTTAAGATAGGAAAACAGCTTACTGATATCATAGTCAGTAACATGAAAATCAACGATTGTTTATTTCACACCATTTTCGTATGACTTATTGTCATAACGAAGTTCTCCACCATAAAACACAGTAAGCTCAATCAGTTGCATTATATTACCCTTTGATTGAAATAGAAAATAATTGGATGATGAAATAACGAGATAACTAAGGTATTTATAGTCATTTATTTAATATTATTATATGTCAACTTTCTAGTGATAAATACGTACAACTGAGATGACAAGTCAGCTTTAAAGTGATATTTTCGTAAACTTGACTAGACAACTCAACTTTAAAGCGAGATTTTCGTACAACTGACAAGACAACTCATGCATTTGAACTTGAATTCTGTACAACTGACAAGACAACTCATCTTTAAGGCGACATTTTCGTACTTATGATAATAAAAGTCATATATAAAGCGACATTTTGGTACACAAGATAATATAATTTTAAAAACACACTAACTATATTTAAAAAAACACTAAACCATACATCATTATAAAGCATACATTACATAATTAGACCATACATTACATAATTAAAACCATACATTACATAGTTAAGACCATAATTAAGACATGCATCAAATAACCAATCAAAAATACACTAAACAATAATTAAAAAGCTACATTACAGCAAATGAAAGATTTTTTTTAAGTATAGTTGTCATTTGGGTTACGGAGAGTACGAATAATTGGGAAAATGTCTTAAGTAATGAGTGTTGCTGCCATCACTATCATAGTCACTCTGATGAACGTCAAGTTCTTCATTCATCTCGATAAGGTATAGCTCAATCTTTTACCAGAATTATGAGCCTTTTTTTTTACCTGGACCAAAGTTTCATCCCACAACAGAAAACGAGCACCATCAATTTCTATTTTCCCTTGTTCACGGTACAATACTTCATCAAAAGTAGTATTGCAAATGTTTTCTTTTAAAAATACAAACAACATTTATAAATCATACCGAATGACATCAATATCGAATGTTTCTTTCATACCATTATCGTATGACTTATAGTCGAATCTAAGTACGCCACCGTAAAAGACATCAATTATAACGACTGTCGGTTCCATAGTCGTAGGAAAATATGATATTATCAAAGTTTTTATATTGAGATAATATAAAATAAAGTGATCAATGAACGGGCATTAGTGTTGTGTATTTATATTCAACGTTCAAGCGAGATATACGTACAACTGATATGACAAGTTAGCTGTAAACCGAACATTTCGTACATATGACTTGACAAGTTAGCTTTAAAGAAAATTTTTCCTACATATGACAAGACAACTCAGCTTTAAAGTGAATTTTTCGTGCATATGACTTGACAAGTTATCTTTAAAGCGAAATTTTTGTACATATGACAAGACAACTCAGCTTTAAAGTGAAATTTTCGTATATATGACAATACAACTAAGCTTTAAAGTGACATTTTCATAAAAATGACAAGACAACTCATGCTCAAAAGCGAGATTTATGAACAACTAACAAGACAATTCATCTTTAAGGTGATATTTTCGTACACTTTACAGGTACAACTTAAAGTTACTATATAAACTTCAAAAGAACACACATTTGATCCCCACATTTGTTCACTAGAATGGAAAACAACAAATATAGCCACATATTTAGATCGCCGAATGAGACTAAATTAAATGATAAGAGATATCGTAAGTAACCTTATTTTTAATGATGATGATAAACCATATATTTATTTTTACTGGATACTCATTTTTTTAATACTAGTGATGATCCTTATTTGTTCTCCATCAAAGTTCACCACTATGGAAGGTTTTCCAATCCTCCTGATAGGACTTATGAAGATGGTGTGGCCACTTATGTTGATTGTTTACATTTAGCAACATTTTGTATTGATCAAATGGATAAGATACATTCTGAATTAGGTTATGATGACACTTCAGCTAGATTCTATTATTTTAATAAGCGTAATGTAGGCTTGAATTCCGGACTCCATGCATTGCATCATGAAGAAGATGATGATGTATTTGAAATGCTGCTGCACAGACCAGACAGACTGAAATTTACATCTCACATACTAAAGTCACTCCAAATTATGGTGATTCAACCAGCAACATGAATAACGGAGGAAATGATAATGGCCCTTCAAGTTCGAGAAGAAGGTTGTTTGCTTAGGTAGTTTGTCGTTACGCATTTATAATATCAAGTATTAGGTCGTACTTTTCCTGTTAGGTTGTTTATCGTTGTGTACCTGTAACAACATCAAGGATTACTTGTATGTGTTTGTTACAATATTATTGTAACACCCCCAAATATAATATTGCGCGGAAGTAAGCTTTGGGTGTTACTAATCAATAATCAAGCACCAAAGTAAAGCAAACGACATCTATATGCAACGTCGTACAATAGTACAAAAGTAATACATTGTTAAAGTAGTGTAACAAGCTTCGAATTCGAAAAATGTTCCTAGAGATTCGAATACATAACTGATATACAAAAATCAATGCAAGAGAACCTCCAAAAGTTTGTATGCATGCGACTCGAGCTACCAGTCCTGTGGGTGTGCAGTCCTACTGCTGCGGTAAACCTGAGATAGATGCTAAAAAGTGTCAACCAAAAGGATGGTGAATCTTACAGGTTGTGTAAAGTAAATCATTTATGAACCACAAGTAAGTACCAGTAATGCCCTCGAGCATAGTAAGTAAATCGGTAACTCAGTAAATCAGTAGGTCAACACAGTTACCATGAACTCACAAGTTGAAGCTTAACAGTGTAGTGTGAATGGTACAATCAAGTACAGTATCACGTACCCCCGTGAGTGCTATCCGAACACTCATATGTAACAAATACTAATATACCTGTTTGTACGGTGTAATCCGTGGTGGCGCTACCACCCCAGGCAGGGATTGTGAGTCCCAAATGGATCCATCAATTAATATTAGTCGTCCGTGTCTACGGTGTAATCCGTGGTATCGCGTCTACCTGGGACGGGTAACCCAAATGGATTCATTTACTATTATCCGCGCTTAAGAAAAAGTTTTACTCATGAAATCCGTGTAAAAAGTTTATCAGTATTTGTTTTTATGAAAAACGAGCAATGTATCCCACCCCAAAGTAAAAATAGTAAAAGTGGGGCTGTAAGACTCACCTTAGTCTAGCAAGTATGATACTTTCGTGTAAGCGAATAAGTATCCCAGATGTAAGTCCGTAGTGTTGGATGTAATTCCGTAAGTTGGTTCTCCGAACCCTGCAACCTTCTGGAGTCTGAAACGCACAAGGTTGTAAGCAAGTAAGTAAGTTGGTGTCACGAAGGATCACCCATGCTAGTTTTCCAATCAACTAGAAAATGTCCAAGTATTTGTGTGTACGTTTGTAATCATTTTGTAAATAAGTGTGGCCCGTTGGTGACGGAGGTGTAATAATAATTCAAATATTATTATTATGTAATTCATCGTGTTTGTATACCTTGTAAAGCATATACATAAATTGGTTATTTGTAACGTGACGTGTAACCTTCGTTCGGATGTAAGTTCGTGCGAGTGTAAGCTTGTCTTATAAACAATTGGTTCGAGTGTAAGCTCGTGGTAGAGTGGGTGTAATCCAATCTAAGCGTATGTGTAATATCATATGTAGTTTCGAGTGTAATCTCGTATGGATATCAACACGTGCGAGTGTAATCTCGTAAGTTTAGTTACAGATTCGAGTGTAAGCTCGTATGCGTTGAAGTTGTAGCGTATACGTCCAAAAGTATATGTATATCATGTAAGTGTAGTGTCGTATAAAGTATAGTTGTTGTATGTATTCAATACTTAGTATAAAAAGTATTTTCAAGTCCCTGTTTTATGCGACACTTCATGCATCACATTATGCGACACTGGGGTTAGTGTCGCTATATGCGACATTCAGAAGTTATGCGACACAAGTGCTAGTGTCGCAGTATGCGACATTCAAGATTTTATGCGACATTCGGCTTAGTGTCGCTATATGCGACATTCAAGATTTATGCGACATTATTAATAGTGTCGCAGTATGAGACACTCAGATGCTAATGCGACATTGGGTCCAGTGTCGCAGTTGGGTTGGCCCTCCTGCGACACTACCGGCTGTTTGGTTTTCAAGTATCGGGTTTGTGGTCAAACGACCTTGGTTTGACCCGACACTTATAGAGAAGCCATATATATGTTAAAAAAGCTTAATAAAATTGTCGTTACATTTTATGGTCGACCCGAAGTATCGGTTTTGTGAAATGACAAAAACAGTCCCTTTAGTTTTAGTTCCAGATTTTTAACCCGATTCCTCACACGATCTTGATAACTTAAATTCCACAACAACTCCCAAGAAAAATACCTATAATACCCATATATGTTAGATATTTTATATGATTTTTCCAAGGATTTTAGGGTTCGTTTAGTTGGTTAATAAAATCGAAAGTCCCATGAGGTCCGAATATGACCAATCCGGATACAATTCCAAAGATCTATTTTTTTGAGAAAATCCGTGTATTTTCATGAGATGACAAAGAAGAACTTTTTAAAGTTAACAAAATTTGTGAGGTTTTGGCTCTGGTATTATACGTTTTAGAGGTCTAGAAATTAAGATATGGTCTCGAGAAGGAGGCGGATGTTTCTACCCGCCGGAACAGTAAAGCGCACCTTAACGGAAATATTGTTTTAAAATAGAAAACGAAGTCGATATATTACGAAATTGGTGTCGTTGGAAAGATAACAACACAAAATACATTTTAGGCTTAAGAAACGTCCATTTTAGTTAAGAGATAAATTTTATAAAAATCGTGGTAGTTGACCTTTTTTCTGGACAGAAAGTATAACTCAAGATTACGAGTTTTAAATCGCATTTCGGTTAATGTTTTGGGCATACAAAAGTTGAGTGAACACTAAAACATGTTAATAACCATAAAAAAAGTAGAACTAAGGAAAGAAAAGAGTTCTTACAATGATCTAGATGAAGAGTGAAAGAAATGAAGTTGAAAGCTCGTTTTCTCGCGTTTTCTTGATTTCCGGCGTGGCAGTTCATGATGGCTTGATGGTGGACTTGTGGTGGTGTGATGGGGATGGGGTGGCTGACCTCTGGTCATTTTTAGAGAGAGGAGGGAGAGAGGTTGAGAGAGAATGAAGGTTGAGTGGGTGAATGAAAATGAGGTTGAGTGTGGTGATGAGGGGTTAAGTGACAATGAATTCAAGAGGGCATGGGGATGGTGTGGGCTCACAAAATCTGCAGATTTTGTGGGGGTCCCACCCCATATGGGTGTTAAATCTTGTTCCTCAAAGTTACGCTCCGTGCGGTGCTCGTTTACCCGTTCGTTTCGACGTTCGTTTAATCGTTAAACGTTTATTTTACACGTTTCATTAACGATATATTTTATCAAATTTTCAATTGAAGTTTTTATTTAAAATACTTAGTAAACATTTTATAAAATGTCTCATTTCAATCTCGATTTGCGCGCTCGTTTATCGTTTATTTAATCGTGTAACGTTTTTAAACGTTATAATTATACGCGTGTAATCGCGATATTTTTACTTGAAGTATACTATCAAAATACTTTGTTTTGAGTAATAAAAATATAACTTTGATTGATTTCATTTGTCGGGCGCGTATCGTACGTTTTCATCGCGTACTATTACGTTTTACACAAAACGTATAATGTGTAATATATTTTCGTAATATATTTAAGTAAATAATGTTTGTTTGGATAATTCCACGTTATTTATAAAGTTTGTCACGAACGTCCATATTTTCATTGTCGGATATCCATCCGGTCATAAGTGTACTATTTAAACAAATCGTATAAACGTGTATGTAATTACACATAACGTTACATATATTTAGATTAATATAAACTAAATACACGTAATTGCAAGTAGTTTAGGCACTAATTAAAGTCCTAAATTAGCGGGTGTCACATTCTCCCCTTGTTAGAAGAATTTCGTTCCGAAATTAGCTCGAAGTCGCGGTGTGAGTAGAGTCCATGAACAGGTGTGGATATTTCTGTCGCATTTGGTCTTCCCGTTCCCAAGTGAATTCAGGACCACACCTCGAATTCCACCGGACTTTAACAATGGGAATACGACTCTGTTTTAAGCGTTTAACCTCACGGTCCATAATTTCCACGGGTTCCTCGACAAAGTGTAGTTTGTCATCAATGTGTATCTCATCAAGAGGTATAATCAGTGTCTCATCAGACAGACACTTTTTGAGATTCGAAATGTGAAAAGTAGGATGCACGCTACTGAGTTCGGAAGGTAGCTGCAGCCTGTATGCTACTGAACCAATCCTTTCAAGGATTTCGAACGGTCCAATGAATCTGGGATTCAGTTTCCCACATTTGCCAAAACGGATGACGCCTTTCCAAGGCGATACTTTCAGGAGTACTCGATCCCCAACCTGGAATTCGAGGTGTTTGCGTCTCATGTCAGCATAGCTTTTCTGACGATCACGTGCAGCTTTCAGTCGGTTTTGTATGCCGATGATCTTTTCAGTGGTTTCGTGAATGATTTCTGGACCAGTGAGTTGTGTATCCCCCACCTCGGTCCAACAAATGGGTGATCGGCACTTACGACCGTAAAGTGCCTCGAAGGGTGCAGCTTTAATGCTGGTGTGATAGCTGTTGTAGTATGAAAACTCACACAACGGTAAGTGATTTTCCAAGTTTTTACCGAAGTCAACTACGCAAGCTCGTAGCATATCCTCCAGTGTTTGTATAGAACGTTCGCTTTGGCCATCAGTCTGTGGGTGATAAGCAGTACTCATGTCCAAACGAGTACCAAGAGATTTTTATAGCGATTGCCAAAAGCGAGAAGTGAATCGAATATCTCTGTCAGAGATAATTGAGATGGGTACGCTGTGTCTTGACACGATCTCTTTTAGGTAGATCCGTGTCAAACGTTCCATCTTGCCAGTTTCCTTGATGGCCAGGAAATGAGCAGATTTCTTGACACGATCTACGGTCACCCAAATGGTATCGCAACAGCTCGGTGTTTTCGGGAGTTTGGTAATGAAGTCCATGGTGATCTGCTCCCATTTCCATTGAGGGATTTCTGGTTGTTGCAGCAACCCGGAAGGTTTCTGATATTCAGCTTCAACCTTGGAACAAGTAAGGCACTTGCTAACATAGGCTGCAATGTCAGCTTTCATGTTAGGCCACCAATACAATTGTTTGATGCCATGATACATTTTGTCGGCACCAGGGTGGATAGAGTATCTAGACTTGTGAGCCTCGTCCATCACCAAGTCTCGTAGGTTCCCAAATCTTGATAACCAAATTCTATTAGAGAAGTATTTGGCCCCGTCAGGTTTGGTCTCAAACTGTTTATCCATGCCTCGCAAGGCCTCGTGTTTCACATTTTCAGTTTTGAGTGCTTCGAGTTGAGCGGTAAGAATTTGGATTATGAGATCGTTGTGTATAGTCATACTAATTACTCGAATACAGAGGGGTTTCACTCATTCCTTACGACTTAGGGCATCGGCCACAATGTTGGCTTTTCCCGGATGGTAACGGATTTCGCAGTCGTAATCGTTAAGTAATTCGGCCCAACGGCGTTGTCTCATGGTTAGGTCTTTTTGGTTGAAGATGTGTTGGAGACTCTTGTGATCAATGAAGATTGTACACTTGGTACCATACAAGTAGTGTCTGCAAATTTTAAGAGCGAATACAACTGCTCCCAACTCTAGCTCATGAGTGGTGTAATTCTTTTCGTGGACCTTGAGTTGCCGAGAGGAGTAAGCAATAAATTTTTCTCGTTGCATCAGCACGCAACCGAGACCTTGGTGTGAGGCGTCATAGTACACCACGAAGTCATCGTTACCCTCGGGTAAGGATAGGATAGGTGCACTACAGAGTTTCTGTTTCAGTAATTGAAAGGCTGACTCTTGTCTTTCAGTCCAGTCGAAATTCTTCTCTTTCTGAGTCAATGTAGTGAGTGGTTGAGCTATTTTTGAAAAATTCTCAATGAATCGCCTGTAGTATCCGGCGAGTCCTAAGAATTGGCGTACTTCAGTGGGTGTAGTAGGTGCTTTCCAGCACTTGATGGCTTCAAATTTGGAAGGATCGACATGAATTCCTTGACTGTCAATCACGTGTCCAAGGAATTGTACAGTTTGCCTCCAGAACTCACACTTGGAGAATTTGGCATATAACTCCTCGTGCTTCAGTATTTCTAGAATGATTTTCAGGTGTTGCGCGTGTTCTTGTTCATTGCGCGAGTAAATCAGAATGTCATAAATGAAGACGATGACAAACTTTTCGAGGTAAGGCTTACACACCCGATTCATAAGGTCCATGAATATTGCCGGTGCGTTGGTCAAGCCGAATGGCATCACTTGGAATTCGTAATGCCGTAGCGAGTTCTAAAAGCTTTTTAGGGATATCTTCCTCACGAACTCGGAGTTGGTGATAACCTGACCTTAGATCGATCTTTGAATAAAAACTCGACCCCTGAAGTTGGTCAAACAGGTCATCAATGCGAGGTAGTGGGTAACGGTTCTTGATGGTTAATTTGTTGAGTTCACAGTAGTCGATGAACATGCGGAAAGAACCGTCTTTCTTTTTCACAAACAGGACCGGGGCTACCCAAGGCGAGGAACTCGGTCAAATAATCCCTTATCCAGGAGTTCTTGCAGTTGAGTAGACAACTCCTGTTGTTCGGATGGGGCTAAACGGTACGGTGCTCGTGTCACGGGTGCTGCACCGGGCACAAGGTCAATAGAAAACTCGACTTGTCTAGGTAACGGAAGGCCAGGAAAGACTTCTGGGAAGTCTCGAACAATAGGCACATCCTCAAGTCGCTTCTCCTCCGACTGTTTCTCCGTAACATGCGTGAGGATTGCCTGGTACCCTTTTATCAGGTATTTCTGGGTTTTCATACACGAGATGATATTCAGTCTCATCCCACTGGTCTCCCCTTGTATGACTAGAGTTCCACCGGTGGCGAGAGGGATACGAATGATTTTCTCAAAACAGTTAATTTCGGCACGGTGTTTGGATAGCCAATCCATACCGACAATGATGTCGAAGCTGCCGATCTCAACAGGCATAAGGTCAATAGAGAACAGCTCACCAGCTAAGTTTAAGGTGCAGTTAGGTATTACACTGTTGGCCTCAATAAGTTTTCCATTTTCCAACTCTACTATGTACTTAGAATCTAAGGCAACAGGTGTGGTGTCAAGTAGTGAACAAAACTCTTCAGAAACTCCTATCAGCACCAGTATCAAATAATACAGATCAGTCAAATTCTTGAGAAGGAATGTACCCGTGACCACATTTGGGTCTTGGAGGGCATCCCCAGAATTAAGTACAAAAGCTCTGCCCCGAGCGTTGTTGTTCTTGTCCTTTTTCTTGTTTTTCAATTTGGGGCAGTCACTTCTGAAATGTCCAGCAACTCCACATTCATAACAGGTTCTGGGAGTGTTGGGTTTGGTGTTGGTATTGGCAGTGTTGGTCCTGCAGTCTTTAGCAAAGTGCCCAAATCGCTTGCACTTGCTACAAGGGCAAGAACCATTATGATGAAGTTGGTACCTAGAATAGTAGGGTTTGTCCCCTTGGTATTCCTTCTTGTTATCAGAACTAGAGGTGTAGGCTTTGATGGTTTCAGGTTTCTTAGATGCTTGTTGGTTTGATTCTGGTTGCCAGAGTTCCTAGACCACTTCTTCTTGTTGTTGTTGCCAGTGGATGGGATGGGTGCTTCACGGCTAACAACCCTGGCCATAAGTTCATGCGCCATATGAATGGCACTCTGAATGTCAGCTGGTTTGGATGAGTCCACGTTCCCCTGGATACTCTCTGGGAGTCCGCGAATGTACCTCTGAATACGCTTGCGCTCAGGATCAACCATAGATGGACAGAGGAGAGCAAGCTAATGAAACCTAGTGGTATAACCAATGATATCAGTTCCCTAAACCGTCAAATGCCAGAACTCCTCTTCTAGACGCCGGAGTTCCTCATTTGGACAGTACTCATCAGTAAGCTTTTTCTTCAGATCCTCCTAGGGAATTTGGTATGCAATGTCAATGCCCACTTCTTGAGCATAGGCGTTCCACCAAGTCAAAGCACCTTCAAGGAAATTGCAGGTGGCATACTTAACCTTGCAGACCTCGGGACAGTTGCAGATCCAGAAAACTGATTCCATTTTCTCGGCCCATCTAATCAATCTTATGGCCCCTTCAGTACCTTTAAAATTTAAAGGTTTACAATTTAGGAAATCTTTGTAGGAGCAGGGCCGTATTGGAGGGCCATTTACAGCGAAGTCCTTGTGCCCGAGTGCGGCCGAGCAGCTATGGCCTGTGCCACTGTTTGAGCAATCAGTTGGGCGAATTCGACATCATCGTACGTGTGTCTTCGAGGTGGCATAATGTTGTATATCTAATGGAAGAGGTCGGTAAGATGTTTGCACAAGGTTATGATATATCACATGCGTAAGTATATATAAGGTGGTAATATACAACAACACGAAGCGATAGTCATAATTCATTAGATAGTAAGATTAGATTCTATACAATACATGAGTTCCAAAAGATTAAAGAATCTAGAGTCTACAAAAGATGTCGGGAACATTACATCTGGTCGGGTTACAAGAGTTTACATAGCTAGCTAATAGGTTACATGATAACCACTGCACTAATCTTGATGTAGGTTGAGTTGTGACAATAGAGAAGTGAGATGGTCAACAGATTCTGCAAGCCTGCTAACCATTCTAAGATCATCCTCGGTTTCCCGTAGACGTGTCTCACATTCTTGCAGCCTTGATTGCAGAACAGAGATTTCATTTTGGTTACTGATCACTTGGTTCTGAATAGTTCCCATGGTTTCGATAGTTTCTCCCAGCTGGTCGTGAAGTGTGTCCATGTTATCCACAGTGTTCTCGTGATCTTCGGAGACTTGGTTGATACGTTCAAGGTCTGTGAGTCTCAGTTCTCACGAGTCTCCTACAGCTCTATGTCCATTTCGCGAAATTGTCGCTCATGGTGGTTTAGCCTGGCGGCTAAAGCTGGTACAGAATAGGGGTTAGTTCGAGGTGACATAGTGGTCCTCCTAGAAATCTGTGGTTTTTGTGATCTCAGTTGATGAGAACGTGACGAAGTAGGTGGTGTTTCAGTAGGAGTGTTTGCCATTTCTGTGGCAAAAATATTGAGTATAGTGAGGCCTATATACATATTAATCACATAATAATATAATAGAGCCTAATGTGTCTAGCACAGCCAAGTACTGGTCCCGTTTCTCTAGTGGTCAAAGTCAACTAGTGTTACCCTATTCAACATAACCATTTCAGACCTCACATCAACTTTCCTTAATTGTTCATAGTTGATCAGGCTATGTTAAATTAAAGTCGTATGATGTAATTCCTGAACCAGTCATACCTAATAGGGATATACTGCCTAACGGTCATATTCTAGGCCCACTAAATGCAACCTAGTTCACTATAACCTTAGGCTTTGATACCAATCTGTAACACCTCTAAATTTAATGTTGCGCGGAAGCAAGCTTTGGATGTTACTAATCAATAATACAAAAGTACAAAAGTATGACATTGTTAAAGTAGAGTAACAAGCTTCGAGTTTGAAAATAGTTCCTAGAGATTATAATACATAACTAATATACAAAAAGCAATGCAAGAGAATCTCCACAAGTTTGTATGCATGCGGTAAACCTGAGATAGATGCTAAAAAGTGTCAACCAAAAGGTTAGTGAATCTTACAGGTTTAGTAAAGTAAATCATTTATGAACCACAAGTAAGTACCAATAATGCCCTCGAGCATAGTAAGTAAACACACTTACAATGAGCTCACAAGTTGAAGCTTAATAGTGTAGTGTGAATGGTACAATCAAGTACAGTATCACGTACCCCCGTGAGTGCTATCCGAACACTCATATGTAACAAATACTAATATACCTGTTTCTACGGTGTAATCCGTGGTGGCGCTACCACCCCAGGCAGGGATTGTGAGTCCCAAATGGATCCATCTACTAATATTAGTCGTCCGTTTCTACGGTGTAATCCGTGGTATCGCGACTACCCCGGACGGGTAACCCAAATGGATTCATTTACTAGTATTCGCGCTTAAGAAAAAGTTTTACTCACGCAATCCGTGTAAAATGTTTATCAGTATTTGTTTGTATCAGAAACGAGCAATGTATCCCACCCCAAAGTAAAAATAGTAAAACAGTAAAAGTGGGGCTGTAAGACTCACCTTAGTCTAGCAAGTATGATACTTTCGTGTAAGCGAATAAGTATCCCAGATGTAAGTCCGTAGTGTTGGATGTAATTCCGTAAGTTGGTTCTCCGAACCCTGCAACCTTCTGGAGTCTGAAACGCACAAGGTTGTAAGCAAGTAAGTAAGTTGGTGTCACGAAGGATCACCCATGCTAGTTTTCCAATCAACTAGAAAATGTCCAAGTATTTGTTTGTACGTTTGTAATCATTTTGTAAATAAGTGTGGCCCGTTGGTGACGGAGGTGTAATAATAATTCAAATATTATTATTATGTAATTCATCGTGTTTGTATACCTTGTAAAGAATATACATAAATTGGTTATTTGTAACGTGACGTGTAACCTTCGTTCGGATGTAAGTTCGTGCGAGTGTAAGCTTGTCTTATAAACAATTGGTTCGAGTGTAAGCTCGTGGTAGAGTGGGTGTAATCCCATCTAAGCGTATGTGTAATATCATATGTAGTTTCGAGTGTAATCTCGTATGGATATCAACACGTGCGAGTGTAATCTCGTAAGTTTAGTTACAGATTCGAGTGTAAGCTCGTATGCGTTGAAGTTGTAGCGTATACGTCCAAAAGTATATGTATATCATGTAAGTGTAGTGTCGTATAAAGTATAGTTGTTGTATGTATTCAATACTTAGTATAAAAAGTATTTTCAAGTTCCTGTTTTATGCGACACTGCATGCGACACTGCATGCATCACATTATGCGACACTGGGGTTAGTGTCGCTATATGCGACATTCAGAAGTTATGCGACACCAGTGCTAGTGTCGTAGCATGCGACATTCGAGATTTTATGCGACATTCGGCTTAGTGTCGCTATATGCGACATTCAAAATTTTATGTGACATTCATCTTAGTGTCGCTATATGCGACATTCAAGATTTATGCAACATTATTAAGAGTGTCGCAGTATGCGACACTCGGATGCTAATGCGACATTGGGTCTAGTGTCGCAGTTGGGTTCGGCCTCCTGCGACACTACTGGCTGTTTGGTTTTCAAGTATCGGGTTTGTCTTCAAACGACCTTGGTTTGACCCGAGACTTATAGAGAAGCCTTAAATATGTTAAAAAATCTTTATAAAATTGTCATTACATTTTATGGTCGACCCGAAGTGTCAGTTTTGTGAAATGACAAAAACAGTACCTTTAGTTTTGGTTCCAGATTTTTAACCCGATTCCTCACACGATCTTGATAACTTAAAGTCCACAACAACTCCCAAGAAAAATACCCATAATACCCATATATGTTAGATATTTTCTTTGATTTTTCCAAGGATTTTAGGGTTCGTTTAGTTGGTTAATAAAATCAAAAGTCCCATGAGGTCCAAATATGACCAATCCGGATACAAGTCCAAGGATCTATTTTTCTGAGCAAATCCGTGTATCTTCATGAGATGACAAAGAAGAAATTTTTAAAGTTAACAAAATTTTGGAGGTTTTGACACTGGTCTCATACGTTTTATTGGTCTAGAAATTAAGATATGGTCTCGAGAAGGAGGCGGATGTTTCTGCCCGCCGGAATAGTAATGCGCACCTTAACGGAAATATTGTTTTAAAATAGCAAACGAAGTTGATATGTTACGAAATTTGTTTCGTTGGAAAGCTAACATCAGAAAATACATTTTAGGCTTAAGAAACATCCATTTTAGTTAATAGATGAATTTTATAAAAATCGTGGAAGTTGACCATTTTTCTGGACAGAAAAAATAACTTAAGATTACGAGTTTTAAATCGCGTTTCGGTTAATGTTTTGGACATACAAAAGTTGAGCTCACAAAATCTGCAGATTTTTCGGGGGTCCCACCCCATGTGGGTGTTAAATCTTGTTCCTCAAAGTTACGCTCCGTGCGGTGTTCGTTTACCCGTTCGTTTCGACGTTCGTTTAATCGTTGAACGTTTATTTTACACGTTTCATTAACGATATATTTTAGCAAATTTTTTATTGAAGTTTTTATTTAAAATACTTAGTAAAAATTTTATAAAATGTTTCGTGTCGATTTTGATCTCGATTTGCACGCTCGTTTATCTTTTATTTAATCGTATAACGTTTTTAAACGTTATAATTGTACGCGTGTAATCGCGATATTTTTACTTGAAGTATACTATCAAAATACTTAGTTTTGATTTATAAAAATATAACTTTGATTGATTTCGTTTGTCGGGCGCATATCGCGTATTTTGATCGCGTACTGTTACGTTTTACACAAAACGTATAACGTGTTATATATTTTCGTAATATATTTAAGTAAATAATGTTTGTTTGGATAATTCCACATTATTTATAAAGTTTGTCACCAACGTCCATATTTTCATTGTCCAATATCCATCCGGTTCATAAGTGTACGATTTAAACAAAACGTATAAACGTGTATGTAATTACACATAACGTTACATATATTTAGATTAATATAAACTAAATACACGTAATTATAAGTAGTTTAGGCACTAATTAAAGTCCTAAATTAGAAGGTGTCACAATTATGAGGTTGTTTGCTTACGTAGTTTGCTTAGGTTGTTTGTTGTTACGCATTTATAATTTCAAGTATTAGGTTGTATGTTTTCCTATTAGGTTATTTATCGTTGTGTACCTGTAACAACATCTAGGATTACTTGTATGTGTTTGTTACAATATTATGTATTTGTTGTTATGTATGAGTTATGTCAAGCAGTACTTATATATCTTCAAAGTTCACCTTATAATACCATTTATAAATTCGTACTATATATACTTCTAAAGAGAATTTATAATTAGTATTTACCCACATCGAGTGTCATAATTTGTCTGAGCGAGATACTCCCTATAGCTAACTTCAAAGACATTTTCAGCGCATTGTATATGAACTGGATGACGTGAGCCAGTTTTTCAACAAAATGACAAACATAAATCCCATAACTAGAACTATCAGTTTGTTGAGGGGACTCGATCCCAAGATACTGCAAGTTAATTTGTAAGTTATCCACTCGATCAACACTTGCGTTACTCCAGTAATTTAGCTTGTCCAAAAATAGTGGAATTAGTTGTTGCAATTTATCGTGAATCCCGTGCAAGAACGTCATCCTCGAAGTTGTTTCCGGCCGGTCAAATGAGATCTTGATGTCATAAACCTTCACATTCCAAGAAGTGAGAGCTAACTCAGCAAGCATCCAGTGCAGACTAGATTGATTCAATGGGAAAAGGATCTGCAAATCAGTAAAAGTTAATTTAATGAACCATTGCAATGTATACTAGATTTAAGTTTATTGCATTATTAGTTACCCTATCAAGAGTCAACCAAGGATGACAAGGTCCCTCGCTTCCATTAGCCAACGCATATATTCTATCACAATCGTTCAATATGTAATGGAAGTCAACGGGAAGGATGCCACACCGTTCATCCTTGTAGGGTGATGAAGCGACAATATTTGACCAAATATCAATGTGCTACAAGACATCACAAATTTAGTTACTACAAATTACAAATAGCATAGAAAATATGCGCACAAACTGTGCACCAAATAACTGCCACGATAAAATTGTGCACCAAACTACTAAATTATTATCAACAAAACGGCACAATAAATGGAGAAAATAACAGCACCAAATAAATGTTGACAAACAGCAACAACATACTTATAAATTACTGTGAAACACAATAAAATCACTATAGTTAGTATATAACAACAATTGAGACCCTGATATCATACCTTGGTTTCTAGCCAACCATTCCCAGATAAGTTAAGAAGCCTACCCCAAAACTCCAAATTCAACCCGTGGGGGTAACCTGTCACAAATAAATAATGGTTGACGGTATTTCCAATGTCTACCTCGCGTAGATAGAACTCAAGTGCCGTGGTTTCAAAAATAATCTCACGAGAGGGCTTTGTAGACGGTACTATTACTTTTTGGCTAGTAGAACCGGCATCCTCATCTATCATTAGCTATGATTAAAAGAATAAATGATGTTAAAAGTAATATGAGTTAAAAGGCATTAAAAAGGTGTAAAAATATACTCACTTCATCATCATCAGCAGCAGCACAACTTTGAAGATACCTACGTAAATCTTCGTCTGTCCACTGGCCAACCGGTTTTTTAAGCACTTCTTCCATTAGGTTCAATGGTTGTTCTTTACTAAACACAGTTTCTGCTTTTCTAATAAATGCTTGTTCGTTAGTAACAAATGGTTGTTCCTTACAAATAATTGCATATTCTTTAATAACAATCAGCTGATCATCAAACAAAAATTCCGCAAGCTCTTCTTCTGTAACCTCTAAGGCATACATATTATAATCCGACAATTATATCTGACAATTTCAAAACAGTGCAAAAATACCTCAATACCTCAATTTCAAAACAATTATATCTGACAATTTCAAAACAGTGCAAAAAACACATTAACTTTAAATACATTCATAGATAAGATAGATAAAATACCTCAAGTAATTCCCTGATATTAGCAAAACGCCTTTGTTGCCTACATTCCATGTAACCCAAACGGCTCCCTGCTTGCATAGATTCCACAATATTGAAACGCCTTTCAAACTTAGCCATTAATGAATCCACCTCAAGGAACCGTATCGTATCCTGATACCAGGGCTTTTGACTCTCAAAAGGTGTCACCTTAATATCTCTCGGTATATATTTCACCTAAAATGTGTATTATTTTATTTTTTTGTAAAATGAACATTTCAGATTAAAATAAAACAACTAAACATTCAAATAATGAACAAATATTAAAGTTTGATCAAATTGTTTTCAACATATACCTCCGTAGACTTCTTATCGAATTTCACACAAATCAACCAATCATAAACTTTCTGTTGGGTCCAAGAGACACCTCTTGGTAATGGGAAAGTCTCGTCTTTCTTATGAAACAATCTGCACCTTTAATTTAAAACAATGGAGTAATCAACTAGCAAGTTGTGAAAAGTTGTTAATAAAACAACCATAGTAAACAACAATGACCTACACCTTTAATTCTAAACAAAAAAACCCTACATAAAAATGACCATAAACCCTGATTCAAACTAAACAACCATATACCTTGATTCACAACCAAATGACCCAAAACCTTTTTGTGGTATATTATTACAGATGATAATCATGGATATCAGTTACTGACGTACTTAAATTGATAAACAAATTAAAATACTGATGAAATACTAAGAATGAAAACATAGTAGGAAATGAAAGAACATTCTGAAGGTGATTTCTTCCTTAACGACACAAGCAATTATCATTTTACTACTCTTCTTACCATATGAAAAGAAGTTTGCAAGATTAGACGGCTATCGTAAAATCCAATTACACTGGAAAAGGTTTTCTGTTATAGACTTGTAGGTCAAATGGGTCGACCCAATGTTGGGGGTGAGTATGCATTTGATTTGGTTCATGGTTTGTTATGGCCTACAAGCGTACCCAAAATTTTCCATAAGGTAAAATCACTACCAGTTTTCTTTGCTATCATCGCATTACCAGATACTCAGATAATGCATTGTAGTTTTTGTGGTTACCTAAGATTATTGCTCATCCATTAATCTTGATATATGATATATCTTGCAGGCAGGAATTGTTGGATAAAGTTTTTGTGAACTTGTTAATACCTTAGATGGTTATCTCTCATATATCTCACATTTGTTGTCGCACCCCCAAATTCGGGTTGCGGAAGAGAATCGGGTCGGGGCGTGACTAATCAATAATCACAGCACAAAGATAATGAACGACTCTATATGCGTCGTTTTACAATTTGTATTGATAAAACCAAAGTTTACATCAAAATATAGTTTACATTAGCTCAGTTTAAAATCGAGAGATTTACATACATAATTAATTTATACAAAATATAATAATGCAGCTAAATCTATGAATGTTTGCATGCTCACACGAGCTAATGATTTCCTGAATTGGGCAATCCAATCTACTGCTGGGTACTTGTGATACATGCTAAAATGGGTCAGTGAAACGCTGGTGAGCTCACAGGTTTGTATGTCAACACATATTGTATGAACCGCAAGATTTAATTGAATTTAAGTTGAAATTAAGCAAAACAAAAGTTTTACAGCCATGAGCACATAGTCTGAGCTTAACTCGAGTTGTGAGGTCCACATTTAAGGTATCCTGATCGAGGTGCCTCCCACGAGTGCCTAATCTACACTCGTCTGAACAAATATTAGTACATCCGTTTACCCAGTTAGTGCATGCTAACCCGGACGAGGAGGGTCAATCCTATATGGTACCATATACTAATATTCGCGCTACAACGTATTACCAAACTATGCTGAGGAGGGCTTTAAAAGATTAGTGAGATAACAATTGTAGTAATTATTTGTTTTCGTACTTGCGTTCATATAGTTAGAATAAAATGAGCAATGATATCACACCCCTGAGTAAAACAGTAAAATAGAGGCTATGAGACTCAACTGAGTCTTGAGAGTTTAAATTAATAAACTGGAGTTGATTAGCCGAAATGAGTTGTCCGAAGACTGGTAACCTGAGGGTGTCCACAACACGCGATGGTTATAAATGTGAGCTGGTATCTAGAAAGACTACTTTTGTAGTTGTTCGTCCAACTAGAATGTCCAAATTACTACGATTTGGTTGATTTGATTATGTTTTAAAAGTGTGTATGGCCCGTTGGTGATTGTTTGTGATAATAATCTTCAACATTATTATTTTGATTTCGAAGTGTTATACTTAAAAAGTAATTACAAACTTTAGGTGACGGGGGTCCGGGGGCAGCGCCCCTGGTAGCGGGGTCCAAGGGGTGGCAACCCCTGGTGGGGTCCAAGGGGTAGAGCCCCTGGCTGGGGTCGAGCTTGGAAAAATTTTTATTTCTACTATATTGTTATAGTGAAAAACGTATCTAAAATTTGAATTTGGGTGAAATCAAGTGATAAAATTTTAGGTCTTGACACTTAATAAAATCTATGTTTTCTAGGTTCTGTTTCATGCGACACTTATAGCGACACTTAGGGTTTATGCGTCACTCAGGAAGTGTCGCATAAAATTGTGATTTTAATACCAGTAGCGTCACTTGAGGAAGTGACGCATCAAGGGCGAGACTTAAGCGAGTGTCGGTCGCAAGTGTCAGATAAAGGTGTTAGGCGTCACTAGACAAGTGACGGATCAAATCAGAATTCGGTTGTAGGCGTCACTTAGGCAAGTGACGCTAGAAGTGTCGGATAAAGGTGTTAGGCGTCACTAGACAAGTGACAGATCAAATTAGAATTCGGTTGTAGGCGTCACTTAGGCAAGTGACGCTAGAAGTGTCGGATAAAGGTGTTAGGTGTCACTAGACAAGTGATGGATCAAATCAGAATTCGGTTCTAGGCGTCACTTAGGCAAGTGACGCCAGAAGTGTCGGATGGGAGTGCCGGGTATTTAATTTGCGACACTTAGATAAGTGTCGGGAAAAGGGGGTTTTATGCGGCACTTAGGCAAGTGATGCAAATTTAGGGTTTTTAGCGACACTCAGTGTGTCACTTAAGTGACGCATTAAGTGACGTTACGCTGCACTGGTCTATGCGACACTTAGGTCTGTTGGCCGGATTTTGAGCCGAAAAATTGTTTTCCAGTTTCGGTTTGGTCTGAAAGTTTTACCCAACCCATATTTGGACATTTCAAGCTTAAATAAACAACTTTTATGAAAAATGAATGAAATCTAAGAGTTTTCGAGAATTGTCAGAAACTTACGATTTAACGCTGGAAGAAACTGAAAAGGTAGAAATGTGGATCGTGATGAGGTGAATGTTTTTCTCCAAAAGAGAGAAAGTGTGAGAGTGTGTGTGTGAAAAGTGAAAAAGAATGAGGGGAGGGGAGGGAGTGGAACCGGTTTTGGGGGGAGGAAAAGGGGAGGAATCTCCCAAATTTTAATTCCCCGCGTTCGTGCTCCGTGCGGTGCTCGTTTTATCGGTCGTTTAAACGTTAAATAATTATTTTATACGTTTAATTATAAATTTAAAATGCTAATATTTATTCGATATTTTTGTTAAAGTATTTCATCAAACACTTTATAATCGAGTTAAAAATACAACTTAGGTGTGTTTCAATTATTTTGCGCGTTTAGTATTTAATCACGTAGACATTGTTTGTACGTTACATATTGTCTACGAAATGTTATCAAAATAATATTTTGGATATAATAGCGTTATTAAATAATGTTATATTATTTAATAAATATGTTCACCAACGTCCGTATTAACTGAATCGAATTACATTCGATTTGAATTGCGTACGATTTAATCAAATCGCATAGTGTATATATTCATCAATATATATTTCGATACATTAATTAGCCTAACACAGAACTAATTACATGTATTAACAGTTGATTAGGCCTTACTTACTAGTCCTAATTTGAAGGGTGTCACATTTGTTGAGACATAGTTTGTGACAACAAATCTAGCTTGAAAATAGGACTGGTGTAATTATAATCATGTTTGTATATTGGTTTAGATTTGTAAATAAAAAATATTAGTTTTATTATTAATATTCGTTAAATATATTAGTGTGTTAAAGTGTTAGACGAATATCGAATACGAACTAATAAATGTTATGTGAACCGAGATCTCAAGTCACAGGTTACTTGACCGTGAGATGAGATCTGAGCTCGAAAGACAAGTTGCGAACCGAGTCTAACATGGGATTGGGCTTGGTTGCGAGTTGAGTCAACTCGCAGGCCCAGCGGCTACGAGTTGAGCTGCGATATTTAAATGATTTCTATTTAGAAATCAGTAACTTTTGCCATTCGAACTTTTATCTTCTGCGAATTGATCCAGAGAAAACAAACAATACTAAAGGCTAGGTTTTGATCGTTTATTGATTAAAGCAAATTAATCGTATTATAAACGCGAATTTATTCGTTATAGTAAGATAATGCATATTAAGGAATTCCGCACCTTAATATTACAGATAACGAAGTTATCGATCCTAGAACACGGGACTTACATTTGGTATCAAATCTTTTGGGCTAAATACAACATTGAGATTGAGAATAAAGCTCATTCTTCAATCAAAATGATTCTTCTTAAGGAGATCAATCATCAGCTGAAATCTTTTTATACTGCTAAAGAGCTCTAGGAAGCTCTTGAGAAAAGATGTGAAGGCAGTCCACAGATGAGGGCAGGCAAGAAGAATCTTCTTAAAAAGCGGTTTACTGTGTTTAAAGCTTTGAAGGGAGAAGATCTTGATGCCTATGTCACTCGTTACTACCATCTACTAAGTGAACTTGAAAGCCATGGGATTACTATTACTGAAGAAGAGAAAACCGACAAGTTTATTGAGGGTTTGCCATCTAAATGGGAAATGCATGGTGTTATGCTAAAAGATAATGAGGAAAGATATGCTAAAATGAACTTAGGCCAGGTAATTGACAAGCTCAGAGGATATGATTTCACCAAGAAATCGAGAGATACAGATTCTAATCAGCTTCAGAATCATGGGCTATATCATGGAAAATCAACTCTCTCGATTGCATCATCCAGTTCGACCACAACTTTATTAGTTGGTTATACTGGTGAAAGAGGTGAAATGATAACTAAGGATTTGTGCTTTCTTACATCATCTGGTAGCGAAGCAAAGGGAAAATCAACTGAGAAGTCACCTCAAATTCATCAGAAGATGCCTATGAGTGTGAAATCTGCTGAACAGCAGCTGTCTGTTCTTGCTTACTTTGTTGCTTCTTATGAGAACTACATCCAGGGTAAAATCAATGATCCCATCTTATTTGATGAAGACTATGATCAGATAGACCCTGACTATCTTGAAGAAATAGATCTCCAGGATCAACTTACTATGTTGTCTAGGAGAGTTAAGAATTTCTTAAAGAGAACAGGTAGAAAGGTAATTGGGAATAGATCAGGGTTTGATAAAACCAAGATCAAGTGTTTCAACTGTCAAGGTTATGGACACTTTGCTCATGATTGTCAAAGACCTAAGATTGAGACGGGCAATGGTAAACAAGGTTCGGGAAGTTCTCTAGCTTCTAAAGCCTTAGTTGTAAAGTAGTTAGATGGGTCTTATGATTGGAATGCTTAGTCAGAGGAAGCTCTCATGGCTGAGATCGATGATCAAGAGAAGACTGTTGATTCCATATCCTATATGCCTACTGATACTGATGTGGAGGTGCCAGAGATTCAAGTAAAAGCAAGTGATGAAGACGTGATGTACATGGATTCAACTGCAGATATGAGTCCATATGACTTTGTAGCATGCATGGATGAAGTTCAAACAGACAAGAAAATGGTATGTATTGATATTCTTACTCTTGTTGATGTCTGTTACTTAGTTACTGATTTGCAATCACATGTTAGCGTTTTAGATGTAGAAAATAAAACTATGTCTTCTCAAGTTAGCATGCTGGTAGAATTTAGTAAGACTGTAGTATCTGAGCTTGAACTGGCTAAGATTGATGTGCGTAGGTTAGGTGAGGATAAACAGGCCTTAAAAGATAAGATTCAGTCCTATATTTCTGATAAAACTGCACTTAGAGATACCATTAATGAGAAATCTATAATCATAGATGGTCTTTATTTGAATTTAAAGGACTTAAATCAAAGTATTGCTAATAAAGATACGGAGTTAGCTGAATATAAATTAAAACTAGTTGAGGAAAATCGTAAGATAGAAAACTATAAAACATCTTAGATGGACAAAATGCTTGATGCTCAACGTAGTGTAAAGGATAAGACTGGTTTAGGTTACAATGATGTACCTATTTCATTCAATTCAAATTACACTAAGACTCCTGTAGATATTGAGATGACTGAAGCAAATCCTGAAATTAAGGTAACTAATAAGTCTGAACAGTCAGAGGTACAAAAGGATGTTATTAAGAATCCTTCATCTGATAACGGTAAGAAGATTCAATTCACTAAAGTACATTTTGTATCAAGTGGAATGATGAATGATACCAAGACAGATGCTAAGATTAACAAGTAACAATCTAGTGATCCTTTAGTGCCTAAGACTCCGACTACGATTGCAAAAGTTAGTAAATCACGGAAACATATGTCTTACTTCAAATGTCACCAAAAGGGACATGTGGATTCTTGTTGTCCAAAATAAGAAGTTGGAAGTATCACATAAGTTAGTGATTAATGAAAAAACACCGACCAGTTCTAGTTCAATTGTAGATAGGTTAGGCTCTAAATTGGGATTAGGCAGCAAACCTATAAACATTTTGAAAAGAGATGGTAATCACAGTGTCTCACCACCTAAACCTAAAAGGACTTATACTCATAATGACGCTATTTTCAATAAGCCTAGAGATAAGACACCTTCGAGGTTTAGGACCCCCAGTAGAAACCACAGTCAGTATGAGAGTGGTTCTACTTCACGTACACAAGGAGCTCAGTATGTGTCTAGGAGGTTTTCTACTCACTCTCCTCATAGGCAAAAGTCTACTGATCATCAACAACCTCAAATTCCTGTTAAAGTTACCAAGACTCCCGATGAGAATAGTTATGGTTACATTAAGGAAGTTTAGATTGTTGATGATAAGTGGAATGATGAATGATACCAGTTTAGAGTGCCCCTTGCAGTGGATCTAAGTGATTGATAACAATGATTGTAAGGCGGAAACAAACAATCACACAAGTAATATGTAAACACAAACCAAAATCAACTTTATATTGATAATCGTAACCTATTAGCTTGTTTACAGACTTGCTATTTCGATAAAAGGTGCTAGGGTTTCGTCAACCCTAGCCTGAAACCCGTAGGTCTGTATTTATACTAAAACGAAACTGGCTAACATGCGACAATAAGGCAAGTGTCGCCTAATACATAAAACGTAAAACTAATTACAAATTCAACTACGAGCTATGACCGACTGATAGACACATTAATATGCACCAACAAACACCCTCGTGTCTTCAGCTTGGTCTTCAAAAGTTTTCAGTTAAACCCAGCCCGCAGGAAACTTCCCATCTGCATGTATACCATGAGTAACACAAACTTCAACAACTTTCTAAAAATTATCGGCAAGCTTCTTGTTGAACTAATTCTTTGCGTTAACCCGAATCCTATTATCGAAGAGTTTTCTCAAATCCTTTTCATGAAGATTTATCAAACTCATAGGATCAAAAACTCGAAATGCAGCCTTCATTAAATTCCAAATACCCCCAACGTCTAGTTGCGGCTCTGAATCAGGAACGGATATAATCACTGCTTCACCAGTGTGGGGATCAAGTTCCCATTGAACAAATCTGCATAGAAAATCAAAAGGATCTGGCTCCAGAGGTATTTCAGTCAGACAGTCAGCCAGCGGATAATGAACTTTGACCGTAGGTTGACCTGTCGTCGGATCCAGCTTCTTCTTGAAAGTATACTTATTACCAAGCGTCGGCTTCAATTTGTTGTACCTTTTCGTTTGAACCTCTTGACACAACATCTTCTGAATATAATCAGCATAACCATCATTGAATAGGTTAATCAAGTTCAACTGAGCTAATTTGTTGATCTCTCCTTTAGGCAACGTAGTCAATTGA
Organism: Pseudognaphalium luteoalbum; assembly: GCA_963422505.1. Classification (NCBI taxonomy): domain Eukaryota; kingdom Viridiplantae; phylum Streptophyta; class Magnoliopsida; order Asterales; family Asteraceae; genus Pseudognaphalium; species Pseudognaphalium luteoalbum. Next base: position 84,975,943 of record OY730193.1, read on the forward strand.
TTAAATCTGAGCTTGAAGTACTGAATACCATCCATTGTCTTAATCATAAACATTCTTCGTTGAACTTTCCAGCTTTTAATCACTCCTGTGTAATCTCCACAAACCTTGTAAGTTTTATAAGTCACAGGTACTGGTTTCGCAGATCTACCTTGAGGCCACCATTGCTTATTCTTTTATGTCTTTTCCTCAGCAGTTTCACTTTCAGGTGCCGAAGATTCAGTTGCAGGTGCGTCTTGAGCTGGCGGTACAGAAGTAGATTCCTGAGTAGGCACTGCACTAGTTGAACTAGATTCTCCACGAAAAGCTTTAGCAGGCCCCTCATCATCACTCGAATCTGTCTCAATAAAAGGTGCATCATCATAATGCTCATCTGAACCCAAATACTCATCTTCAACGGATACATCATCATCCATATCAAACACATAACCTTGTTCGGTCTCAGAACCAGTGTCATTGACCATCCTCTGAATATACAATAAATCAACAAACGAGTAGTCAAACGCTAGAGGTCTCGGCTGGCCTGGAATGTCATCAACAGAGAAATAATCCAAATGAACATTTTTATTGATAACAGAATCAAGATTTACATTTTCAGGTTATGGGGGAGGCGTTACATTTTTTTCCAGGGCACGCTGACCTTCCTCCCCTGAAACTTTTGTAACAGACTCCAATCCTAACAACCTAGACCCAAGATCAGTCACTTGAAGCTTCAAATCATCAACCTGTGCAGCCTTAAGCTCTAAATCCTTGATCTGAGTAGATTGAGCTGCAATAAATGCAGCCTGACCATCAAAACGTTTGGTCAACTGCTCCATTTGAGCAAGAAGCTGTTGAAATGCTGCAGGCGAAGGTTGTAGCGGTATCTTTTGTTGTTTGGGACGTTGCTGACCAGGTTCTTGATTAACAACCCCTGTTCGCTGGCGTCGTCGATGAGGCAAATCAGCATAAGAAGGAGAAGACCCAACTAGTCGCTTCCTAGTATTCCTAGGTACATGAACCCTGCCCTTAGAAATTCGTCTCAAGATACGCTTAAAGCGTCTAGGGTCAACCAGTTGAATCGCGTCTAAAGCATCTTGAGGAGGCACATCACCCTCAGAGTTGGGTAGTGTGGGTCCACCATCATCATCATCTTCTCCGTCAACACGCTCAACATTTTCAATATCATTTAAGTCTTGAGCAACCTCGTTATCAACCAAATCATCTTCATTCATCGGAGGAATCTCAACATCCTCGAACCCATCATTTGGCGACGCAACATAGTTTTCGTCAACTATGTGTCCAAATAGCTCACGATTTGCCAAAACTGCTTCACCTTTTGGAGCTACTTTACAATCGTTGAAAACTCGTAAAAGCATCAACGTTGGAACCAATAAAGACCGCTGATCTGGAGTGAGAGTGCCCCTAGCGTTGGATCTAGATGACAATTGACTACAATTGAAAGGCGGAATCAATCAATTGCACGTAATGCTAACAAACACAAACCGAAATAAATATATTTCAACAAAGTAAACTTGTATATCAGCTTGTTTAACGTATTGGGAACGATTACAGAGAGGTTTAGTCGACAAATGGTGCTAGAGTTTCGTCAACCCTAGCCTGAAACCCGTAGGTTTGTATTTATAGTAAAAGTCAGCCGACATGCGTCACTTGTGGAAGTGTCGCATGTGGCCGCCTTCATGCGTCACTTACCTAGGTGACGCTATGCGTCACTTAGGCAAGTGACGCCTAACCTAAAACGTAAGTGTCGCATATAACAAAAACTATATTTTCACTACAAGACTAATGACACTTATTACAACTCGATAGACCAACTGACAGACAACCTAATATGCATCAACAAACTCCCCCATGTCTTCAGCTTGGTCTTCAAAATCTTCAAAATCTTTGAGTCTTTAACTATTTCCAGCCAGCAGGAAATACACCACCAGCGTGTACTCCATTGGCTATGCAGATATCGACAATCTTCTGAAATTTAATAGCTTCAGCTCTATCTTTCTCTTTGAACTGAATCTTGTTCTGATGTAGTCTTTTCATATCTTGTTCAGAAAGATTAATCAAACTCAAAGGGTCAAATACACAAAATCTATTTCTCTTCAGACCCCACATAGACCTCTTTTTAGGTTGAACAGCATCCCACGCTGTTTTCTCTTCTTTTTCCAAATCTGCATCTAAAGACTCCGAATTCGTAGATGGTTCTGATTTTGGAATAAACACAATCACAGCTTCACCAGTAATATCATCATATTCCCAGTATAACAAACTATTCAAAAAGTCCAAAGGAATGATCTCTAAAGGTATCTTCTGTAAGCATTTTGCTGGTGGATAGATCATCCTTACAATTGGTTGTCGTGTAACTAGATCCAACTTCTTCTTAAACTTATATCTCATACCCAATGTCGGTTTAATCAGATTATACTTCTTGTTGTTAATTTCCCGACGAATAACCACTTGAAAGAAATCAGCTCGTGAATCTCGAGCACGGTTGATCAAGGGTATATGAGATAATCTTTGAAGCTCACATTTTGGCAAAGTACTTATTTTATAAAACTTTAAGTTGAAGTACTGAATGCCATCACTCCTTTTAATCATGAATACCAAATTATTCTCATCAAACTTCCAACTTTTTATCAAACCCGTGTAATCAGTTCTGACTTTGTAAAATTTACACGTAACTGGTACCTCAGCTATAGGTTTAAGCACTATGTCAGGCTTTATCATTGAAGATTGAGCTGTAGAAGCTGATTGCTCATTAGTTTCTGTCTCAGAATCATGACCTAATTCATCTTCTGAAGAATCCGATTCGATAATAGGAGCATCATCGTAACATTCATCACTTTGAAGCTGCTCCCCCTCAACCTCAACTTCGTCATTTCCTTCAAAGAAATAATCCTCTGCTACTGGATCATTTATCACATCTTCTTCAGGTATCGATGTATTTTCATTCATCATATTTTGCAGAAATGTAAGATCTACATACGAATAATCAACAGCGATTGGTCTTGCCTGACCCTGAACCTGGATCACCGCATGATCATAAAACTCCTCAATTTGGTTCATATAAACCGGAGTCGATGCGGTAATAGCATAATGAATCCTGGAACGGCGAAGAAAATCTATCATCGGCCTGAAAGGCACCGAATTGGCGTGCGTTGATTCCAAAAACGCCGTGATGTTGTGACGGGTGTTGGTGCGGCGGTAATAGTTCTGAAGGTCAGCCATCTGTAAGCTAAAATACAAACAAAAATAACCGAAATCGTTATAGAGTTAGCCCAAACACAGATAGGTTAAAAAACGAAATTTTACTTTAGGCATCACTTATGGTAAGTGACCCATGGCCACTACCGACACTTAGGAAGTGTCGTATTATACAGTACGCAAAAACAAAATTGAAGTATAGCGTCACTTATGATAAGTGACGCTATCAAGTGTCACTGATGTAAGTGACGTTTGTATTTTGTGAGTTAAAGTATACGACACTTAAGAAGTGACGGGTGAAGAACATGCGACATTTAACATAGTGACGGTATCCTAAGGCAGTCACTTAAGAAGTGACGATGTAAGTGACGTATTGACATAGGCGTCACTTAGACATTCACTTAAGGGAGTGACGCATTATGGGGCGTCACTAGGATGAGTGACGGTCTTAACAATTAATTCAAGTATATGCGTCACTACAAGAGTCACTTAAGAAGTGACGCAAGAAATACCATCACTTGTCGAGTGACGGTATGGGCGTTCAAAATTACCAAGTAGTGTCACATGAGGTAAGTGACGCAACGATGAAGATCATCGTGTCACTGTTCATACCCAGATTTCAAAATTGTGGTTTTTCAAAATCAAAACAAACGGATTGTACGCATGATAAAGACGAGTACTACACACTATTTATTACCATAAAACATGATCAAATCAAGCAATAATTCAACCAATTGCAAGTTGACCCAAAAACTCGTAACCCTAATTCGAAATTAAAGCATGAATATCGAACAAAAATGGTTAAGATTAGTACCAAATAGGTCGTGTGAATGAGGGGAACAAAGATATAGCACTGGAATGCACAATCAAGCCATAAAAACCACGAACAGATCAACAAAAATCGCACAGTCGAAGTGACGCAGAGACAGTATGAGTGTCAGTATGTCAGAGCAAGTGACGGTATAAGTATTTGAAAAGTGGTGAGGTTGAGTGTCGTGGGGAGGAGTATTTATACACCAACCCTAGTATGCGTCACTCAACCCGGCACTTAACGCGTAGCTTACCCCGACACTTACCGCGTCACTATAGTAAGTGACGCAATATCGTAAGCGTCACTGGTGGCGTCACTTATGAAAGTGACGCGCAGTTCACTTTTTGTGAAAAAATTGCGATTTTATCATTTTTCGCGTTGTGATTTCGGTACTCAAATTTGAAAAAGTAACTGTAACTTGGATAATAACTAAAATTACACTAACTTAGATAAGATAAAAACACATACAAGAATGTAAATTGACAACTAGAAAATTAACACATTCTTTTTGGTGACGGAGTTGATATAGTCTGGTTAGGGATCATATCGGAATAACATGCATTTATTAGGAACAGTAACTGTTATTTCGATCATCAGTATATTTGTCCTCTTTAAATTTACTTGACATACTAAAAACACTTTTTATAAAAATTATATCAAAACGATTATTAGTATATTTGTCCACTTAAACATGTTACACTCACATCTAGGAGGTATTTTATTATTATTGGTATGTGCATTTCGCTGTGGTTCCCACCATAGATATACATCTGAACTTAAGACATAGACCATGTTTCCATTCACAGATAGAATATAAGAAAATCAATTTTAAGAATCAAGTCAGCGGTGACAGGTCTGTACTTACGTATAACAGAGCGACATAGCTTGATTCAGGTTTAAGCAAAACCAGACTTGGTCAAACCATTTTGGCGACCTTGTAAGGTATCTTAATTTTAAAGACTTTCCAAGTACTTTGACTTGTGTTTGCTTAATTTTAAAGTATATATTAACAGAAGCCAGGTCTATACTTACGTATAACAGAGAAAACTGTCAATATGTACCCCCAAATGATATCAAATAACCATCTTTCATGAAAGCATGTCTAGTATAAGTAAGAAATTAAGACTTTTGTCATACATCTAATGATGGTGTACTGATTGAAATAGACAATTAAAGATTAAGCTTCTTAAGACTTCTCAAAGAGTTTTGCATAACATGCCTACTAATATATCGTATGATGAAGACAACGTTTATAAAAACTGTTTTTTCAATACGTCAGATAAATCTACTGACACATCCAAGATAAACCTTAAATTTCCATTTTTATGCATGTCACCCGATGTACTATCATATCCCAAGTTCACAACTTCAACGTCTATTTTTTTAAAATGTAGCAACCTTGCATTTCTTTAATACTAGAAAGTATAAAGAGTGGTAGTTGCATAGTTGCCTTTTTTTTTTTTTTAACATACAAAAATAAATAACGTTCCAATTTACAAATTACTTTTTAGCGATAAAGAATCTTAAACCAATCATGTTGATTAGTTCGTCAAATCGAGTACGCGTAAAGGCTTTAGTGAAAAGGTCGGCATTCTGCTTTAAGGTGTCTATTTGGACTAGGTCTATCAGGTGTTTTACATAGCAATCCCGTATAAAGTGGAACCTAAGTTCAATGTGTTTAGTCTTAGAGTGTTGTACGGGATTGCGTGTGATAGATATAGCAGGAGTATTATCTATGTGAATAGGAGTCATAGAAAGAAGTAACCCGTAATCACGCAGTTGATGTTGTATCTGTAGGACCTGAGAGCAGCAACTCGCAGCAGCAACGTACTCAGCTTCTGCAGTGGAAAGAGAAACTGTAGTCTGTTTCTTGCACTGCCACAATACCAGACGAGTTCCTAGGAATTGGCATCCACCAGTGGTTGTCTTCTTGTCTATGCTGCAGCCGCCATGATCTGAATCCGAATAGGCAGAAAGAGCGAAGGATTTCTCATTTGAATACCATAGACCAAGATTGGGTCTATGTTTGAGATAACCAAAGATTCGCTTTACTGCCCTCATATGAGACACCTTTGGTTTGGCTTGAAAGCAAGAGCATACGGATACCGCAAACACAATATCAGGTCGAGAAGCAGTCAAGTACATCAAAGAACCTATCATTGATCGATAGTCCTTTTCTTTGCAATCTTCTTCATCGTCAGCAAGTCTGAGATTGTGATTAAGCTCGATGGGAGTCCCATAGGTTTTACAATTGAGCAGATCATATCGAGTCAACATGTCTTTGACATACTTTGACTGATGAATATAAATACCTTTTGGAGACTGCTCAACTTGTACACCTAAAAAGAATTTGAGCTCCCCCATCGCACTCATCTCAAACTCAGATTTCATGATCTCCTCAAAGTGCTTGCACATCGCTTCATTTGTAGAGCCAAAAATAATGTCGTCCAGATACACCTGCACGAGTAGCATATCCTCTCGATCGCCAGTCCGTTCTTTTCGGATGAACAGAGTACTGTTGATATTCCCACGAACCAATCCATGCTTAACTAAATGGGTAGTAAGCCTCTCATACCATAATCGCGGGGCTTGATGAAGACCATATAACGCCTTGTTTAACTTGCAGACGTATTCTGGATGCTCAGGGTCTTCAAAGCCAGGAGGCTGTTTCACGTAGACATCAGTGTCCACTTTTCCATATAAAAATGCGCTCTTAACATCGAGTTGGTGAACACGAAACTCTTTGTAAGACGCAAATGCAAGGAAGATCCGAATGGACTCAAGTCTTGCCACGGGAGCGAAGACTTCATCATAATCCAAGCCCTCGATCTGACTGAATCCTTGAACGACCAATCGGGCTTTATTCCGAATTACAATACCCCTATCATCCATCTTATTGCGAAACACCCATCGAGTGCCAGTTAAATGAGCACCTTTGGGTAATGGAACTATATCCCACACGTGCAGCTTGTTGAACTGCTGCAACTCTTCTTGCATAGCCTCGACCCAAGATGGATCTTTTAAGGCCTCATCAACCTTCTTCGGTTTAATTTGGGATAAATGATAGGAATTTACCCGGGCAACCAAATTCAACATTTCTTGATTTGGATTTTGCTGCACTTGGTGCCTTGTTTGAATAGCAGCATTAGGATCACCGATAATATTATCGATGGGGTGATCCTTGTGTACACGTGTGACTGGGATTCGATCGGGTGCAAGTACTAACTCCAAATTATTCATGTCCCCTTCAGTGATGGGAACAGTGTTAGTTGCAGGAGCAGTAGGACTTTCAGGTTGCACAGGAGGTTCCATATCATCTTCATTAGAGAAAAGGTGAGAATGGACCATTTCTTCTTCTTCCTTATCTTCCTCTAACGGTGGCATGTTGGGATCATCTGGATGTTCTGTTGCATTAGTCGTTCCTGAAGTCGAAGGAACATCCGAAGGTGAAACAGTAGGTGATGGTGTGGATGTAGTAGGTATTGGAGGTGATGGAGTGGGTGTTGGTAAAGGTGGAGATGCTGGTTTTAAAGTAGAAGTGTCTTGACACAAACTTATACCATGAAGCAAAGTAACTATCTCATCCTCGTCATCATGTCCTTCGGGTATGTCGAACGAATTGAACACGTCCTTGTAATTAAATAACCATTCAGGACCCATTCCTTGAGGAGGATCCGTGTATCGCAAGCATTTCACCTCAAAATGCTCTTCCACCTGGTGAGTTGATTTGATGTAGACTCGTTTATTTGGAGAGTTGACTGAATAACCAAGGAAGATTCCTTCAACGGCTTTAGCTCCAAACTTCGAGACCTTGTCTTTGGAGACCATAATCAAACACGGACACCCGAAAGGTTCCAGAAACTGCAAAGTGGGCTTACGGTTGTTGAAGAGTTCATAACATGTCTTATTCTTCTTCTTAACCGTGAGCACGCGGTTCAAAACATAGCAGGCAGTACTGACTGCTTCTGCCCAAAAGATTATAGGAAGCTTAGAATCGGCCAGCATAGTCCGAGCTGTCTCGATAATAGTCCTATTTTTACGCTCCGCAACTCCGTTCTTTGAGGAGTTCGAGGGGCACTGAACTGATGGTCAATGCCTTTCATGGCACAGTATAACTCAAGAGTAGAGTTCTTGAATTCAGTCCCGTTGTCACTTCGCAGTCTTTTCACCTTTAAGTTGCATAAGTTTGCCAACTTATCAAACAGATACACCAGAATGTCTGGTGTTTCACTCTTTACACCCAGAAAGTACACCCATGAAAATCTCGAGTAGTCGTCGGTGACTACTAAGCAATAAGATCTTCCGCCGATGCTCTTGGTAGAAATAGGACCGAATAGGTCCATGTGCAATAACTCCAATGGTGCCACAATGGAATTCACTAATTTTGGCTTGTGGGGTTTCTTATGAAGTTTCCCTTTATGGCAGGCGACGCAGTCATCTTTTAGCGCGAATGACTGTTTAGGGACTCCATTTACCAAATCATTGTTTATCAAGAAGTTCATCTTACGAAAATGGATGTGTCCCATTCATCGATGCCACAATAGTGATTCCTTTTCTGAAGCCTTCGAAAGGAGACATGTATACTCATCTATAGTCTCCACGGTTCGCATATTCATAATATAGGTGTCGTTTCTCCGTGGCGCCCTTAAAAGCAACCATTCCTCTGGGATAACGAAACCCAGCTTCAAGATCACACATTCCGTCTTTGTGAACGTTGTTGTATAGTCCTTATCACATACTTGTGAAACGCTCAGCAAGTTGTGAGTCAGTTGAGCCACATAGTTCACATTCTCGAAGCTAACTTTCCCGTTAGTTAGCGTTCCTCTACCCGAAATGGTTCCCCCTGTATCTCCAGCAAATGCAACGTGTCCTCCAGAATGTGGTTTAACATCCGTCAAAAGGGACACATCGCCTGTCATGTGTCGCGAACAGCCACTGTCCATAAACCATTCACTGTCTTTAACGCGTTCTGACTGCTGCAACACATAAAGTAGGAGATTAGTGAGAAACGGTGACCCAAGCCTTTACAGACTTAGGTCGACCACAGTCATCAACAATAATCACATCAGATAAGACTTTATTTTTAAACAAATCAGATTTTGTATCTGATGTGTTATTATTGATGACACTAGAGTCCGCAGTAGACTCTTTTCTTTTCCAAACCTTGGATGGTTCGGAATTTGGCTTTGGAGTAATGTCAAGCTCTTGTTTTGGCAAAGGTTTTTGCCCAACATTACTTGGTTTTACTGCAGGTTTGGGAGAGACAGAGTAACGCCTAGGAGGAGATCTTGAAAATGAATTTCGGAAGACAGATGTCCTAGGCATTTCTCTTCCGTAGGTCTGATGAGACAATTTGGGACATTCATGAATTAGATGTCCTTGTCTCTTGCAGTAAAAACATGCTCTAGTCTCAACAGCTGGTTGAGGCTGAGGATTTACTACCGGAGTAGAAGAAACGTTTCTAGAACATGCACATTTCGTGCACGTCTTAGAAGTTTCCGGTTTAGGTTGAAAGGTTGAAGTAGAAGGTTTATTTTGCAAAATCTTTACAGGTGACTGTAAAGTTTGAGATTTTGATTTTAAAACCTTATTCTTTTCTTTGTTAGGTTGAACCTTAATTGTAGGTTCAACCTTTAACACTTTTCAGCTTTTACCTCAACATTCTTTTTAAACTCAGGATACTCCTCATCGGTAATATCCTCAATCTCAACAATCTCCTCATTACTAACTGGAGATTCACATTCCGATTTAACAAACTGAAGTGAAGGATACTCTGTCCGTTTAGTTTTCTCCTTTGCCTGTTTGTTAACCTTATTAACCTTAGATTTGACTCCGTATAACAATACATAGTCAACCGGAATCTCTTCGGTGCCTTCCTTAACAGGCATAGGACAGTATTCAGTAGGAGGCGGGACTACATTATAACCTAGTCCCGTCTTTGTTTTGTGATCTGTCCTTTGCTTGTTAAGAATTTCATTAAAGGCAACAGTAGACGAGGAGGAACCTAGAATCTTACTTTTATATTTGTCATATTCATCTTTAAGATCAGAATGTTCCTTTTTCAAACGGTCTATTTCAGCAAGATAACTATCAATAGCATCCTGTTGACTAAAAACTTTAGACTTATACCTAAGCGTGTCCTGTTGATAAGCCTCTATTTTCTTATCATACAATTATTCATTTGCTTTTAGGTATCTGTTTGATTCACTAAGTTTTTCGACCTTTTTTCTTAAGTCTACGTTGTCTACTTGAAAGCACCTTAAGGATTCAGTTAACTTAATGCATGAGATACAGTTCAAAGGTTCTTCAGGTTCATTGCGTACCTCATTTGAAATGTGAGCCATGAAACACTGCTGATAATTCTCAGCATACATACTCCAATCTGTGTTGGTTGGCTCAAAAACGACAAGTGCATCAGCTGTTGCTTGCTTCACTTGATCCTTCTCAGAAGTTCTGGGAGCATCAGGCTTTGTGAAACCTGACGGAGGAACCTTTGGCTTCTCACACTCTCTTGCAAAGTGTCCCAGATTTTGACAATTGTAACAGCGCACCTTGCTTTTATCAAAACCGAAACTGGTTTTGCCATCTCCCTCCAAACTCTTGCGACCAGTTCGTTGCAAGAATTTCTGAACATGCCTTGATATCATGGCAATGTTCCAGTTCAAGTCCATCTGCTCAAGATCATCATCATCAAGTTGAGCATAATCCTCTTTGGCCAGTTCCAAAGTAGCATTTGGTTGTGAAGCCAAATCCTTATAAGAGCTTAGAAAGGCTGTATAGATAGCAACCTGCTCTTGAATAGCAGGAGAGACAGAAACCTGCTGTTGTGACCCCTGTGAGGGTCCAGAAGCATATACTGGATGCGGAGCACCAGTAGAATACAATGGGGCTTGAAGTGGAGAGCTCGTAGAAGAAACAAAAGCCATTACACCATAAGTCTTGCCGGTGCTGACTTTTCCTCCATATAAGGACGGGTCTTGAACAAAACCGCCCGACTTGCATTCTCTCTTCTTCATCTCCATCGCATGAGCTTGAAGAATACCAATTAGCTCATCCAATTTCATGGTAGCTAATTCTTGACTTTCCTTGAGAAGCTGTACTTTGACATCCCAAGAACTAGGCAAGATATCCAGCAGCTTCTTATTCACTTCAAGTGGAGGAAAATTATAACCTCCCTCCGTCAACTCACTCACTAACTGTGAGTATCTAGTAAAAACTCCAGAAGCCGTTTCATTGGGTAGAGAATCAAACAGATCATACTGTTTCTTTATCAGTTCTAACTTAGCCTCTTTATACCTTTGATTTCCACCACATCTAGTTTCGATAGCATTCCAAAGTTCGTATGCGGTTTCGTGTGATTTGAACAATCTTCACACGTCTTTGGTTAGGCACATACAGATAGCCGCATGTGCCTTTTTCTCAATATCATAGTCTTTCTTTTCTTCCAGAGTCATGGACCTGTAGACCTTAACCGGAGCAATACCAGGGAAGATTCCTTCGGCTAAGGGAGCTACATATTTTTCCCTGAGTGGACCCCATAGCTCTGGACAGTGGAATTTTATGTACTGTTCAAATCGATCACGCCAATATGCGTAATCCATGTCAGCCGAAAACAGAGGAGGTTTATTATTAGAACCAACATCGTGATTCTGTTTTAACATATCCCTAATTCCTCTAATATCTTCTTTATCAGCAACACCAGCCATTGAAGATATACCTGAAACTTTACTTAAAAACAAAAGCTTGAAAACTTGTTAGTACCGAAGGTGTCACTTGGTAAGTGACGCACTCAAGTGTCGCAACGACTAGTGGCACTTGGTAAGTGACGCTATCGAGTGACGGATGAAGTGACTGATGACACTGTAAGTAAGTGTCGCTCAATCAGGCAAGTGACGCACTCAAGTGTCGTACTTGAGTGACGTACTAAAACCAATAGGCGTCACTAATAAAAGTGACGCAATAAATCAAAAGGCGTCACTAAAGGAAGTGACGCAATAAATCAAACAGGCGTCACTAACAGAAGTGACGCTTGATACACAAGTGACGTGCAGCAGTGATGCACGTAAGTGACGGTGGATTAGAGTAAGCGGCACTTAAGTTAAGTGTCGTATAAACCTCAAATGACGCTTCAAGTGACGCGTTCAAGTGACAGTTAAAACCCTAATTTGGGATTAGGTAGTGCCGCTGTAAGTGACGCGTCCAAGTGACGGATCGAGTGTCGCAAAACGGCTGCAAAATCCCAAAACCCTAAAAAACTCGAACTTTCGTAAACCTAACGAAAATTCCTTGAACCCTAATGGATGAAACCTGTAAATGATGAAGAATATCGACTGTATTTCACCTTAGCGACCCAAAATCCGTAGGTAATCACGATTCTTGATTCAAACAAAACCGAAATGAACCCAAAACGACTTCTAAACGTCAATGTTATCACCTAATGGCTCTGATACCAGTTGAGAGTGCCCCTAGCATTGGATCTAAATGAAAATTGACTACAATTGAAAGGCGGAATCAATCAATTGCACGTAATGCTAACAAACATAAACCGAAATAAATATATTTCAACAAAGTAAACTTGTATATCAGCTTGTTTAATGTATTGGGAACAATTACAGAGAGGTTTAGTCGACAAATGGTGCTAGGGTTTCGTCAACCCTAGCCTGAAACCCGTAGGTTTGTATTTATAGTAAAAGTCAGCCGACATGCGTCACTTGTGGAAGTGTCGCATGTGGCCGCCTTCATGCGTCACTTACCTAAGTGACGCTATGCGTCACTTAGGCAAGTGATGCCTAACCTAAAACGTTAGTGTCGCATATAACAAAAACTATATTTTTACTATAAGACTAACGACACTTATTACAACTCGATAGACCAACTGACAGACAACCTAATATGCATCAACATGGAGCAATACCCAAATCCAAATCATTCAGAATAAGTTGCACAAAACGTGGATATTGCAGCCATTTATCCTTCCCAGCTCTAACATTCTCAACCATATTCCCGAAGATATAACCACTGAAATTGTATGGTTTATTGTACACCAAAGCCAACATCAAAGATAGAGTTGAATAACTCGCAGCATCGTAACCACCTTTCCGTGGAGATAAATAAACTATGACAATATGGCACAAATATCTCCAAACCCTGCAGAGATACTATTTCCTGAAATCAGAAAGCTGATCCGCGGGATAGCCCATCCGCTGAAGACCACCATAGATAAAAGTTGTCTCGAACAGGGTTGGCATCTCGTGGGTTTCGTTGAACTGCAGAACACGACGAATTGAATCTTCAGTAATCTCAATCTCTTGCCCAAACATAGTTAAAATGATTCTTGGCACATCGTTCTTGGTTCTGATAAGCGCATGATCATAGAACTCCTCGATTTGATTCATATAAACTGGGGTAGAAGCTATAATAGCATGATGAATCCTTGATCTGCGTAGAAACTCAATCATCGGCCGGAATGGAATTGAGTTTTTGTGCGTTGAATCTAGAAACGCAACAATGTTGTGGCGAGTATTCGTGCGGCGATAATAATCGTGAAGATATGCCATCTGTAAGCTAAAATACATAAAAGATAACCGGAAACGTCGTTACAGAATAAGCTCAAATATTCAAACAAAGTTAAAAGTTAAATTCTGATTTTATGCGGCACTTAGTAAGTGATGCAGGAACAGACCCGACACTCAGGGAGTGCCGCATGAAACAGTGTTTTAAAATCAGAAATCAACTATAGCGTCACTTGGGGTAAGTGACGCTACCAAGGCGTCACTAGTGTAAGTGACGTTGCGAAAGCATGCGTCATTAGGTACGACACTTAGAAAGTGTCGGTATAAAAACATGCGGCAGTGGAGGCGTCATTTAACAAGTGACGGTAAAGCACAGGCGTCACTAATACAGTCACTTAAGGGAGTGTCGCTTAGAAAGGCATCACTCAGAAGAGTGACGGTATAGACCTAGGCATCATTTAAGGGAGTCAAAGAAGTGACGCATAGTAAGGTGTCACTCATATGAGTGATGGTATAAGTGACGATAAGTCAATCAAATTACCAACTAGCGTCACTTACAGGAAGTGACATATGAAGTGACACAACGATGAAGATCATCGTGTCACTGTTCATACCCAGAAAACACATCGAACCAAAGTTGGGGCTTTTGAAAACTGTTGTTACCAAACTGTGTGCATGATAATAACGAGTAAAACACACCATTTGTTAGCATAAAACATTAACCAAACGATCCCCAAATCGTGTGATTTCTTTAAAACCTAAAACTCGTAACCCCAATTTAAGATTAAATCATGAATACGTAATGAAAAGGGTTAAAAGTTATACCAATAGAATCGTAGAAGCAAGATGAACAAGAATATAGTGGCCGATTACACAGACAAAACTCGAAACCCACAGATAAATCGAAAAAGCTCGAACAGACGAAGTGACGCACAGACACAAGAAATGATGGTATGACAGTGGAAGTGACGCTTATTGAATAGTGTTGGTGGTAAAGTGCAGTGTCGAGTGGAACGTCTATTTATACCAAAACCCTAGTTAGCGTCACTTAACCCGTCACTTAAAGTGTCGGTTACTGCGTCACTAGAGAAGTGACGATGTAACTGTTAGCGTCACTTAGGTAGTGACGCATAATATCACTTAGAGAGAAAAATTTGAAATTTTGTCGATCTTTTGAAAAATTTGAAAATTTAAAAAGTAAAAGTAAAATTTAAAACAAATTAATACTTAATTAAAAATTAACACATTCTTTTTGGTGACGGAGTTGATTGAGTCTGGTTAGGGATCATATCGGAATAAAATACAATTATTAGGAATAGTAAGTGTTATTTCAATCATCAGTATATTTGTCCACTTTAAATTTACTTGGTATACTAATAACACCTTTTATAAAAATTATTTCAAAACGATTATCAGTATATTTGTCCTCTTAAACATATTACACTCACATCTATGAGCTAATTTATTATTATTCGTATGTATATTTCTCTGTGGTCCCCACCATAGTTATACATCTTAACTTAAGACATAGACCATACTTCCATTTAAAGAAAGAATATAAGAAAATCATTTTTTAAGAATCAAGTCAACGGTGACAGGTATGTACTTACGACAACAGAGCGACATAGCTTGATTCAGGTTTAAGCAAAACCAGACTTGGTCAAACCATTTTGGCGACCTCGTTAGGTATCTTAATTTTTAAAGACTTTTCAAGTACTTTGACTTGTGTTTGCTTAATTTTAAGTATATATTAATAGAAACCAGGTCTATACTTATGTATAATAGAGGAAACTGTCAATATATACCCCCAAATGATATCAAATAAACTTCATCCCTGAAAATATATCTAGCGTAAGTAAGATATTAAGACTTTTGTCTTACATATGACGGTGTTATACCACTTGTAATAAACAAGTATATATTAGGCTTCTTAAAAGGACTGAAAGAGTTTTGTGTAATATGCCTACTAATACATTGTATGATGAAGATAATGCTCATAAAAACTATTTTTAACATGTCAGATAAATCTACTGACACATCCAAGATAAACCTTAAAATTCCATTTTGTGCATGTCACCCGATGTACTATCATATCCCAAGTTGTTTACAGACACAACTCAACGTCTATTTTAAAAATGTAGCAACCGTGCATTTCTTTGATACTAAAGAGTATAAAGAGTGGTTGTTGCCAATTTTTTTTAAACACACATAAAAGCATATAAATTTATGTTCCAAGTTACAGGTTACTTTTTAGTCACAAAGAACCTTAAACCAATCATATTGATTAGTTCATCAAATCGAGTACGCGAAAAAGCTTTGGTGAATAGGTCGGCGTTTTGCTTAATGGTGTCTATATGGACAAGATCTATCAGGTGTTTTTCATAGCAATCCCGTATAAAGTGGAACCTAAGTTCTATGTGTTTAGTCTTAGAGTGCTGTACGGGATTGCGTGTGATAGATATGGTAGCAGTGTTATCTATATGAATAGGAGTCATAGTAAGAAGTAACCCGTAATCACGCAGTTGATGCTGAATCCACAGAACCTGAGAACAGCAACTGGCAGCAGCAACGTACTCAACCTCCGCTGTTGAAAGAGAAACCGTAGTCTGCTTCTTGCACTGCAATGAGACCAAGCGCGGTCCAAGAAATAGGCATCCACCAGTTATGGACTTCTTGTCGATGCTGAAGCCACCATGATCAGAATCCGAATAGGCAGTAAGAGCGAATGTTTTCTCATTCGGATACCATAGACCAAGATTGGGTCTATGTTTGAGATAACCAAAAATTCACTTTACCACCTTCATATGAGACACCTTGGGCTTAGCTTGATAGCGTGAGAAGATGGATACATCGAACACAATATCCGGTCGAGAGGCAGTCAAATGCATAAGAGAACCTATCATAGAATGATAGTCCTTTTCCTTGCAATCTTCTTCATCCTAAGCAAGTCTAAGATTGTGATTAATCTCGATAGGAGTCCCATAGGTTTTACAATCGAGCAAGTCACACCTAGTCAACATGTCATTGACATATTTTGACTGATGAATATAGATACCTTTTGCAGACTGCTCAACTTGTACACCTAAAAAGAATTTGAGCTCCCCCATCGCACTCATCTCAAACTCAGACTTCATGATTTGCTCGAAGTTTGTTGTGTTGCGTACCGGTCATTGAGATTTCTAATGGTGACGTGACACAGCAGTAGGTTTTTAATTTATAAGGCTGGGGCCTAGGGTTACTTATTATGCTAGCACAAGACAAGTATGACCTAGGATCGTTCTTCAAAGCACGACAAATTGAAACTAGGGGGTTTAGAAGCTTTTATGTGTTCAGCTGGGGTTGAAAGAGTTGGTTTTGGTTTTGTGGTTTCTTATCCTAATTTAAACTAGACTGAATTAAAAGGTGGAGGTTACTTCGGGCGTTCAGCAATTAAAGCGATTGTCTACTATAATGTGGTTTGGAAGTGGTTAAATATGGAAAGTTCTAATGAGGATAAGTTCATAAGTTGATGTGAGCTATTCTACAATCCTTCTATCGGGTTGACGCGGAGGTGTCCACAATCAGGCAAATAGAATGTCATGGGGATTGCACAATATATTAAAGTGTACACCGAAAGTTCTCTCAAATGTACACCCACACTATCCAACAGTTAACCTCGAATCCTATTCCCCAATCTCTGTCGTCAGAGATGCCCGAATCTTGGCATAGTTTGTTGAATAAATAATCTTATGAACGAGGGTTATCCTCACCGGAATAGGTTGGGCTAACTGGTCTAGACGATCGGATAACATGTCATCACTTATTCGTACGAGTTATCATCATTACTTGGGGATGCTACAAGACAGGGATGATTTGTGTTACAAATGGAGACCTAGGTAATACGTTTGTTATTCGATTCATAATACAACAACCTTCGGTTGTTCTGACTTCCATACATTTGTACTCCGCTGTAAGCGTTTCCAGTACTATATCAAAGAGCAGTCGAATAGGGGCCATCATATTACTTCACGATGATTAATGCCGTTTAAATTTTACTATTATGATGATCCTAAGGCAACAATCAAACAAGAACATGCAATAAGACGATCAAGGTGACAGTTTAATTTAAGCATACAAAAGTATTATCTAAGTTGAGGATATTCCGAAAGTTGTCTCAAAAATATCGTCTATATGAATTTAATCTTAATCTACCTCTACTCCCATGTTCTGTGTCTCTTGGATCCTATTTTGGTCTAGAGAACACCGGCCATGCCGAGCTCAATGATTCAATCTAACATAGTATAACTAAGTGACCTATATCCTATGAGTTAGCTACGTTCTTTTTTGGATAAAGTTTTAGTCATAACATGAGTTGGGCAGATAAACGATAAAGATTTAATTCCTATATCCATTTGTAATATAAACCATCCGCAATCTCAAAACATACCACATAGTCACATATTTAATACTTTTCTAAACGACTATCATAGCTGACAATTGGGTTACTTAGCTAATCATGGCAATTCTAGCATACATATTTAAATGTATTAAAGAAATGACAAACATATTAAATATGAAAATAGATTGACACCTGGAAAGAAGTACAATAACTCATAGCTAAAATATGCATCCCGGAGCACCTCCGTACAAATCTTCCTTGGCTAGTTAATTAGCTAGCCTAATTAACTAGGAAGAATAAAAGAAAAGAAAATACAAATGTGTTGGTAATTCTAAGTATTTTGAGGTGTGTTGGTGTATTTTGGTGTGTCTTTCAAATGAGCCTCATGACTCCTATTTATACAGGAGTTTTGGTGCATTTTAGCAAATGGAAGCACACACTAGCAAAAGGTGGAAAAGGTAGTGGCACTAGGTACAAAAGGCGAAAAAAGTAGTGGCACCAGGTACGAAAAGCATGTAAAGGTCTAGCATCGGGTACGAAAAAGGAAAAAAAAGCACAATCCATGCGGGTGACCGGCAGCCGGCGGCGGCCAGGTGGTGGCCGGCGGCGGCTGGCAGTCACCTGCACCAGCCTGTTGCTGGTTGCTTCATTTCTTGATTCGTGCGTGTTTTCTTCGTTATGCGTCCGTTTGTGTTGATTCTTTTTGCGTTGGATTTGTAATTCAAAAACGAAGCTTTTGATGAAAAGAAATCCCAAAAATATGTCTCTGAACTCTAGATGTGTCATACGAATCATTTGGATCTTCCGGAGTACGTAGAATCTTCATTCTTCGTCCGTTTTTGTCGATTCTTTTTCTGTTGGATTCGTAATTCGAAAAAGAACATCTTAGGTCAAATAGATGCTGGTGATGGGCTCTTTTATCTTGAAATCTCGTTTTGATGTCTGGAATCTTCAAACGTGCGTGGAATCTTCGTTTTTCGGTCGTTTTGCTTGATTTTGCTCGTGCAACCTTGTTTTGATCTTCTTAGCATTTTATCAATGATTTTTGCATTATTTGAGTCCAAATGCTAAGTATTGCTCCAGAATGAGAGAGATATCGGTGGTAAAAACGTGAGTTTTTACGCGATATCAAGTATCCCACACTTAGAGCTTTGCTTGTCCTCAAGCAAATCTTCATAAAATTGTGATGAAAGGTGTCTTGTATTCCGGAGAACTTTGATTCCTGCATTTCGGACGAGGTTCCATCCTTTGATGGTTTCCCAAACCTTTTGTTCTAACAAGCTTTCTTTTCAATCTTCATAATGTAAGATATACATGACTGGGACCCTCACAGGTGGTCACTCAATTCACTCAAGTGTATCGGGTTTCCTTACTTCTAATTCACTAAGGGGCCAGTCATGTAGCTCTTCCGTTGTCATAAGCTTGATCGAGAATCAAATCTACAATACTTAAATGGGGACGGTGCTAATTATCCCTAGACATTCGCAAGATGGTGGAAGTGGTGTATATGGATGAAGGGTTTTGTAGGTAGTTTATTTGGGGGTTTAATATAGCCTAAGAGTTGTTTATGATGACTTATCTTTGGCTCTTAGTAGTGCTTCTATCTGGATTTCTCTCTTTGAGCGCCTTCTTTTGCATCTTTTCCTTTCAAGTTTTCTTCTGATGAACCTTTCCCTTGGATATAAATGATCCTTGGGCTTTTAGGTTCCTTCTGACAGCTTTGCTTTTTGCTAAATTTTCTTTTTCTTGGAGCTCCTTTTACAGATGATGATCATCCTTTGGGGAACGCTCCGTACTTCTTTGCTGGATTTCTTTTTATCGGAGCTCCTTTTACGGATGGTGTACATCCTTTGGTGAACGCTCCGTACTTCTTTGCTAGATTTCTTTTTCTTGGAGCTCCTTTTACGAATGGTGTTCATCCTTTGGGGAACGCTCCGTACTTCTGTTAATAATTCTTCTGTCAGCACAGAAACTTAGGCTATGGCCAAAAGATGAAAGAAGGGAGTGAAGAATTTGAAAAGGCTAAGGCTCAACATGTTTTTCGCTGAAGGTGAGCACTGGTTGGGTTTGAAAGTGAGGGTTTTATGAGAGGGTTCTTATCCTAGGGAATGTCAAGGTTTTCTGATTGCACCTTCGTCACGTATGACGCCCACTTTTGTAATCTCGAAATGTATTCCTTGAACAAGTTCTGATTCTAGAGAGCATACATCGGCATACTCACAATTGAAAAATGAAGCATTAAAGATGAATGCTTTTATATGGCTCAAGATTCCTCACTCATTTTGGGTGGTTTTGTGCCTAGTCATGCGATCGCTTGTTTTGAAACTTGGTTTGAAAGTTTATAAAAAGAGTTTTGCTTGTCATATTCGTTTTACCAAACCTTTTGAACTTTTGTTGACCAGAAATACCTACCCTTTTTGATTTTGATTCAAAAATTTTGAAAATTTTGCTAAAAATCTGAGTTTTGCTAAAAAGTTTGATCAAAATTTATGTTGCAATACAGTAGTCAATACTACTGCTATCCCACACTTAAAAGAACATTGTCCCTAATGTTCTACTTCTAAGTTTGGTTAATCCCACACTTAGATTTTTGAATAAGGGTCAATATTTTCGAAGTCATTCTCTATTTACGAGTTATAACCCCACACTTAGAGTTTTACTTAGAATTTAGCGTGTTAAATTGAGTAAAATAAGGTTAGAAGAGATACTTCCTTGTGTTGCGTGAGTTGCCATTTGATTTTATGGACCAGGCTCAAGTGTGTGAATTTGCTGGAAATGGACCACGCTCATTAAAAATGAACTTGTTCCACAAATTCTACTTTGAATTCTGCATAGTACACATCCTTAAGAAAATACAAGTGTTAATACAAGTTAATATTAAACATAAAATAACTACTAAAAGCTAATCCATGTCAGGATAGAGCGACTCCCAATCGGTGAAGTCATCATCCATAAAGATCATGTTTTCCACGATTGATGTAGGAGATGCTGACTCCTCGATGGTATAGACAGGAGATGCCGTACCATCCTCTGGGTCCTGAATCCAAGCGTCTAGTGCAGTAGTCTCCTCCTCCAGTGAGTCCATGAAAGTGGGGTGGTCCTGCGCAGTCAAGCTCCAAGGTGGGAATAAGTCCCACGGTGGAATGTGCGGAGCGGGATCAGGTCCCATCTGAAAGGAGCACACAGGTGTGGAGGTAAGGCCCAGAGCAGTGTGGATCTCAGAGATGGCGGTGTGCTGGACCTCGAGGGCTCTCAGTATAGACCAAGTGACAGCAGGGTCCGCGGTAGTAACCCCATGCTCAAAGGTGGGTACTCTGGAGGTCCCTGCGGTCTGTCCCGTTGGTCGGTGAGATGAAGGTAACCTGGAATGGATGGGACGTAATAGGAATGACTCCTGAACGTACACCTCCACCGAGTCTGCCGAAATCTCATCCAACCTAGGAGGTGGTGACTGGGATCCTCTAACAGTCCTCATGCTACTACCCGGTGATGAACTCCGGGAGTGATGCATGGCACGCGAGCGTCTCTGACTGGGGGCTTGTGCTCTGTCTGACTGCGAACTCATCCTGCAAAATACAAAAGGTTAATGGTCTGAGATTATTAGTCTTTTGTAAGGCGAGGTACTGCATAAAAGTTGGATTAGTTTAAACATAACAGTAAAGGAAAATTAATGTTGAAAACGTAAAATAGGCTTGGGATGCCTCCCAAGAGCGCTTTGTTTATCGAGTCTCGTAGCTTGACTCTTTTATACCCATTTTTCTATTAGGGTGGTTTGTAGTTATAGACTTCCTTATTTGAGGGAAAGTCCTCTACGTAGCGTTTTAATCGGTGACCGTTTACTTTGAAATTTCCGTCCGGAGCTTCGAGTTCGATGGCACCATAGGGGAATACTTTAGAGATTGTGAAGGGGCCGCTCCATCGTGTTTTGAATTTACCAGAAAATTTCTTAAATCGGGAGTTAAAGAGTAGAAATTTATCACCTGGATTGAAGCGTGTGGGGCGAAGCTTTGAATCATGGATTAACTTTGTTCTTTCCTTAAATTTGTATGAACTTTCGTAAGCTTGATTACTTAACTCTGCTAGTTCATTTAGCTGCATTTTCCGGTGAGTTCCTGTTATCGTAGGATCTAAACTATAGTTCTTCAGTGCCCAGTAAGCTTTGTATTCTAGTTCAATCGGGAGATGACATGCCTTTTCATAAACGAGCCTATATGGAGTTGTTCCTAATGGCGTTTTATAAGCTGTCCGAAATGCCCATAAAGCATCGTCTAGCTTGTCTACCCATCTTTCCTTGTGTTGACCAATTGTTCATTCCAAGATCCTTTTTAGTGCACGGTTTGTAATCTCTGCTTGTCCATTCATCTGCGGGTGATAGGCTGTAGAGGTTTTGTGTGTAACCCCATATTGTTGCAATAGTTTCATAAACTGAGTATTGCAAAAGTGCGTGCCTCTATTGCTGATGATTTCTCGAGGTGTTCCAAACCGACAGAATAGTTGCTTCAAGAACTTGGTTACGACCCTTGAATCATTTGTTGGAAAGGCTTGGGCTTCGGCCCATCTTGATACGTAATCGAAAGCTACTAGAATGTATTCTTTTCCGTAAGATTTCGGAAATGGTCCCATGAAAATCCCCATATGTCAAATATTTCACATGCTTGGATATTCGTTAACGGCATTTCGTTACGCGTTGTGATATTTCCAAACCTTTGGCAAATATTGCAGCGTTTCACCAAGTCTTGTGCGTCTCTGAAAATGGTAGGCCAGTAGAATCCTGAGTCGTAGACTTTCTTTGCTGTCAGATTAGCTGCACGATGTCCTCCGGTGGGTCCGTGATGGCTTTAGTGGAGTATATGTCGGCTTCTTTCCCATCGACACATCTTCTTACTATTTGGTCGGGACAGATCTTGAACAAATATGGATCATCCCAAAAGTAATATTTGACGTCACGAAAGAACTTTTGCCTCCGCGATGAGATCATTCATTTTCTTGCGATCCCTCCAACTACAAAATTGGCAATGTCTGCAAACCAAGGATCGTCAGTGAATTACGAACCTTGTTCTCCTAAACTCATTAACTGCTCTTCTGGAAATCGATCTTTAATATCTCTTTCTACAAGTTGTTCCATTGACGGATTTTCAAGTCGACTTAAATGATCTGCGATGACGTTTATAGCTCCTTTCTTATCCTTTATTTCTATGTCGAATTCTTGCAGGAGTAAAATCCATCTTAACAATCTAGGCTTTGCGTCTTGCTTTTTGAAGAGGTATTTTAGAGCTGAGTGATCCGTATATACTATTGTTTTGGACAATATCAGGTAGGATCTGAATTTGTCAAAGGCAAATACTACGGCTTGCAGCTCTTTTTCTGTGGTTGTATAGTTTTCCTGAGCATCTGTAGGTGTTTTGCTAGCGTAATAGATTGGTCGAAAGTGATTATCCTTCCTTTAACCAAGAACTGCCCCAACTGCAAAGTCACTAGCATCGCACATGATTTCAAATGGTAGGTTCCAATCTGGAGCGACCATGATTGGTGCATTTGTAAGATCTTTCTTCAGGTAGTTGAAAGCCTTCATGCAGTTCTCGTCAAACACAAACTTGATGTCTTTTCCTAGAAGGTGGGTGATAGGTCGAGAAATCTTGGAGAAGTCCTTAATAAAACGGCGGTAGAACCCAGCATGTCCTAGAAAGCTTCTAATTGCCTTGATGTTGGTTGGTGGTGGAAGTTTGGCAATGGTTTCGACCTTTGCTTTGTCTACTTCAATTCTGGACTTGGATATTCGATGTCCTAAAACTATTCCTTCCTTCACCATAAAGTGACACTTTTCCCAATTTAACACGAGGTATGATTCTTCACACTTGGTGAGCATTCTATCGATGTTAGACAGACATGATGCGAAGGAGTCTCCAAAGACAGAGAAATCATTCATAAAGACTTCCATGCATTGTTCAATCATGTCGTGGAAAATTGCAACCATGCATCTCTGAAATGTTGCAGGTGTGTTGCATAATCCAAACGACATTCGTCGGTATGCGAATGTTGCATAGGGACATGTGAATATCGTCTTCTCTTAGTCCTTCGGATCGAGCGGGATTTGGAAATACCCGGAAAAACCATCGAGGAAACAGTAGAATTCGTTTCCTGATAATCTTTTGAGCATTTGGTCAATAAACGGAAGCGGGAAGTGATCTTTGCGAGTTGCTTCGTTTAACTTCCGATAATCGATGCAGAACCTCCAACCGGTAACCGTCCGAGTTGGTATAAGCTCATTTTCTTTGTTTGTAATGACCGTCATTCCTCCCTTTTTTGGCACGACTTGAACAGGGCTAACCCAAGGTGAGTCGGATATTGGGTAGATCAATCCAGCATCTAAGAGTTTGATAACCTCTTGTTTGACCACGTCCTGAATCTTAGGATTTACCCTTCTCTGCCTTTGTACGGATGGTTTGAAATCGTTTTCCATGAGGATCTTGCGTGTGCAGTAGTTTGGACTGATTCCTTGTATGTCGGAAATTTTCCATGCAATTGCCTTCTTGTGCGATTTCAGAAAATCAATGAGTTGGGCTTTCTCCTCGGGTTTTAACTCTTTTGATATTATCACCGGGAGTTGTGATGTTCCCGGGAGGTAAGCATACTCAAGGTGAGGTGGTAGTTCTTTTAATTCTAGGTTTGGTGGTTCTTCGATAGACGGCTTCATTCTAGCTATCTCGTCTCTATTCAGCTTCTCGTATTCAGCTTGGAATGGTGCTTCGTCTGTCTCAGGTTCAGATGTGGAGATTGATGCTATTTCAACCCACTCGGTTTTATTTGAGAATTCGTTTATCTTTAGCTCGTACTTGTTGACTGACGATGAGGAAACTTCATCATTTCTGGTGAGGATGATCTCTCCGTCATTAGTGAATTGGAATTCCTGAAATTGAGCGGATGAAGATTGGTTTATGGTGATTTCAGGGTTTGAAAATGGCAGTGATTCGGGTTGATTGGCTAATTGTAGTTCAAACGATGGTGGCTCAACACTCATTTCTTTGAATGAATCCAAGATCTCTCTAATTGAGGGAAATGGGTTTGGTTCATTAAATATGGGTTTATCTCTCTTTAGCCAAGGTATCGGTGTACCGCATCCTAATGGAACAACGATTGTTTTGCCATCGATGTAAGGAGACTTCTTTTCAAACAGCAGAAATAGTAGTTCGTTGGATGTTGTTGGCGAAGCGATTGCGGAGTGCAGTCCAGGGTCCTCATTACACAGCTTTCGAACGGTGATTATGGTGTTGGGTCTCGGATCCTGGCTGGATAGTGCTAGTACTTCATGGAGATGCTCATCAAAAATATCATGCATGGTGTCACACAAACCAAGGTCCTCTTCCAGAGGCTGCTTCATTAATTGATCGACATTAAAGGTGACTTCCTCTCTCCCAACTCTTAATTTTAAAGATTTTTCGTTAACATCAATTACAACCTTGGCAGTATTTAGGAATGGTCTGCCGAGGATGAGCGGGATATGTATGTCTTCTTCTATGTCCATGACAATAAAGTCCACTGGAAAAATGAACTTATCGACTTTGACCATGACATCTTCAGCAATTCCTCGAGGGAGTTTAACTGATCTGTCAGCTAATTGGATAGTCATATGAGTAGGTAATAGGTCATCTAATCCTAATTTCTTGTAAAGGGAATAAGGCATAAGATTAACACTAGCACCTAGGTCTGCTAAGGCGTTACTAATTTGAATTCCTTGGAGAAAACAGGGTATAGTAAAACGTCCAGTATCGCCTAATTTAGGTGGGAGACCACGTTGTACAATTAATCAACATTCAGCATTCAAGGGTAAACTAACTATTTTCCTAAGTTTTTCTTTGTTTGAAAGGAGTTCTTTAAAGAATTTAGCACATGAGGGCATTTCTACTAAAGCTTCTAATAATCTAACGTTTAAGTGTAGGCTTTTAAATATTTCCATATATTTACCGAATTGGGCTTCTTGCTTTTCCTTTTTAAGTCTGCCAGGATAAGGTATTCTCGTTCGAGGTACATTATCTGGAGTTTTGGCTGGTGATGGGTCGGGTATTGTGACAGGGATGTCAATTGACACATTTTCACTAGGTATAAGTGTGGGCAAAGAAGTGTTTTCGGGGGTGTTATCTGGTGGCGGCGGATCAACTTTAGTTACTTTTCCTCCTCTAGTCATGATTAACAGATCATCACTTGGTGGATGAGTGGTGTCACCAGTGATTACCGACGTACTTTCCTCAATAAAACTTAAGTTTTTTAAAATGGATTTCATGTTAGAGATTAATTTTTCTGAAATTTTTATCATGACGTCAATGTTATCTTGAAATCCGGTCACTCTTTTGTTTATAACGTTTTGTTCAAACATAAATTCTGACAAAGATCGTTTTGAGGAAGGTAAGTGGTTTGTAGGTGAGAAACAACTAAAAGTTGGGTTAAAGACTCATTTGGTGTGGGGTTGGTCCAATCAAAATGTGTTGTCATAATTGATTAAAAAGCGGTTACTAAACCTAAACTAATCCTAAGGGCAAAAAGGTAACTTTTGATTGATGTTAATCTTTCAAAAGGATCGCTTAAACACTAAAGTTACTAAATCCTAAGATCGGTTGCCAACGCTCCCCGGCAGCGGTGCCAAAAACTTGTGTTGCGTACCGGTCGTTGAGATTTCTAATGGTGACGTGACACAGCAGTGGGTTTTTAATTTATAAGGCTGGGGCCTAGGGTTACTTATTATGCTAGCACAAGACAAGTATGACCTAGGATCATTCTTCAAAGCGTGACAAATTGAAACTAGGGGGTTTAGAAGCTTTTATGTGTTCAGCTTGGGTTGAAAGAGTTGGTTCTGGTTTTGTGTTTTCTTATCCTAATTTAAACTAGACTGAATTAAAAGGTGGAGGTTACTTCGGGCGTTCAACAATTAAAGCGATTGTCTACTATAATGTGGTTTGGAAGTGGTTAAATACGGAAAGTTCTAATGAGGATAAGTTCGTAAGTTGATGTGAGCTATTCTACAATCCTTCTATCGGGCTGACGCGGAGGTGTCCACAATCAGGCAAATAGAATGTCACGGGGATTGCACAATATATTAAAGTGTACACCGAAAGTTCTCTCAAATGTACTCCCACACTATCAGACAGTTAACCTCGAATCCTATTCCCCAATCTCGGTCATCAGAGATGCCCGAATCATGGCATAGTTTGTTGAATAAACAATCTTATGAACGAGGGTTATCCTCACTGAAATAGGTTGGGCTAACTGGTCTAGATGGTCGGATAACATGTCATCACTTATTCATACGAGTTATCATCATTACTTTGGGATGCTACAAGACAGGGATGATTTGTGTTACAAATGGAGACCTAGGTAATACGTTTGTTATCCGATTCATAATACAACTACCTTCGGTTGTTCTGACTTCCATACATTTGTACTCCGCTGTAAGCGTTTCCAGTACTATATCAAAGAACAGTCGAATATGGGCCGTCATATTACTTCACGATGATTAATGCCGTTTAAATTTTACTATTATGATGATCCTAAGGCAACAATCAAACAAGAACATGCAATAAGACGATCAAGGCGACAGTTTAATTTAAGCATACAAAAGTATTATCTAAGTTGAGGATATTCCGAAAGTTGTCTCAAAAATATCGTCTATATGAATTTAATCTTAATCTACCTCTACTCCCATGTTCCGTGTCTCTTGGATCCTATTTTGGTCTAGAGAAAACCGGGCATGCAGGGCTCAATGATTCAATCTAACATAGTATAACTAAGTGACCTATATCCTATGAGTTAGCTACGTTCATTTTTGGATAAAGTTTTAGTCATAACATGAGTTGGGCAGATAAACGATAAAGATTTAATTCCTATATCCATTTGTAATATAAACCATCCGCAATCTCAAAACATACCACATAGTCACATATTTAATACTTTTCTAAATGACCATCATAGCAGACATTTGAGTTACTTAGCTAATCATGGCAATGCTAGCATACATATTTAAATGTATTAAAGAAAGGACAAACATATTAAATATGAAAGATAGATTGACACCTGGAAAGAAGTACAATAACTCGTAGCTAAAATATGCATCCCAGAGCACCTCCGTACAAATCTTCCTTGGCTAGTTAATTAGCTAGCCTAATTAACTAGGAAGAATAAAAGAAAAGAAAATACAAATGTGTTGGTAATTCTAAGTGTTTTAAGGTGTGATGGTGTATTTTGGTGTGTCTTTCAAATGAGCTTCATGCCTCCTATTTATAGAGGAGTTTTGGTGCATTTTAGCAAATGGAAGCACACATTAGCAAAAGGTGGAAAAGGTAGTGGCACCAGGTACAAAAGGCGAAAAAAGTAGTGGCACCAGGTACGAAAAGCATGTAAAGGTCTAGCACCGGGTACGAAAAAGAAAAAAAAAATGCAATCTGTGCCGGTGACCGGCAGCCAGCGGCGGCTGGCTGGCAGCCGGCGGCGGCCAGGTGGTGGCTGGTGGCGGCTGGCTGCCACCTGCACCAGCCTGCTGCCGGTTGCTTCATTTCTCGATTCATGCGTGTTTTCTTCGTTATGAATCCGTTTGCGTTGATTCTTTTTGCGTTGGATTCGTAATTCAAAAACGAAGCTTTTGATGAAAAGAAATCCCAAAAATATGTCTCTGAACTCTAGATGTGTCATACTAATCATTTGGATCTTCCGGAGTACGTAGAATCTTCATTCTTCGCCCGTTTTTGTTGATACTTCTTCTGTTGGATTCGTAATTCGAAAACGAACATCTTGGGTCAAATAGATGCTGGTGATGGGCTCTTTTATCATGAAATCTCGTTTTCATGTCTAGAATCTTCAAACGTGCGTGGAATCTTCGTTTTTCGGCCGTTTTGCTTGATTTTGCTCGTGCAACCTTGTTTTGATCTTCTTAGCATTTTATCAATGATTTTTGCATTATTTGAGTCTAAATGCTAAGTATTGCTCCAGAATGAGAGAGATATCGGTGGTAAAAATGTGACTTTTTACGCGATATCAAAGTTCTTGCACATTGCCTTGTTTGTAAAGCAGAAAATGATGTCATCCACGTAAACCTGCACGAGTAACATATCTTCTCTATCCCCAGACTATTCTCTATAGATGAATAAATTACTATCAATGTTGCCCCTAAAAAAACCATGTTTCATCAGATGAGTAGTGAGCCTCTCATACCAAAGCCTCGGAGCTTGATGTAGACCATATAACGCCTTGTTCAATTTGCAAACGTATTCTGGATGCACAGGGTCTTCAAACCCTGGAGGCTGCTTAACATACACTTCTGTATCCCCTTGTCCATACATAAAGGCACTTTTTACATCAAGTAGATTGACACGAAATCCTTTGTAGGAGGCGTATGCTAAGAAGATGCGAACTGACTCCAATCGAGCAACAGGAGCAAATACTTCATCATAGTCCAATCCCTTAATTTGACTAAATCCTTGAACTACCAAACGTGCTTTGTTACGAACCACAATGTCCCGATCATTCATCTTATTTTGATATACCCAACGAGTGCCAGTCAAGTGGGCACCTTTGGGTAATGGAACTATTTCCCAAACGTGTAGCTTTTGAAATTGTTGTAGTTCCTCTTGCATAGCCTCAACCCAGGATGGATCTTTTAAGGCCTCACCAACTTTCTTTGGTTCAACTTGAGATAGATGACACGAATCTATCTGAGCAACAAGAGTCAAAAGTTGCCGAGTTTCAGACTGTTTCACTTGTTGTCGTGTTTGAACCGAAGCATGAGGATCACCAATAATATTTTCAATGAGATGATCCTTATGTACACGAGTCACTGGAATTGTATTTGGTGCAAGGACCAACTCCAATTTGTTCATATCACCCTTAGTGGCAGGAACAACTATAGACTCAGGACCAGTAGAACATTCAAGTAGAAAGGGTTCTTGTGGGGCCTCATCTTCTCCTTCATGAGTAAAGAAATGAGAGTAGACCATTTCTTCTTTTTCTTCCTTTTCCACTAAAGGAGGCATGTTTGGATCATCAGGAAGATCCTTTGCATTGATCATTCCTAAAGTAGAAGAAACATCCAAAGATGGGGTAGTGGGAGATGGTACAGTTGGAGTAGGTGATGGAGTGGGTGTTGAGGCAGATGTTTGGTTGGTTGTCGATTCGGGGTTTGGGTCAGATGGTTTAAAGAAGGGATCGGGTGTTTCTTGAGAAATACTGATTCCATGAAGTAGGGTGACCAACTCTTCCTCTTGATCTTCTTCTGGTATGTTGAAAGAGTTAAAAACATCCGCATAATTGAAAAACCAATCCGGACCCGTTCCTTGAGGAGGATACGTATAACGCAAACATTTGACCTCAAAATGCTCCTCTACTTAGTGTGTTGATTTGATGTAAACTCTTTTATTCGGGGAATTAACCGAATAGCCAAGAAAGATCCCTTCAACAACTTTCTCATCAAACTTTGAGATTTTATCTTTTGTAATCATAATCAAACATGGACACCCAAACGGCTCTAGAAACTGCAGATTTTGCTTACAGTTATTAAAACGTTCATAACATGTCTTGTTCTTCTTCTTAACCATAAGCACCCGATTTAGAACATAACAAGGAGTGCTAACTTCCTCAGCCCAGAATATGATAGGTAACTTTGAATCAGCTAGCATAGTCCGAGCTGTCTCGATGATAGTCCTATTCTTACGTTCTGTAACTCCATTCTGTTGAGGAGTTCTTTTAGCACTGAATTGATGATCAATGCCTTTTGAAGCAAGATATAACTCGAGAGTAAAATTCTGGAATTCGGTTCCATTATCACTACGCAGTCTCTTCACCTTTAAGTTGCACAAATTTGCCAACTTATCCAACAGGTATACCAAAATATCTGATGTCTCACCCTTTGAAGCCAGAAAATAAACCCACAAAAATCTTGAGTAGTCATCAGTAACTACCAAGCAGTAAGATCTGTCACCAATGCTCTTTGTAGAATGTCACACCTCGCCTCGGCAGAAGGTTACGAGGTGCGACTATCATGTGATCACAACACAAGAATTACAATGAACGACCACTACATGAGTCGTTTTAAACATACTTCATAAAGTTTTAAATTGTCTTACAGACTAAGAACATTTATCTTAAAAGGTTTACAAGCAATTCCCATAAGTTACAAAATAGTTAGGGGTTTAAGAATTTAAGATCAAAAGCAATGTTCGTCCATGCAAATGTAGTTCCTAACTTCAAAAGGGTATGCCATCTTCACAACTAGCAAGCATCTTAATTACCTGAGAATAACATGTAAAAATGGGTCAACATAAAGTTGGTGAGCTCATAGGTTTTAATAGTTGCAAAACATTACCGTGGATCACGAGATTTCAAGTTGTATTGCCATTCAACAATATAGTAAAAATTGTATTACTATTGCCATAAGCTCATGAATTGAAACTTTAACATTTAGTGCCTCGCAACTGTCCTATCCAAACACAAATGACAATGCACCCATTTGACTTATAGTCATGTTGGCGCTACCAACCCGAATGGGGGCGTCAACCCAAATAGATCTATTCATGACATTCACGTTTAAGTCCTTAACTAACAATTCATGATAAAGGCCTACATAATGGATAGTGTAAACTTATGCAATACGTAACAGTTTAGTTTGTGTCCACAAAGAAAAGAACATGTATTCTCACCCTAAAAATATATCAAAGCATTTAAAAAGGAGTAGTGGCCATGAGAATCACCTTAGTGAGAGAGCGGAAATTAGCAAGTATTTGTTTGAGTCTCGGTGGGGTTAACGCGTCCTAGATCACATAAAATGCTTAAGTTTAGTCATATAGTATATACATATTAATTCTAATTTTTTAAAGTTTCATCACCCATAGTTTGTCTTAGTTGAGTATGTTACATAATAATGTTTCCTTATAGTTAAATATACAATCCTCTAGTAAGAATGCAAGTCCATATCATGATATCCAAGCATGTATCATAAGTTTATTGATTTCGGAAAAATAAGTTGTCGGTGCAACAGTTAGTATAGACTATTTGGAGGTCGAATACTCCATGTTTTTAAGTGGAACCACTTGGGTTTGAAAGCTATCACATAACGGTAATTTCAGTAGCAAAATGGTAGTCTTTGGTTAAGTATTCATGGAGTTATGACCTTGCAAAGTGAGGTATACGAATCTGTCACAGCATGCACAACAGTTTCGTATGGGCTGTTTGGAGGTCGAATACTCCATGTTTTTGAGTGAGACTACTTGGGTTTGAAAGCTAATACATAAAAGTAATTTCAGTAGTAAAATGGTGGTATTTTGTTAAGTATTCATGGAGTTATGACTTTGCAAAGTGAGGTATACGAATCTGTCACAGCATGCGCAACAGTTTCGTATGAGCTGTTTGGAGGTCGAGTACTCCATATTTTTTAGTGAGACCACTTGGGTTTGAAAGCTAATACATAAAAATAATTTCAGTAGTAAAATGGTGGTATTTTGTTAAGTATACACGGATTTATGACCTCAGAAAGTGAGATATAGAAATCTGGACAGATTGCATGTAATGTGTGTGGGTTAGGATTTCGAGTCATAGACTACTATCCTAACTCCTAGGTACTAATCATTGTTTTAGACCTTTATCCACATGAATTTGCCATAATTTTTCCATAAATTTTGAGTACTTTACATCCATGAGATCTTTGAAAGATTTATAGATAAGTATAGGTATATTTTACATCTTTTATGACTTGACATAGGTTTGATCATGGATTATCACTTATTTTTAACACATGAACTTGTGCAAGTGATAATCTACAAATATCAAGTTGTTTTGTAGGCTTAGCCATACTTTCCAATATTTCAAATTAAAAGAAATTGGAGATGAAGATGAGTAAAAGAGATGCATGTAGGCCTTGCCATACATAAGTTTATAAACAAATGAAATACGAATTGCATGTATACATATATGATTGTAGGCATAGCCATACATAAGATCATAACAAAAATGAAATATAAAGTGCATATATACATATGTAGATTTGTAGGTATAGCCTTACATAAAATCTTACATATGTATATAGTAAGATATAAGATGTATATACATAGATATAGATATATTTTTATAAGACTTGTATTATTCATCCATGGGTGATGATTAGTGTAAAAAATGAAGACATAGAGTAGAGAAATTTGTGTTTCATCTTACCAACACAAAGGATGATGAAAGTAGGTTGTTTTGAGTGGATTAAAGGGTTCTTTGAGTGGTGATTTGTGGTGGTTTAGGGCAGAGTTTTGGAGAGAAAAAGGGGAGGAAGATGGTGTGAGGAAGAGAGAAATGGGTGTGTGTGTGTGTGTGAAAAGTGAGAAAAGGGGGAGTGAGGGTGGTTTAAATAGGAGAAAAGAGAAGAGGGGGGGGGGGGAGGGGTGGGAGGGGAAGGGTTGGGGTTTGTGATTGGTGGAGAAAGGAGGTGTATTAAAGGGTGGGTGGTGATTAGTTGGTGATTAAATGTTATAATTAATTAAATTAGTTTTATTTAATTAATTTATAATTAAAAAATCAGATTTTTATTTATTAGTTAATTAAGTTTTTAATTAATTAAAATATATGTATTTATTTAATTATTCTTATTGTATTTCATGCAAAGGTGGTGATTAGTTACTTTCATGCAAGTGAGTGTATTTATCACTATATTCTTGCATTTCACACATACATACATATATATATATATATATATATATATATTAGGGTTTACTAAATGAATTAATAAACATAAACGTAGAAATTTGTCATATTGTATGTATCCATGGATAGACGCTTGTTTAGTGTCATGTTGTAACGATAAGGCGCCTAATTTCAATGTTATTCAACTATAGGCGTTAATTCACTAAACTTATAGTTTAACTAAATAAAAAAAAATCTTCAAGTTTATTACCTGAGCGGAGTTGAATCAGAAATTTTGCCGGTTGTCACATAGAAATGGGACCAAAACGATCCATATGCAAAAGTTCCAGTGGTGCAGCAATAGAATTCAGTATCTTAGACTTATGGGACTTTTTGTGGAGTTTTCTCTTCTAGCAAGAAATACAGTCATCTTTTAAAGAAAATGATTATTTTTGAACTCCATTTACCAAATCCTTCTTTATAAGAAAATTCATTTTGCGAAAATGAATATGTCCCATCCGTCTAAGCCAAAGAAGTAATTCCTTTTCCGAAGTCTTTGAAAGGAGACAAGTATATTCGTTTTTCGTCTCCACAGTTCGCATATTCATCATATAGGTGTCTTTTTTTCTCGGTGCTTGCATAAGCACCCATTCCTCAGGAATAACATAACCCGGCTTCAAAATCACACATTCAGATTTTGTGAATGCAGTGGTATAATCCTTATCACAAACTTGTGAAACGCTCAGCAAGTTGTGATTGAGTTGAGGCACATAGTTCATATTTTCAAAGCTAACTTTCCCATTGGCTAGCGTTCCTCTACCCGTAATTGTTCCTCCAGTATCTCCTGCAAAGGCAACATGTCCTCCAGCGTATGGTTTAATTTCCGTCAGAAGAGACACATCGCCAGTCATGTGTCATGAGCAGCCACTATCCATATACCATTCGCTATCTTTAACATGTTCATACTGCTGCAACACATAAAAGTAAGGAGATTAGTGAGAAACGGTGTCCCAAGCCTTTACAGACTTAGGTCTACTGAGGTCATCAACAATAAGCACATCAGTCAGAATTTATTTTTCAACAAATCAGAATTTTCATCTGATGTGTTATTGTTGACGACAGAAGAGTCAATTACATGCTCTTTTCTTTTCCAAACTTTGGATGGTTAGGAAGTTGGTTTGAGAGAAATGTCGGGTTTTTGTTTTGGCAAAGGTTTTTGCCCAACATTTCTTTGCTTCTCAACCAGCTTGGGAGAGTTGGAATAACGCCTAGGTGGGGAATGTGAAAATGAATTTCGATAAAAAGATGTTCTAAGCATATTACTCCCATAGCGCTGATTAGAAAGCTTTGGACAATTACGAATTAAATGTCCTTGTTTCTTGCAATGGTTGAGGCTGAGGATTTACCAAAGGAGATGGCGAAGCATTTTTAGAACATGCACATTGTGTACAGGTTTTAGAAGATGCTTTCCTCGGTTGATCGGTTGAAGTTGAAGTTGAAGGTTTATTACAAGAAACTTTTTCATTATTAACAGTTAAATTACGTTTCAAAATCTTTACAGGTGTCTGTAAAGTTTGAGGTTTCTCATTCAAAACCTTTTTCTTTCCCTTCTCAGTTTGTACTTTAGGGGCAGGTTCCTTTGTCAAAGTCACCTTTACGGATTTGACTTCAACCTTCTCAAACTTAGGATACTCCTGATCGGTAATATCCTCAATCTCAACAATCTCCTCAACACAAACTGGAGATATACTTTCAGGCTTAACAAACTTAGGCAATGGATACTCTGGCCTCTTGGTTTTCTCTTTTGCCTGTTTGTTTTGCTTAGCTTCTTTGGATTTAATACCATAAAGCAATGCATAATCGACTGGAATCTCTTCAGTGCCTTCCTTAACAGGCATAGGACAGTATTCAGTAGGAGGTGGGACTACAGTATAACCGAGTCCTGTCTTACTTTTGTCACCTGTCCGTTGCTTGTTAATAATTTCATTAAAGATAATTGTTGCTGAAGAAGAACCTAAATTTTGTTCTTATAGTTATTGTACTCAATTTTTAAATCAGAAAGTTCTTTATTCAACAATTCAATTTTAGCGAGATAGCTGTTAATAGCATCTTGTTGACTAAAAACTTTTACTTTATATGTTTGAGTATCCAACTTATGAGCCTCAATATGCTTATCATACAAATTTTCATTTGCTTTTAAATATTTGTTAGACTCAGTAAGTTTCATAACGTTTTCTCTTAAATCTAAGTTGTCCTTTTGAAAACCCTTCAAAGATTCAGTCATTTTAATGCATGAAATACTATTTTAAAGCTTCATCAGGTTCATTGTGTACCTCATTAGTTATGTGAGCCATGAGAAACTATTGATACTTTTTAGCTTGCGCATTCCAATCTATATTTGTAGGCTCAAAAATAGCCAAAACATCAGTTGTTGCTAATTTCACTTCCTCCTTTTCTTGAGCTTGAAGATCATCAGGCTTTGTAAAACCCGATGGAGGGACTTTGGGTTTCTCGCATTCCCTTGCGAAATGTCCCAAATTTTGACAATTGTAGCACCGGACCTTGCTCTTGTCAAAACCAAAGCTAGATTTACCATTTCCTTCCAAAATCTTGCGTCCAGTCCTTTGCAAGAATTTTTGCACTCTTCTTACGAGCATGGCTATATTCCAGTTCATATCCATTTGCTCAAGATCATCATAATCCAGTTGAGCGTAGTCTTCTTTCGCAAGTTCCAATGTGGTATTTGGTTGAGAAACCAAATCCTTGTAAGAGCTCAGAAAAGCGGTATAGATGGCAGCTTGTTCTTCTATATCTGGAGAAATCTTAACTTGTTGTTGTGAACCTTGTGAAGGTCCAGAAGCATAGACTACAGGATGAGCACCGGTGGAATGAGATGGTGAATTAGTATCCGAAATGAAATCCATTCCACCATACGCCTTTCCAGTATTGAATTTTCCTCCATAAAGTGTCGGATCTTGAACAAACCCACCCGACTTGCACTCCTTTTTCTTCAATTACATTGCGTGTTCTTGAAGAACACCGATCAACTCATTCAAGGTCATTCTGGCTAACTCTTGGTTTTCCTTTAAAAACTGTACTTTCACATCCCAAGCACTGGGCAACACATCTAAAAGCTTCTTATTCACCTCAATCGCAGGGAAATTGTAACCTCCCTCAGTTAACTCACTAACCAAATGTGTGTACCTTGTGAATAGCCCAGATGCAGTTTCATTTGGGAGAACATCAAACAAGTCGTATTGTTTCTTGATCAATTCCAGTTTGGCCTCCTTATACTTTTCATTACCTCCACATCGTGTTTCAATGGCCTTCCACAAATCGTAGGTAATATCATGAGTTTTAAAAAGTCGTAAAACATCCTTAGTTAGGCACAAACAAATAGCAAAATGAGCCTTCCTTTCTATGTCATACTCCTTTCTTTCCTTAGGTGTCATAGCCTTATATGTCTTAGCCGGAGGAATACCACGATAATTTCCTTCAGCAACTAGAAGCCACATATCTTTCATTAAGTGGACCCCAAAGCTCTGGACAGTGAAAATCTACATATTGTTCAAATCTATCACGCCAGTAAGCATAATCCATATCCGCGGTGAACAAAGGAGGTTTACTACTAGAACCAACATCATTATATTATTTAATCATTTCTCTAATTCCCCTAATATCCTCTTTATCAGCAGCCATTTAAGAGAACCTGAAAAATAACTTAAAACAAAACTAGAAAGTTGATTAGTAACTAAGGCGTCACTTAGTAAGTGACGCACAGAAGTGTCGCAAAGACTAGCGACACTCAGTAAGTGACGCTAGTAAGTGACGTATGACGACACTAGAGGTTAGTGTCAGTCAATCAAAGAACTGAAACACTCAAGTGTCGGACTTGAGTGACGCAGTATTGTAACAAGCGTCACTAGCAGGAAGTGACGCGTGACACACAAGTGACGTTCGTAAGTGACGCACGTGAGTGTCAGTATGCAATAATAGATGACACTAGAGACAAGTGTCGTGTAACACACAAGTGACGCTCGAAGTGATGCACTTGAGTGTCGGTAAAAACCTAATTGGAACTCACTGAGTGTCACCCGAAGTGTGGCTCGAAGTGACACTCGAAGTGACGCTTGAAGTGACGCAGTGAGTGACGCAAAAATGGATGTAAAATCCAAAAACCCTAAAAATCGAATTTTCGTAAACCTAACGAAAATTCTTCGATCCCAATCGAACGAAACCTGTAAATCTTGATTCAAAACGTCTGATTAGCACCCAATTGATCCAAATAACTTGATTATTCTTGATTTTCTTCACGAAGCAAACCGAGATAAAACCAATACGTGACCAATATGTCAATCAAACCACCTATGGGCTCTGATACCAGTTGAGAGTGCCCCTTGCTATGGATCTAAGTTATTGATAACAATGATTGTAAGGCGGAAACAAACAATCACACAAGTAATATGTAAACACAAACCGAAATCGAATAAACGAATCAAAATCAACTTTGTATTGATAATCGTAACCTATTAGCTTGTTTACAGACTTGCTATTTTGACAAATGGTGCTAGGATTTCGTCAACCCTAGCCTGAAACCGGTAGGTTTGTATTTATACTAAAACGAAACTGGTAGACATGCGACACTTGGCTAGTGATGCATGTGGCTGCCTTCATGTGTCACATACCTAAGTGTCGTTATGCGACACTAAGGCAAGTGTCACCTAGTACATAAAACATAAAACTAATTACAAATTCAACTACGGGCTATGACCAACTGATAGACACACTAATATGCACCAACAGTTTTGTTATTAATATTCGTTAAATATATTAGTGTGTTAAGGTGTTAAAAAAATATCGAATACGAACTAATAAATGTTATGTGAACTGAGATCTCAAGTCGCAGGTTACTTGATTGCGAGATGAGATCCGAGCTCGCAAGACAAGTTGCGATTCGAGTCTAACAATGGCTTGGGCTTGGTTGCGAGTCGATTCAACTCACAGGCCCAGCGGTTGCGAGTTGAGCTGCGATATTTAAATGATTTCGGTTTAGAAACCAGTAACTTTTGCCATTCGAACTTTCATCTTCTGCGAATTGATCCAGAGAAAACAAACAATACAAAAGGCTAGGTTTTGATCGTTTATTTATAAAAGCAAAGCGTATTAGTTATTAATCGTATTATAAATGCGAATTTATTCGTTATAGTAAGATAACGCATATTAAGGAATTCCGCACCTTAATATTACAGATAACGAAGTTATCGATCCTTGAACACGGGACTTACATTTGGTATCAGAGCTTTCGGGCTAAATACGAGTAAGTTCGAGTTATTCGGGTTAATAATGTGATATTGAGGATTGTTTTGACGTGCATTAGTGTGTAAAAACAATCAAAATCATTCTCTGGACACTTTTTGGATAGTTTAAGGTTGAAATCTACTGATTTTAACGTAAAAAATACCTAAAATTTTCATTTTCGGGTTTTTCAGTCATTTCGCGAATTGAGATTAGGGTTTCAGCGTTGTCTGAGAAAAGAGTTAAACTTGCGAACCGAATTGAGTTCTGCGATTCGAACCGATATCTCTTTCGAACTAAGATCACTTGCGAATCGACATCTTCTCCGATCCGAACTGAGATTGGCGAACTGAGGTTTGTGAATCGAGCTGAGATTACGAAGTGAACTGAGTTGCGAATCGACTTTTCAACTCGCAAAACAGTCTGAATTTTTCAAGATGTCTGACTTAAGTAAAATGATCGAGATGGAACACGAGGTTGGAAAATCTAATGTTCCACCTAAATTGTTAAGACTTGAAGAATACTATAGCTAGAGGGATAGGTTTGAATCAAACTGTAGATTCTATAATCTATCTATCTGGATGTGTATTAGCAATGGATACACTGCACCTACTGTCACTGTTCAAAATGTTGTTGTGGTTGTTGGCTATCATCAAATGAATGATCAGCAAAAGAAAGACTTTGAGATTGAGAATAAAGCTCATTCTTCAATCAAAATGAGTCTTCCTAAGGAGATCAATCATCAGCTGAAATCTTTTCATACTGCTAAAGAGCTCTGGGAAGCTCTTGAGAAAAGATGTGAAGGCAGTCCACAGATGAGGGCAGGCAAGAAGAATCTTCTTAAAAAGCAGTTTACTATGTTTAAAGCTTTGAAGGGAGAAGATCTTGATGCCTATGTCACTCATTACTACCATCTACTAAGTGAACTTGAAAGCCATGGGATTAATGTCACTGAAGAAGAGAAAACCGACAAGTTTATTGAGTGTTTGCCTTCTAAATGGGAAATGCATGGTGTTATGTTAAAAGATAATGAGGAAAGATGTGCTAAAATGACCTTAGAGCAGGTAATTAACAATCTTAGAGGATATGATTTCACCAAGACATCGAGAGATACAGA